>MU968411.1:21411547-21732181 GCA_034641835.2 Pinus albicaulis
TTCTGTATAGCTACTACTGGAAGATGAAGAAGATCTGGGCCCAATCCCATTCCGATTCAATCCCCTCTGGATTGAAAGGGAAGGCTTCATTGAAACAATGAAAACAGCTTGGGCCAAATACTTCACAGGGTCTTCATACTATGTCTGGGAGCAAAAACTCAAGGCTACAAAGCAAGCCCTGAAGGAATGGATAAGGAAACTAGCCCCAACCCCAACCAACCAAAGAAAAGAAGCAATGTAGTCTCTGGACGCCCTGCAAGTTGACAAAGAGGTAAAATCCCAATGCTCATCTTTCTGCTCCTTTCGAATGGAAGAATAGTATTGGAGAATAAAATCTAGAAGCTTGTGGTTGAAGGCATGGGACCGGAACACTTCCTTATTCCACCGTCAATATAGAGCATGAATCTCCAGAAACCACATCACGGAAATAACAAATGTAGAGGGGCGGATCTACAAAGGGTTCACCCATATTAAAGCAGCGGTAGAAAGCCACTTTAGAAATATTTACAGTGTAGGGACTCAAGGAAATGAGGAGGAAACAACTGATCTCCTCTCAAACATCCCCCTTCTTGTCAGCCCTGAAGACAACACTGCCCTTATTAATCCATTCACCGAATAAGAAATCACCAAATTTATATGGTCTATGGAACCAGACAAGGCTCCTGGGCCTGACAGATTCACTATTCATTTCTACAAGACTTGCTGGGACACCATTAAATTTGATCTTCAAAAAATGAAAAGAGGGTTTTTGAAAAAAGCAAAGGTAGGAGGAGGAACCAAATCCACCTATATTGCCTTAATTCCAAAAGAAACCAACCCAGAAATCTTTGCCAGATTCAGGACCATCTCGCTTTGCAATGCATCCTATAAAATTCTGGCCAAACTTCTAGAAAAAATGATTAAGCCACTACTTAAAAGGCTGATCTCCAGCTCCCAAGGAGGTTTTGTTGAAGGCAAGCACATCTTGGACAATGTCATCCAAGTTCAGGAGAAAATTCATTCAAGCAAACAGTGAAAAGAGAAAGGGATGCTGATAAAACTTGACATGGCCAATGCTTTCGATAGGGTTAACCGTTCTTTCCTCATCAAAGTCCTTCTCTCTTTTGGCTTCTCGTCCCAATTTTTCAATCTCATCAAAGCCTGCATCGATAATCCCTGGATTGCCCCCTTAGTTAACGGACACCCTTCTTCTTTTTTTCTAGCCCAAAGAGGCCTTAGGCAGGGCTACCCTCTCTCTCCCTTCCTGTATATCTTGATGGCGGACACACTTAGTAGAAAACTCTCAGGCGAGAGAGTTGTTGGCTCCCTTCCTGGACTCAAACCTTCCATTGGCTTTGATCCTCTGAACCATGCACTCTTTGCAGACGACTCTCTCCTCTTAGGAGGTGCCTCCCCTAGAATTGCCAAAGCCTTTGACTCTGTTCTTAAATGCTATTGCAGTATCTCGGGAGCATCACTCAATGAGAGAAAAAGTGAAGTCTATGGTTGGAACATAGAGAAGCAAGAGCTCACTAGCATCTCGAACCTCCTCGGGTTCAAAGGTCATGCCCACTGGGACAAGATGAAGTATCTTGGACTACCCATCTCAAATGGAATCAACAAGAGGTCGTTGTGGAGCGAAATAATCAGTAAAATAAAAACAAAATCCTAGCATGGGGAGGATACTGGCTCACAAAAGGAGGTAAAGTAATTCTGATCAAATCTCTACTATCTACTCTCCCATTATACCAAGAAAATTTTCTCTTAGCTCCAAAAAACGTGATGGAACAAATCTCTAAACTCATTCGAGATTTTCTATGGCAAGGGGGGAAAGGAAACCAGCACAAAATTCATTTAGTAAACTAGGATCTGGTAAAAAGAAAAATCACTGAGGGAGGCTTGCAGATCCGCGACCCCTCTCTTGTTAGCCTCACGTTGGGAGGAAATATTCTGTGGAAGCTGTACAAGGAACCCAACCACCCTATCAGCAAAATTCTGAAATCAAAATACACTCACAAAATCCCTCTCAGAAATCCGCAAGTAAGTAATACATTCAACTGCACTCAAGTATGGAACTTATGCTATAAAAGCCTGCATTTTTTCAAGGGAAAGGCATATTGAACTCCCGGAAATGGAAAGTGCACTAGCCTTTGGCATGACCGAATCATGGACCATGATCCTCTATCTGAAAACGAAGAAATCGTTGATCTTAAAGACTGGTTGATGCGTGTAGGAATTAACAGTGTTTATGACCTCTCCAAGTGGGACAACCACGGTGACTAGAATGGCTGGGACTTCCACAGCATCCCTAAGTGCCTAAGCCAAAAAAAACGCATCTTTGAAGATTTGTTGGATGATGTGGCCCCAGTGAATCGAAACAGGAAGGACAGTTGGGGATGGGGACAAACATGAATTTACACCACAGCTGCTGGCTACAATTCTCTGCAGCCCTCAAGAAACAATAGTCAAACCCCCACCTTTGGGAAAATTTTTTGGGATCCGCTAGCTTTACCTAAAGTTTTTTTTCTTTTGGACACTGGTTCATAATAAATTGCTAACTAGATATAATCTGGTGAAAAGGAGCATAGCTAGGCCGCATAGATGTGAGTTTTGCATAAATAATCTTGAAACAGCCAAGTATCTCTTCATTGAATGCATATTTGCTAAATAAGTGTGGGGAGTCATCCTCCATGATCTGCAGATCTTTGTCCCTCCACATAACTCTGTTTCTGATATTTTTTCCTCATGGAGCCTATTCTATCCCCATAATATCCCCAGCAAATCCTTCTGGTGTAAATTCTGGATTTCCATCCCCAAATATGTTTGTTGGCAACTTTAGCTGGCTTGGAATGATCAGATCTTCAACGAAACCCCGCACACCCCCTTTTTTGTAGCAGCCAAAGCTAAATCCTTCCTCCTGGAAGCTTCCCAGCAACAATACTTCAAAGAAGATCCTTTAATTCTCCCAGAAGAAAAGAAGTGGTTGGATCCCCTGGTTCCTCACCCTCAGAAGCATATATTGGCCTCTCATACTGCAAATCCTGAATGGTGTAAAAGAGACATTGACACCATCTTCCAAGAATGGTGGCGGAAGCAAAACTTAACCACGATTTTCTTCAATGGGGCTTCCAAAGGAAACCTCGGACTCCCCAGAAGGCTCAAGAAGGGACTGCTTTTGCTGGGGTATCAGGCAGAAAACCAATAACCAAGAAGAGATCCTAGGCCTCCTCAAAGCATGCCACATAGCTAGAGACAGAGGTGTCAAAGATTTTCAAGCTTTTGGAGACTTAGAGATTCTAATCAAAAAAATAAACTTAGAGGAATTTTTCAACAACACAAGTCTCAATAAAACTTTGAGCAGACTAAAGAGAATCCTGCTTGATTTTTCCTCCTACAGGTTCTTTCATATCCTCAGAAACTCGAATAGCGACGCAGATCTCATGGCAAACAAAGGCTACACTCATTTGAAAGGACAACTTATCATAAATGATGAAAGCTCTTCCCAAATCTGCATCCCATGAAAATGTTGTAATTTATAACAGCACAAGAATGATGGATAGCTGCAATGTAATAGTGGTTGCTTTGGCGTAGGCCCAACCTTTTTCATCAAATAAACAAAAACATACCCGTTCCAGTTAAAAATAAATAAATAAACATTCTAAATTTTATTGATTATTGTTAAACTAATAGTGGTAGATGGGAAATTTTAAAGAGCCATTTTATAATCTTCATTGCCTATTTCTACAGTTAGTTGGTTGTCAGATCATGCCACATGTGCTACCTTTGGAAATATTTTCAAACTATATTGTCACCCTATTCGAAGTTGAACAAATTTAAATTTAACCCGTAAAAGTCTAAATTACTAAAAAATATAAAGAGAAATTACATATACACCAAATATAAGTAAGGAAATATTATTCTAAAATATAATAGTAATGGTTAGAGATTACATTTGAGACTCTTTTAAAAAAACATATAATTATATAAAATATATAATTATATTTTTATTTTTAATACACATATACATTTTTCATTTTATCTTACAAAACAAAATACATCCTTTATTTATTGCAATACATTTTCTATTTATAAAAAAACTTCTCCATAAAATACTCTAAATTAGAGATGGGTTAAATTAACACCACTAAAATTTGGAAAAGCTAAATTATACTTTGTTTTGATCTCCACAAGAATGACCTATTCTAGAAATTTTCCCTCCATTTCTCCCATGCTAGAGACAAGTAGGGTACATAGGCGTCACGTAGGGTGCCTATGTGTTTGTGTAATCGCAAACAAGATAAAAAATCTAATTCCACTAAACTAATTAACATCCATACCGATGTATTTAATTGGACATAGGTTGGGGAATTATGGATCAAGTATGTACCTCAAATATAAATGTAAGCACCCACATTATGATTCTTGCTAGAGAGGTCCACACCTAGTCATTATAAAGAGCATGGACAAAAGCCTCAACCACATAGGTCTTATAAAAATATCCATTATCATATTCCTCCAATGTTCATAATAACAAAAATATTATAGGAAGAATTGAATTGAAATAACCTCATTCTCATTGTGACTTTATAGGTGTTGTCCCCTTATGGACACCCCACGTTGAATTTTTTTGGATTTTAGACCCTTCGTGAAAAATTCTCAATGAAATTCCCTTTTTCCTTTATGGGGAAATTCCTGCAAGTTTTACCT
The DNA here is from genome assembly GCA_034641835.2 of Pinus albicaulis. Classification (NCBI taxonomy): domain Eukaryota; kingdom Viridiplantae; phylum Streptophyta; class Pinopsida; order Pinales; family Pinaceae; genus Pinus; species Pinus albicaulis. Next base: position 21,416,234 of record MU968411.1, read on the forward strand.
TGCCTTAAGATATTTATAAACCTCTTTGATAAAGTCATGTTGAACCCACTAACCTTCACATTTCTAATATATGGAACTGCCCCTTTTAGTAGCGGTGATACCCTCATATAAATACCTCGAGAAAACTAGCTTCCGAGGCCTATGGGTGAAGAGTGGGACTTCGGTGGAAAAAAGAATATATTGATGACCTAGATTGGCCATATATAGAATTGATGGCTAAAATTCATCCATGGGGTTAGATCCATTAGTTTAGGCAACCATTCTAAAGCGCTACAGATGGCTATGAATTCCACTACAAAGAGTGAATCAACCACCTAAAATGAACCATAGGATCATGTCTATTGATGGGGGGAAATGTCTTTAGAAGCCATAGATAATGGATATTTCCCCCATGAAAGAAGATAAATGACCCTTAATGGCTCACAATAAGTGGGAAATAATGGGGGAGGAAAGAACACCAAAGTGTCACAAATAGCCTAAATTTTCCTTGCAATTGATGATCAGTGGATTATGTGTACTCATGATGGTTTATTTCATTAGGGGCTCAAAATTGTTAGAGCGCCACAAACAGTCCCAATTAATCCCATTAAAAAATATTAATCTTTCTCAACAAATCAAAGGGGTTCAAAATAAGAGGATTTTAGGGGTTACGGGTTAATGGGTGTTAGCCCCCTAATTTGCTCTCTTTTTACCATTTTCCCCTTCCAAAATCATAACCATTTACCTCTGTTTCACCCTTTTATACACCCTCATCTTGCACCAGTCCAAGCACGGTGACATATTTCATATAAACCTTTATTCTTCATGTTTTAATTCAATTTAGCATTAATTAAATATTTATTACACGATTTCTTACTTTTAAATCACTTCTGTAACTTATCGATATATCCAATGGTTATTTGATAGTTAGATTGCTTACCGTGATCACTGATCTTAGTGCAGGATCAGATCTTGCACCATTTCCAGCACAACAGATCTTCGCGACAAATCCAAACCTCCTCGATCACCGCCTCGTCTTGAGCCACTTTAGCCACGACAACAGAGTTATTCAAAGGCACCCGAGACCAATTCGTGAAGGGCAAAAGCTGGTTAGCTACGACCAATTTTGCAAAACCATCTTATTTTGAAGGACAAAACTAAATTCTGCATTTTGTTATGTAATTAGTTAAAGGACCTATTTTGGCCTTTGGCCAAGGGCCTATATAATGTAAAATGTAAATAGGACTTGGGGGAGAATTTTTAAGCAGAGTTTTTAAAGAGAAGTTTGATAGGGGGTAACAGGTTGTTTTGTTATTACCTGAATCTGGGATGGACATTGTATTAACGCATGTATTCGCCTCAATGAATTAATAAAAAGGGAGCTCTGCCTCATGTTTTAGAAATTGTGTTTCTATCTTTAAGCTGATGAATTGACTAATTTACTGAGCAGCGTTTTAACTTAAAAGGGAAACGAGCTGGTTCGCTATGGCCCAGCCAACCCGACACGTTTACCCCATTTTTTGTTTCTTGTAATTTGTGTTTATATTGTTAAAGTGTGATTTAACTTTCAGCACATGCATTCTTGTCTGAGTGAAAACGGATCTGTTGTGTGAAGTAGATACATTTTCTGTCCTTGCAATTTACGTTCCTACACTTGATTTCAGATTGGTTTTAATCCGTCTGGTACAAGCAAGAGAAACAAACCTGCACTAGTGCATGTTGGTGTGATATTTCATTTTCCTACAATTCTGTTTAATTGGTTTTTCCACTTGGTCCAAGCAGGAGAAATGAACTTGCACCAGTGCACGTTGCTGTGATGCAGCAAGATTTCTTAGTCTACTTTCCTTAATCTTCTTTCTTTCTTTAAAAGCTTATGACATGATAAATGCTTTTTTATTTATTTCTGCATTTTGTTAAGATCATAAACATTCACTTTCTATGTGTGCGATTTGATTCGATAGAAAACTAGCACTTGCAATAATTGAACACTTGTTTTAAAGATTAAAAGCTAAGTGCAGGAAGCTTTGATTTGGTGCAAGAACCAGTTTCTTGTCACAAGATCTGAGTGCTCTGAACCTTGAAAAGTTTGAGCCCTTGCATGAAGTAAAAAAATCCTTCAGTAAAGACTCTATTTATACCTTCTACATAAATCTCTGATCCTGCACTAGTGCAGGACAGATTAATGCAAGAAGGAAATCTCTAAGGAAGTAGGTTTAAGGGCCCATATAACGAGACTATTAAAGTGTCTCTGCTAAGGGAAAACACACACTCAGTAGATTAAACAACCATTAGTTGAAGTGATTTCCTTTTATCTTTAACTCTCTCTTGCAAATGCATACTTCCTCGTTCCAGTCTTAGATTATTTTTTATGGTTCAAGTTGCCTTCTTCTCTTTTGATTTGATTCTGAAATTTTTCCATCAAAGAAAGTAGGTATTTACATTAGAAAGATTCATACCATCTCTGGCATCGCATGTGCTTCATCTCTAAGTTTACGAATCCCCCGGGTTGAAAAATTAAGTGTTGAGGATTTTTCTTAAGTGTAATTCCTGCACCCAACATTTTGGCGTTGTTTCCGGGGAGGTGATTTGATTTGGTAAGAATTTTCTGATTATACAATAGAGGTAATTTTTCTTTATTTCTGCAGTGCTGTTTTTTTGAAGGAATTTTACTAGTGTTAATTGATTTCTGACAGCATTTTTTAGAAGTTGTTTGTTATTTTTCTTTTTTTCTTTCCTTTTGAAATGAATGCCTAGGGAAGGTAAGGGTTCGAAGCCCACTAAGGGCCAAAATAATTCTAAAAAAAATTTTCATATTGGGTCTCCTTCTGTCAGCGAGAAGCCCAATCCAATTCAAACCCATCACGCAGGTACAATCCACCTAGATTTTGGTGATAACAGCTCAGGTGTGGATCAGCCCGTGGAGAGCGGTATAAGTAAAAGGGGAACAATGGTGGACCAAGAAGATCATTTGGAAGGGACTGGTGACAACCAGGTAAGTGAAGAACAATCCACTTTTGTGTTTCCAATTGTGGATCCTGATACTGTGGCGCAAATGAAGAATATTCCACCATCAACTCTCCCTCATTTCCATGGTAAAGTTCATGAAGATCCTGACTCTTTTCTATTCGAGTTTGATATTCTGTGTAGAAGTTATGATTATGCAACTGATGCTCAAAAGTTAAGACTATTTCCTGTTACTCTCAAGGACTCAGCTCTAGGCTGGCTTCTGGGGTTAGGAGGAAACACTATAACCTCTTGGGATCAGATGAAGAGAGTGTTTTTGTCTAAATATCAAGAATATTGCAAAACTCAGGACATGCAGGATGAAATTTTTACAATCATACAAGATGATGATGAAATTCTTGAAGATTATCTGGAAAGATTTTTGTATATTTTACAAAGGTCAAAACTTAAGCTTGATCCCAACACTATTAGAACCTTGTTCTTAAGAGGACTTACTGATAATGCTAGAAATAATTTGAATTTGTTAGGACAAGGTGATATTTCTCAGCAAACTTTTGATCAAATTTGTGAATTATGCAGGAAATTTTCAAGAAACCAGTATAGATCCGGTAGAGGAACTCAAAATAGAAATAGAAAAACTGAATCTACTAATGCTATGATTATTGGACTAGAAAATAAAATGGAAAACATGAAAATTGATATAATGAACATTGTTACCAAATAGTTAGACTCCTTAAAATTTCAGCAGAAACTCATGAAGGAACAAGAGTCATTATGTATTTTATGTCCTAAATGTAGAGACAAGCATCCCCCTAAAGAGTGTCCTCTTAATTTGAAAGAAACTAATAAGTGTGCTATTTGTGCAGAAGACCATATCACAGAAAAATGTCCCTCTATACTAGGACTTAAAGCTGTATTTACAGGGGGACAGCCTGAAGCTGAATACTTGAATGCTATGGGAGCAAGAAGGAATTGGCCTCAGGTAGGTACAAGTATGGCTTCTGAATTTTCTCCACACTATTTTGGTTATAATTCACATGCATATTCTTATCCTAACTCTCATCAGCAGTGGCAGTATGGGAATCAATATCAGTATGGGCAACCTTCTCAACCATGGCAACAAGGTTGGAGAGGGCCAACTCATTCTCCATATTCCTACCAGCCACCTATGCAGTCATATCCATCTACACATGCACCTTATTCAATGCCTCAACTTTCGAGTCAGTCCACTCCACCATTGCCTTTACCTCCACCCTTTCGACCTCCTCAGTTGCCTGCTCAACCTATGCCCAATCCTAATAATAATAAAGCAGTGCAAATGATCTATGTAACAAACCCAGCTTTACCATTCAAATACCAATCTATTCCAGTTTAGGTTCATGATATTCAATTAAGATTGGGAAGGACTGTAACATCAGAAAATCAGAATCAACCTATGGTGATCATTGAAGAGAAAGGAGAAGAGGAAACTCTTAACCATTCTCCAAAATCTATCACTAAACAGCCCTTACCCTCTGAATCCTTTCCATCTTATTCCAACCATCCTCCCTTCCCAGAGAGGCTAGTAATGGAAAGGAGTGAGCCTATTTCTGAGACTAGTTTGGCATTTGAGCTTCAAAATCTTTTGATTAAGATACCCTTGCTTCAAGCCATCAAAGAGATCCTCATTTGTACCAATATTATTAAGGAAATCTGTCTTAAGAAACCCAGGAGGAAGAGATTGGAACCCTGAACCATTCAATTTGTTGGTAGGGCAGCAGAGTTGATGACAGGATGTGTGTGTGTGGAAAAATATATTGATCCCGGAAACCCCATTGTCTCAGTTCAGATTGGTAATGTCCTTGTCTCTACTGTTCTTATAGACCTGGGGGCAGCCATTAATGTCATGACTAAGCAAACCATGGATCAACTTCGGTTATCTCATCTTCGCCCTACTCCCACTGTGCTTGAATTAGCAGATAGATCTAAAATTAAGCCAGAAGGAGTATTGGATGATGTGATCATCTCATTAGATTCTTGGGAATATTCTTCTGATTTCAGTGTGCTTTAGCCAAAGAACCCATTAGGATGACATCCCTTGATCTTAGGTCGACCATCGCTTACTACGGCCGATGCATATATTGGATGTCGTTTCGGTGATATGTATATTTCGCATGGAGATTCTAGGAAGAAAATTACCTTATACCCCCTTGCCAAATCCATTCAGGACCTTCGAGATACTTTATGGTTAGATCAAAGTAGTGATGAGGAGACTCATCCCATTTCCCTTATCCATCATTATACTGGGTCTTCACAAGAAGATGAGATTCAAGATTTCCTAAATAATCTAGATATTATGCCTATTTTTGAGCCATTAAGCCAGATTTTTAGCCTAGATTTTCAAGATAATCATGATTCTCATTCTTCTGTACCGCTGCATTTGACCACTCCCTTGAGTACTCCTGAGCCTGACACTACTCTTTTTGAGATTAGCCCTGGTAAATCCTTGCATATTAGTTCAGATTTGGACTCATCTCAGCAGGAGCAGCTTGTGAATTTGTTGCAAAACCATCTTAGTGCCTTTGCTTGGGGCTATGAAGATATGAAGGGTATTCCTCCTGAAACTTGTATACATCATATCTATATTCAGGACAACCCCAAAGGTGAATGAATACAACTCTAAGAGATATTGTGAAGGAAGAAGTACAAAAACTCTTGGATGCTGGTTTTATATATCCTATTTCCGATAGTCAGTGGGTCTCTCCATTAGTGCTAGTACCTAAGAAAGATGGAAGATGGCGTATTTGTATTGATTATCGAGAATCAAACAAAGCCACTCTCAAAGATTACTTCCATCTCCCTTTCATTGACCAGGTTCTTGATACCCTTGCAGGAAAAAAATATTTTTCCTTTTTGGATGGCTTCAGTGGCCATAACCAGATACAGATTGCACCCGAAGATCAGGATAAAACTACTTTTACATGTCCATGGGGTACATTTGCTTATAAAGTGCTTCCCTTTGGTTTATTTAATGCCTCGACTACCTTTCAAAGGGCAGTCCTGGCCATTTTTGCTGATCTAGAATTTGTAGAAATTTATATGGATGACTTTTTTGTGTTTGGTGATTCTTTTTAGGAAGCTCTCAAAAATCTGGAGAAAGTAATTCTCCATTTTCAGGAAGCCCATCTCGTCTTGAGTGACAAGAAATGTAGATTAATGTGCAAAGTGGGAGTGGTACTTGGCCATTTGATTTTTGGTAAAGGTATCCAAGTTGATCCAGCAAATATTGAAATCATTCTGCATCTTCTTGCACCCAAAACTCAAAGGGAAGTAAGAAGTTTTTTAGGACATGCTAGTTACTATAGAAGATTCATTGAAATTTTTTCTAAGATAGATGCCCCTCATTTCTAACTTCTAGCTAAGGATAGTGAATTTTCTTGGTCCACAGCTTGCCAACAGTCTTTTGAAACATTGAAGGAAAATTTAGTACAGGCACTAGTTTTGAGAGGTCCTAACTGGTCCCTGCCTTTTCACATTTCCTATGATGCTTCAGATTTGGCTATTGGCGCAGCTTTAGGACAAGAGGAAAATAAGCAATCCTATGCTATTTACTATATTAGTAAGAATTTGTCTTCCGTTGAATTAAATTATACAGTTACAGAGAAAGCGTTTTTAGCTGTAATTTTTGCAATTAATAAGTTCAAGCACTATATTACACAATATGAAGTATTTGTACATACTGATCATTCTAAAATTAAATATTTGATGAAAAAACCATTGACTAGCGGTAGAGTGACTAGGTGGTTGCTATTGTTGCAGGAATTTAATGTTACTATTGTTGATAGACCAGGAAAATCTAATGTTGTAGCAGATTTTCTTTCTAGATTAGATAATCCTAGTGAAGCAACTCCTGTTAATGATGATTTTCCGGATGAACATATTTTTTCTATGTCAACAGTTTCTCTGTGGTTTGCTGACATTGCTAATTACTTGGTTACTGGGAAAACACCACTCCACTTGTTTGCTCATGAAAAGCGGAATATTATTCAAAAAAGTGTTGCATACTCCTAGATTCAAGGAGATCTCTTTTACACTGGTCCAGACCTGATTATCTGTAGATGTGTAAGAGAGGAGGAAGTGTTTGACATATTGAAATCTGCTCATGATGGACCTTGTGGAGGCCACTTCACTGATAAGCGGACTACATATAAAGTATTGCGTGCTAGTTACTTTTTGCCTTCCTTGTTTAAGGATGCCAAATAGTATGTCAGGTGATGTGATAGTTTTCAACGAGTGGGCCAGCCTAATCAAACCAATGAAATGATTTTATGACCCCAAGTTATGATTGAGCCATTTGAAAAATGGGCTATTGATTTTATAGGGCCAATAAATCCAACATCATTAAGTAAAAATCATATTTTGGTTTGTACATATTTTGTTACAAAATGGGTAGAAGCTAAAGCTGTTTATTTTTCTTCAGAAAAAGTTGTCGTTGATTTTCTTTTTACTGAAATCTTTACTAGATTTGGTGTTCCTATAGAAATTGTTTCTGAAAATGGTCCACAATTTATTTCTAATCTGGTACAGGGTGTGATGGAGCAATACAAGATCCAGCACAGGAAATGCACGCCGTATCACCTGCAAGAAAATGGCCAGGTGGAATCTACAAACAAAGTGATCGAGTCCATTCTTACAAAGACAATGAATATGCATCGGAAAGATTGGGCTAAAATATTACTAGAAGCTTTGTGGGCATACAAAACCACTTGGAGAAATAGCACGGGACATACACCATATGAGATGGTATATGGAAAACAGGTTCTGTTACCAATTGAGTTCCAAATCAAAAATTTTAGAACTGCAGTTTAGTTAGGACTAGATCTCTCTGAGGCACAAAAATATCGTCTTCTCTAATTAAATGAGTTAGATGAATTTTGTATGGATGTTGTTCAGCAGAACATACTAATTCAGTAGCAACGCAAAAGGTGGCATGACAAGTTTATTAAAAAAAAACAATTCCAACCAGGTGATTGGGTACTCCTTTATGATTCTAGATTTAAAATTTTTAAAGGGAAGTTCCATACACGTTGGATGGGACCTTATGAAGTGATTCGAGTAAATTTCGAGAATGGAGCAGTAGAAGTTAAAACTATTGACGGACAAAATTCAGTATTCTTGGTAAATGGACATAGATTAAAGAAGTATTTTCAGCCACTTGCCAAGAAATATTTTACATAGCAAGTCCAACAGCAATTCAGGACGATAGTGGTGAATGGTAATACCAACATTTTGAAGACATGAATCCTTCTTTCTCTTGAAATTTTTTTAAAAATACAAAAAAAATTAATAAAAAAGGTAAAGAAAAAATATTTCCTGTAATTGTGAAAATCAATTCGCTGACATGATTGCAAAAGGGTCAACCTGAAAACCAGCTTGCTGGCAGGAAGATCAAAAATTTCTAATAAAAAGAGAATTTTGCTTGATCTTTAGATATGCTAGTGACCACTGAGTAAAAGCAGGTTCAGTAGGACCAAACTTTATACATTGGGGTAATTAGCATGGATATTTTTATTCAAGTAACACTTAATTCTTGCTGCAGTTATTTTTCTTGCACCAGTGCAGGCAGACCTTCTAGAAATTTTTTTGCCTTTCTTCATATCCCATTTCGTAATATTCCCTCAGTTTTATTCTTTAAATCCCAGAATGATTAACCTTCCCACATTCTTTTGAATTTACCCTACCCTCTTCGTAAAATTCCCACTTTACCCTTGAATTTGTTTCCCTATCCCACTTCTGTTTATCCCCTCTTGTGGTACTATTCCTGGAATCCTTGTAACAAAATTCCTTCCCATTCTAAAATTTTCCCCTTTCCCACTTCTTTGTTCCCTAATGAATTCATTGTAGGATCTCATACACAAAGAGCAAAAAGATGCTCTGAAGCATCAAGAAAGGGCGAAGGAAATTTCCTGTATCAGTTGAGGAAGCCATGTTAGAAGTCCAGCCTATATTTTACTTAAATTCCGTGTTCTTTTTTCAGACAATATGCTTGCACTAGTGCAAGCATATTGTCCTATATAATAATACAAGCATAATGGTACTAGCAAAACATCATAGTAAGTGGTGTAAATAGATCGGTGTAAGCATGCACCTTGACAGAACTAAAGTACACTTTGTTCTTTTCATAAGTATATGTCATAGGAAATTGGTGATTATGAAGAAGCTTTTTCACTTATTTAAGGAGTACTTGTGCTATCATATTAACTAGGAGAAAATTATTTAAAGTACAAAGTGTTTTTAGTTAAGAATCATGATCATTTTTTAATAAATGCTAAAGTTTTTTTTGAAGTATGAAGGAGTGCAGAAATGTTTAACCGTTTCTTGGATCTAATTACCCTTTCCACCATGATCCTAAACATCCTTCACTTATAATGATTACCTCATTTAGCCGTTAAAAACATCGCCGCAAGTACCAATCCTGCACGATTCTAAACATGTCGTGCATCCACGAATATTTTGGTGGAATGGGTCGGTGATGAGGTAGAAGGGATGGTGGACAGTTGGATCCCTATCTATAAAAAGCCAAAATTTCCAGTATTTCATGCAATTTTTGGACTATTCATAACTGTTAAGTAGAGATGCTGCCTGTTCGATGTGAACCTTCATCCCTCAGTGAGGTAGATCAGACAACTAAGTTTCGCAATAGTCTTGCACTATTGCGAGACTCAGGCTTTCTTCAGTTTTTTCAGAAATTTGACGGGCCAAACAGTGAAGTGGCCCTACAGGTTGCAAAGAGTTTTAAAAATGGCCATGTAAAGATTGGGCCCCTGAGATTTAAAGTCATGAAAAAATCGATAGCAGTAGCGACAGGCTTGAAAAACACTAGTGAGTAGTACTTCAAAAATCAGAAGCTCGAGAGGAAGCATTGGCACCATTTTTCCATTGATAAGAATATGAAGGTAAACTAAAAGAAAGGAGTTCTGCGCAGCGCCCTGCTGGGACAGTGGCGGGACCTCCTTTTTATCCTCCAGAAATTCATGACTTGCGAAGGGAGGTACTCCCTCACCTTTGTGTATCATTTCAGGATGCTACAGCACTTCGAAGCCAACCATCACATTCGATGGAGAATTTATTTCCCCTATTTTTTTCTTAAAAGTTTGGAAAAGATGGCCAAGAGTGTGCAGGGCACACGGGTAGACCAGGCCGATAAGAAATTATATCACCACAGTCTGATCAAAATCTTGGTCCAAAAACAATTGGAAATTAAGGGTATGACCTGGAAGGCATTGTTGAAGCAGCTAGATAAAAAGCCATCTGTAGGAAAGAAGACAACTGCTGAAAAGAAAACAGAGACCCCTGCCAACACAAGCAAGGGTCCGAGTGTAAAGGGAAGTCCTTCTTGCACTAGTGCAAAAAGGAAACGACCCAAGAAGTCACTAGAAGAAAAGGGCCCATCTCCAAAGAAAAGGAATATAACCAGTACACATGTGGAAGGAACTCCTCTGATGCCACCAGTACATGAATAAACCCTCGAAGAAGATGATTTGCTGTCAGTACTTGTAGACGCAGCAACATCTGTGGAAGTTGGAGATGACACTCTGTTGGCCGATTTTATTAAGGCCTAGAAAAATAATGAAGAACCGAGTGTGGAACCACAATCCCTAAAAAAATGTTGAATCCCCTCTTGCACTAGTGCAAGAAGAAGAAGAACCAGAAGAGAAAGAAGAAAAAGAAGAATAACCAGAAGAACTGCAAGAAGAAGAAGAACGAGAAGAAGTACAAGAAGAAGAAGAACCGGAAGAGTAAGAAGAAGAAGAAGAACCGGAAGAGCAAGAAGAAGAAGAAGAACTGGAAGAGGAACAAGTGTTTATTGAAACCCCGAGGGATACTGAGGTCCCTGAATAAAACACATCCCCTGTTGAGATAGAAAAGGAAGAAGATTCGGTAGCTCCTACTGCTCGGATAGTCGAGATAGAGCTTCAAGTGTAGAACTGAGAGCAGCTCGTAGCTAAAGCGTGGGAGGAAAAATAACAGAATAAAGAAGAATTCACGGAGGGGATCCAGAAAAAAGTAAGGAGAATTCAGGGTGTGGAAGTACCGTGCTAGACAATGCTTCAGATCACTTAAAAAGGTGACGAAGAAAGTCAAGAACAACAAAAATAAGAAGTATGAAACATTGCATACTGATGATAGTATGCTAGAGAAGGAGTGAGATGGAACGATCAAAATTTTGAAGTTTTTTTACAGAGGTAAATATTTGTGTGAGGAAACACAACAAATTAGGGATGGGAGGATGTTATCCCCCTAATTTTCTCTCTTTTTACCATTTTCCCCTTCCTATATCATAACCATTTACCTTTGTTTCACCCTTTTATGCACCCTGATCTTGCACCAGTCCAAGCATGGTGACATATTTTGTATAAACCTATATTCTTCATGTTTTAATTCAATTTAGCATTAATTAAATATTTATTACATGATTTCTTACTTTTAAATCACTTTTGTAACTTATCGATATCTCCAAACGTTATTTGATAGTTAGATTGCTTACTGTGACCACTGATCTTAGTGTAGGATCGGATCTTGCACCATTGGTAGCACAACAGATCTTCGGGGAAGATCCGAACCTCCTCGATCACCACCTTGTCTTGAACCGCTTCATCCATGACAACGAGTGATTTAAAGGCAGCCGATACTAGTTTGTGAAGGGGTGAAAGCATGTTAGCTACGGCCAATTTTGCAAAATCGTCTTATTTGGAAGGCCGAAACTAAATTCTTCATTTTGTTATGTAATTAGTTAAAGGACCTATTTTGGCCTTTGGCCAAGGGCCTATATAATGTAAAATGTAAATAGGACTTAGAGGATAATTTTTTAGCAGAGTTTTTAGAGTGAATTTTATAAGCTGTAACAGGTCATTTCGTTATCGCCCGAATTTGGGCTGGACATTGTATTAACGCATGTATTCGCCTCAATGAATTAATAAAAAGGGAGCTCCGCCTCATGCTTTAGAAATTATGATTCTGTCTTTAAGCTGATGAATCGAATAATTTACTGAGCAGAGTTTTAATTTAAAGCGAAACCTGTTGGTTGGCTAGGGCCCAACCAACCCAGCACGTTTACCCCATTTTCTATTTCTTGTAATTTGTGTTTATATTATCAAAGTGTGATTTAAATTTCAGCACATGTATTTCTGTTTGTGTGAAAATGGATCCGTCGTGTGAAGTAGTTACATTTTATTTCCTTGAAATTTACTTTCCCACACTTGATTTCGGATTGGTTTTCATCCGCCTGGTACAAGCAAGAGAAACAAACCTGCACCAGTGCACGTTGGTGTGATATTTCCCTTTCCTGCAATTCTGTTTAATTGGTTTTTGCGCCTGGTCCAAGCAAGAGAAATGAACCTGCACCAGTGCACATTGGTGTGATGCAGCAAGTTTTCTTAATCTACTTTCACTACCTTTCTTTCTTTCTTTAAATGCTTATGACAGGATAAATTATTGTTTCTTTATTTCCGCATTTTGTTAAGATAAAAAACATTCACTTTTACATCTGCAATTTGATTCGATAAGTAAACTATCACTTGCAATATTTGAACACTCATTTTAAGGATTAAATGCTAAGTGCAGGAAGATCTGATCCAGTGCAAGAACCAGTTTCTTTCCATAAGATCTGAGTGCTCTGAACCTTGAGAATTTTGAGCCCTTGAATGAAGTAAAAAAGCCTTTAAATAAAGACACTATTATAACTTCTACATAAATCTTTGATCCTGAACTAGTGTAGGGTAGATTAAAGCAAGAAGGAAATCTCTAAGGAAGCAGGTTTGAGGGCCCATCTAACGAGACTGCTAAAGTGTCTTTGCTAAGGGAGAACACATACTCAGTAGATTAAACAACCATTAGTGGGAGTGATTGCCTTTTATATTTAATACTTTCTTGCAAATGCATACTTCCTCATTCAAGTCCTAGATTATTTTTGATGGTTCAAGTTTCCTTTTTCTCTTTTGATTTGATTCTGTAATATTTCGTTTAAATAAAGTATGGATTTATATTAGGAATATTCATACCATCTCTGGCATTTCCTATGCTTCGTCTCTAAGCTTACGAATCCCCTGGGTTGACAAATTAAGTGTTGAGGAGTTTTCTTAAGTGTAATTCCTGCAACCCAATGATAGCATTAATGGGGTTAGGGTTTACGGGGGTTAGGGGTTAAATGGGTTAGGGGTCGGGAATTAGGGTTTAAGGGGTTAGGGGTTAGGTATATAGGTTTATGGTTTAGGGGGTTAGATGGGTTAGGGGTTAAGGGTTTAGAGGTTTAGGTTTTAAGGGTTAAATGGGTTGGGGTTTTGGGGTTTAGGTGGTTAAATGGGTTAGGGTTGGGAATTAGTGTTTAAGGGGTTAGGGGTTAAAGTTTTAGAGGTTAGGGTTTAGGGGTTAGTAGGTTAGGGTTTTAGGGGTATAGGAGGTTAAATGGGTTAGGAGTTGGGAATTAGGGTTTACGGGGTTAAATGTGTTAGAATTACGCTTTAGAGGTTTAAGGGGTTAGAGGTTAATTCAAGAGATTTTATGGGTTAGGGGTTAGGGGTTAATGGGGTTAGGGGGTTAATGGGGTTAAATAGGTTAGGGTTTTAGGGGTTTAGGGAGTTAAATTAGTTATGGGTTGGGAATTAGGGTTTAAGGGGGCAAGGGGTTAAGGGTTTAGAGAGAGGTTTAGGGTTTAGGGGGTTAAATGGGTTAAGGGTTTCGAGGTTTAGGGGGTTAGGGGATTTAGCGATTGGGATTTTAGTGGTTATGGGTTAATGGGGTTAGGGGTTATGGGGTTAAATGGGTTAGGGGTTTATGGGGTTAAATGGGTTAGGGGTTAGAGGTTTAGGGTTTAAGGGGTTAAATGGGTTAGGGGTTTAGAGGTTTCCATGTCATGTCCATATTTTTTAATTTCATAGTTGATTAGGAGTTTAGCAATGTCTCACTACTCGATTAATTAGGATTAAGTAATGATGCAACTAAAGGATCAACTAAATATCTATTTATAATACTATGTTTGTAGATCATCTTTAAGTCTATAATCCTAGATCCTATATCGTCAAGGCATGCGAGGACTGTCCATGTCAAATTTTAGTGCATACGGTAACAATTTGAAAAAAATAAATTTTGACGTTACGAGGTCACTCTTGGCTTATAAAGATAATGGTGCGGGGTAATATCATGTCATAAGTGACCTAATGTTTTCTAAAAATGTCAAAATTTGTTGCAGAGTACGAAGACAATGATGACATTTATGATGATGCCAATAAACCCGAATGAGCTTATCTTGGTTTCAAAAATAATTTATTCTCTCTTGAACGGGGGGCCAACCATGTGAACGTGGAAGCTCATAGGGCCCCTCGATCCCCCTCACATCAATCTCATTTCCTCAATACCCAATCTATGAAATAGAATACGAACAAACGAAAAATTAATTAAAGTTTGTAAACAAAAGTTTCATGTATTTGTATAAAAACATTATTTTAGTTTAGCATGTTCAATAATATGGCCATTATTTTTTGGTTTTACATAATAAACAACATGTAATAAACCCATAAGTAAATTATTTAAAGACAATAATTCATACAAATTAAAATATAAAGTTATAACATGTCGGCTCATACTCGAACACAACATACGTATCATTCTTCTTCTATATCTTCTTAATATTCATTAGCCAGTCGACATCTATATCAACATCTGATTCGAAACGGTGTTGAAACGATCGACCATGTCATCATCATCATCAATTATGTCGTTTTCAAGAATATCCTCATCGACATCATCATCAATAATTGTTGCATCGTCTCCTATGCTTAGTTCATCTTCTTTATCTTCTTCGTATGTCAATGCATCTTCCTACTCATCTACCATTGCATCATCTTCTCCTTGATCAACATCATCTTCTTCCTCTCTGATATACTCTCACGGCCTTCCTCTTGGATCATATCTAATGAAAATAACCATCGGTTCTACTAGAACCTGCGAGTAAAATACTTGTTCATTGGCTTGGAAAAACATGAGGTCTTTCTGCTTCAGCTTGCGATGTTTTAACCATTGGAAATCCATTGTCATGTTGAATAAGAGTTGTGTCATCATCACGTACATACATTAGTAGCCTATACCATTTGACGTCGAACAAAACTAATTTGAAGGAATTAAGTCACACTCCAAGCTGTATCATCTAAATACCAATAATATCTATTTTCGAGATTCTCGGGGATGTTTTTCACTCACGGAGGAAACACCAGAGTGACACAGAATACTACAATTATCCCACTATCAAAATTTTTATTCTTTATCATCCGGTACATTGATGAGAATTTATGACCATTGCACCACATAGCCTTGTCGTGTTTCCATTGCAATATTCCAAACATGAAAAGATGCATTCCCAATTAATAATTAATCATATAATTTACACAACAGAAAATTATTTGAAAAATAAAACTTGTTGTCACATTATAAATACCATATAAAATAAGTCTTGAATAAAATAGGTGAATTAATTGCTTGCAGCTTTCTATCTTCCGAACCATATGCTAAATCAATTTCCCTGTTTGTAACATTTCCATCTCCACTACGATAAGTTTCTCTAACCAATTTAGACAATAGTTGCCATGATAACCTATCACAGTCGTAACATTCTGTTCAATCCATTCACTCATCCCACTCGAGATTGTTTTTGCAGTAGTGGTAATTACTCTAATCTTGATCACATGAATAAACAATAATTCACCAATAGCTTATAAATTATAACCATGGTAAATTGTATTAATTAATAAATGATAAAAGAATAAGACTTAAATGAATATGATCATATGCATGAATGTAAAAAAAAATGAAACATTATATGTATTATATATAATAAATCTTTCTTACTCTCTCACTTTCTTCATTCTACCTTGCCTGTGGTGCTCCCCTTCAAAAAATTTGATGGAGTTCACATCCCAAATAAATCACAACATCCATAGTTGGTGCAACTAATATAGGAAGATGCGACTAATATACACCATGGATTCATATACCACATATCCCTCCACCAAGAACCCTTGACATTCTCTTTGTCCCAACAAAGCATTCAAGGATTTCAAATGCCTCTCCACCATCCACATTGACCTTGTTTGTATTGGTCCACACATTTTCAATCTCCTCAACTCGTTGTATCAAGTAGTGTTCTTATGCATTGAAAAATGTTGGGGTATATACTTTTGCATTTCACACACATTAAGCGGGAATTTCTCTCTTCCAATACTTTGTTTCATCTTTGATGAATTTCTTCTGATAACCATCGAAAATCATTACGCATGGTTATTTCAGCAAAACATAATATATATTACATTACGAGTAAATTAACACATCATGTCATTAAGTACAACAACAAATTGTAGCGATATTTTGTATAAATCAAAACTACTTACCTCATGTATTTACCAAGATCATATATAACTTGTTTGACATTGTTGTTAGGTGTTTGGGAGAGATATAGGTAGAAAATACTATAACAATAAAAAATGAAGCATTATTGGTTTCCAAATTAAACGGAAAAAAAGTAAAATTTAAAGATGTATTTGAGAAATAATATCCTAAAATGTATACCAAAATTACTTGTAACGAAGGTATGCCAATCATGTGTTCCACCCCACGAAGTAACCTTTCTTCGTTAAGATATTATTTATGTTTGAAGCAAAACACAATTTGGAAATTTAATTCTTATAATGACCTCTTTTACATCATTCTTTGTTTCTCGTTAATAACCACCATGGAATATTAGTATAATTTTGACCTCCATTGTTATTTGATCGGTGCAGTCACACTTTTCATTGCATGATTCGATTTCTCGGTGTCGGCACAAATTTTAACAATTTTATCTCTATCATGCGCACCATGCATGATTTTCCATAATGTTTGTCACATTCTTCCCAATATGCATTGTATCAAACAAATGAGCTATTTTTAGGTCCTCATAGTATGGAAACCTCGTGAATTGAAAGGATAACATTTCATTCGGTGGAAGTAAAATATTAGTACCTTTACGACGACGACATTGATATTAAAGAATAAAATAAATCAAAACAATAATTATCAAATACAATAAAATAAATTCAATAACTAAAACAAAAATTCAAAGCAATACATAATATATGAACAAATTACGTACCTTGACATTTATTAATTATGTTATATTCTGACTTCCCTGGCGAGTGTCATTATTCTTGGTTTTAGTCTGGCGCAACATGAATATCCATACAAATATTCCACGACATTGAAGTCTCTTAGCAGTTGGTTTTACGTGTCATACATAGTGATGCCACATGCCATGCTTTATTAGCTCATCGATAAGAGGCTCGATATAACCTTGCGTTGTTTATATTTGACTGGTATACCTAATTGTTCAAAATTATGGTACATAATTACTACCATGATATGTATATATAAGTAATTAAATAAATAAAATATATTATGCTAACAATAGAACAAATAAAAATGTTACATTCGAAAAAATAATGTATCAAATACCTGAATAATCATAGTCAGCATTATTTCTCTCCCTTTATTGACATCCAAGGAGGAATGTTATTATTGATAACGAAAATAGGCCACACTAAGTAAGTAGATATAATCTCTCTAGAATGGATTAACACCATCATTTACTTGATGAAATCCTAACATTACGAGGTTCATTTTTGAAAATCAAAATTATATTTTTCCTCGTTTCCATAAATTCATAACCATCCCGTAGGCATTCAAAGAACACCATATCCAATTCTATTCTTTGAATGGTAAGCCATAAACGGTGCTATGCTCTTACACACGAACATTCACTACGAACGTGGAATTATGGGAATATGACGAAGAACCTTTTGAGGCACCTTTTTTTTATTGGATGAATCGGTTCGATATCTACGGTACCACATTTCGGACATTTTGTTTTCAACGCATGTTCTCAGTAATATATAATATGTATTTGGGACATGAATTTATGCTAATATATTCCATTCCAAAGGCTTTCATAAACCAGCATATGGAAATCTCTGGAGTATTAATGCTGAGGTAAATTGTTTTGGTGATGGTAGTAACAAAAATTCACCCAACAATCTACAAAATAAACAAAACCTAGTTAATGTAAATATTACTAATCATAAATACGTATTGAATTATTATTTTACATTTATTACAACTAAAAAAAAAAGGAAAATAATCAAAAAATTTACATATATGTGATCATATATACATATTTCATACCTTATGATATGTGTCATACATCCCCATTAAACAAATTATTCATAACCTTTTAAGTTTACACGACAATAATGTATCGGAAGAAGAATTTTCATTGAAGTGGTTAAAGTATTCATTTGACATTGAAGTGAGGTACATCATCAACACCATCACTTTCTCATCCACATCATCATACAAGAGACTCACTGCTGTTTTAAGTCCTTGGAGCCTTTGATTTGTCCCATCATTGTGAATTGTGTAATTATTGTCATCATCTACCTCCAATGGGATCATTAACATTATCTTCATCATTCACTTCATGTTCTTCACCTTGTACTATTGTTGTGGAAGGTTCTACAAAAAGTTGGGGGGCAACTATGCCTTTATAAAATTCACAAATAATCATTAAACATTAGTGAGTATATAAAAAATATTAAATAAAATTTTTATATAATAAAAATGAAGATAATGAATATATATATATATATATATATATATATATATATATATATATCATTAATTACCACGGGACGATAGTTATTCGATCCACCATCGATCAACACAGAACATTTGGCGGAAATTGGCGGCCAAATCGTCGCTATTCGGAAAGCACATTTTTCGTCGCGGAGCGACCGATTGGGCGAGCCCGACGGGCGGTTTGCGGTGCGCGTCGCGGTTGAGCACAACTAAAAAGTGTCGCGGTGTCGACGCACACAAGGTAAACACGAGCCAAGCGTCACTCTTCGAACGTCTCCTGTCCCCGTCGCATTTCGGAGGCCTCTCTATGTCTGTCGCACTTCCCGACGACATGTGGTCAAACGTTTTAAACGTCGCTCTTAAACGTGCGCGCGGATGCAATTGCGACGAAATGTGGAGTCGACGTTTTGGATGTCGCTCTTCGTGTGTAAGCGCGCTGGTGTAGCGAAATGTGGTCGACGTTTTGGACGTCGCTCTTCGACGTCTGTGGCCCCAGCGCAATTATGACGAAATGTGGTCGAACGTTTTGGACGTCTCTTGAGCGATGCATGAGCGCTCACGATTAAGACGGGAAATGTAGTCCGACGTTTGTAACGTCGCACTTAAAAACGTCGTATCACGTACAATTCCGGCGCTTACGGGACGACAGTGCGGCAGAAGAGTTCAATTTAAAAAAAAAAAACTTTAAAGAGGAAAAATCTTGTTTTGAATATATTTTATGTAGTAAAACGGTACATGGAAGTCATTACATTTTCACATCTAAAGATTTGAACCCAAATATCTATCCGGAAAAGTGGAAGTCCCCACCCCAGGACAATGATAGAAAAATACCCCATGTCACATACGGGGACATGATATAAAACCCGATAACGGTCCACATGGAGATTATCGACAATGCGAAAGCTTATCAGAGTGTATACCCCAGAGGCATACATAAGAAAGTGAAATAGCGGTAGCAGAATAGTAAAACAACGAGATTAAGTCACAGGCATCCATTGTTCCAAATACAAATTAAAGTACCCAAAATCCTTGAACGGAGAAAAACGCTAATCCTTCTTGAGGGAGTGTGATATGTCCCAAATATAAAAATACCATGAGACCATATCAATAAACCGACGACATAGACCGGCATCGCTAGTTTGAAGGCGGAGTGATAAACATTAATCATTTTTTTTACGAGAAAAAACAACGACACCCCGAATATATTATATGATAAAACGAGTCCATGAAGTCATTACATTTTCACATGCGAAGATTGGAACCCAAATATCCATCCGAAATGTGGAAGTCCCACCCCAGAACGGTGATAGAAAAATACCCCATGTCACATACGGGGGACTTGATATTAAACCCGGTAACGGTCCACATGGAGATTATCAACAATCAGAAAGCGCCAAATGTGCAGGGGCATCTATGGCAGTGAAAACAGCAAGTATGTAGATGAGCATAGACCACGATCTTGAACGTCCATTGTTTCCAAATACAAATTAAAGTACCTAAAATCATGAACGAGAACATGACAACTATGCTGGAAGGTATCGGACCATATCAATAAACCAACAACATAGACCAACAGCCGCTAGTTTTGAAGGCGAGTGATAAACATTAATCATTTTTTTTTCACAAGAGAAAAAACGGCATTTTTTAATATATTATATGAAGTAAAATAGTCCATGAAGTCATTACAACAATATAGAGACAGATGGTCTCGTAGATAAGAAAAATGATAACCGATGTTGTGTTGTTTCCTTCTTTTAAGAATGTGCTGGAGGCAGGCCCTATATCTTGGCTTGCTGCTGTCCTCTTTAGTAATTCTATGTTGATTATTTCATTTCACTGATACTCTTTAACTGCTCTGATACTCTTTGACCTTTGTTCATCCTTTTATACTTTTTATCATGATATACTGTGGTAAATAGGCAAAAATTTATGTAAGGATAATTTTTTACAAAAGTTCCATCATTTCTTCCCACCATTGAACTTCTGGCACTCTGGTCATTTGCAACTCTCTTAGTGTTTCATCAGCCTTAGTATGTCTGAAGTAATCAGGTTGATTTGGGAACAAATGATTTACTTCATGCTCAAGATAAAATAAATTCTCCAATCTGTCATGAAGGTTTTTCCCTGTAGGCAATGCTGCTGTTGATGAACTGGTTGAAGAACTAGCTTGATTATCAGCATATTTGTCCATTTTTTCAACATAACTATCAAGGTCCATTAGCTTATCTTCTGCAACTATAGGACTGGGCAATCCTCTATTTAACAAAATATTCAATCTTTATCTGAAGGCAATGATTTCTTCTTGCATATCTGAGCACCTTCGTTCTAAATTCTGTACCAGAGTTATTTTAGTAAAAACTTTCTTTATTTCCAGAATTGTTCCGGTCCTGTCCTGAATACCAATTTCTGCAAGTTGATTCTTAGTCTGAGTATTCAAAAAATGTATAAGTCTATTGGCCTCTTCTGGCATATTTCCCAACTCTTGTCTTGATCTCTCAATCTCATGCAGAGCCAATTTAACTAAGTTATTCTGTTCATCCATTATCTGAATTGAGGACCAAACATCCTTTATTGATTGAATGATATTATCCTAAAGAATATCATTTATTTCTTTTAAAGGTTTCTCCAATGTGAGATCCTTTTCCAATGCTTTGACTGTTTTTTCTAATTTGTTCACTTCTCTTGTTTTATCAGCAACACTCATTTTTGAAAGATCATATTTAAGTTCTAGAGTGGCCAATTGTTCCTTTGTTTTGTGAAGCTCTATGGCCTGAATGTTCATATCTTCCATTGACTTTGTTAATTCATCAGTGTTCAAATTTGCAGTGTTGCTCTGTGACAATTCTACTGGCTGACCTGTTGTTGCTGTACCTGTCACTACTCCTGCTGTAGATACTAGAATATTTGCCTGCTTATATTTTAATGCATTCTCAAGCTCTTTTTCAGTTGCAGTAAGTTGCTCATTCAATTTTAAGAGAAAATCCATTAGTTCTTCCTCGTAATTTTGTTTGATGATTTCTGCAGTCTGTGGATGTCTTGAGGCCGGTAACTTTAATTGTTTTCTTAGAGCTGCAATATCATCATGTTTTCTCTTGATCAAAGCTTCAATACCTTTCACCTCTTTAGGATTATGACCCAAACCAATGATTATTTCCTCTAAAGTTTTGATTCTATTATCCTTAGCCTGGGAGGAGGCTTTTTCAAGCTGCAACTGTGTATTAGTACCATCCAAAGAATCCTGCAACTTATGGGTCATCATTGATTTATCCGTCAGAGTAGAATAAATCATCTCACCTGTTTGCTTGTGTAGCTCAATTTTATCTAAAGGATGGATATCCTTTGCTAAGACTTCAAAATTAGTCCTAACGTAATCTGTAGCTGTCTGAGGCTGCTGCACCTTGGGCTTCAAATGGCTCATTAACATCTTACCCTGTTGGATGTCATAAGCTGACATCAATCTTTCTTGATTTTTCGGAGCCATCTTCAAATATTGGTTGTACACTTGAAGTCTAAGTGGATAGTTCCTGGCCTTTATATTGATGAATGTTCTTTTGATGTACCAGGAAATTTTTACTGGAGGTTTGAAAGCAGATATTTCTGCACTTTGTTGCCTCTGTATTTCCTGTTGTTGAAAATGATTGGATGTCCCACTACCTGTACATATTTGCTGACTGTCTTCTCTTCCCTGGCTATTAGGGATTTCCTGAAATGATTCATCTTCTGGAAGGGGAGTTAATTTCTGCCTTTTAACATCTTTCTGTTCAGAAGAGCCACCAATAGGAGTAGTTGTTTCAGCCTCTCTCTTTTTTCCCTTTTCTATATTCAGAGGAGTTTGTAAAATAGAAATTTCTGGCTCACTGATCTGAGCAGGAGGAATTTTTCCTTGACCTTGTTCTTTAGAAGTCTCTGGTTGCGCTGTCATTATGAATTTTTCAATTATTTTTATATCAGGCTCCTTTTCTTTTCCTTTAGATTCTACTGCTACTGTACTAATCTCCTGCAAATTTTGTTGTAAAGTCCTGGCTGAAGAAGATCCCCGCACCTGTCCAAAAGATTCTAGGTCAAGTATATTTTCAAGATCTTTCATTACATTTTCAACATTGACCTGCTCACTATCATTTTCAACCAATGTCCCTTCTGTCCATTCATCCATATTAGCATATTGTTCTATTTCTGGGATTCTTTGATGGATGTATGGTGACCGTTTATTTTTCATTCTTCTATCACAGATAAAGTTGTTTGGATCATAAGGCACCCAGTAGAAACTCTTTTGTAGTCTGAGATAGTCTTCTAAAATCCTTTCAGCTTCCTTTCCAGCTTCCCTAGAGTTACAAATGAAGGGACCTAATTGGCTCTTGATCCCGAGTTGAGCCTTTTTCTTTGCATTGCAAAAATGAATTATATCTGAATTATTCATCTGCCTGAAATATTCTAATGCAAAGAGTCTCATTGGGACATACTTGGGCAGTTTGAATGGGCATAATTCACATCCATATATCCTGATCTCTGTGTAGTTTTTATATAGGTACCGGTCACCTATCTTGTAATGCTTTGAGAGATGAAGGATTTTCTTGATTTCATTGTTAATTCTAGGAGGAGAGACTCCTGTCAACAAGGTAGTTGCAGGATGAACAAAAAGGTCGACAAACTCATTATAGGAATAAGGAGAATCGGAGGAATTGTGAGTAATGGCAGACCAAAAGATGACTGACCTAGGATTCCCTTTGGCATCAAGTTTCTTAACATAAAAAGGGAAATTTTCTGACTGAAAGTAAATCATGAGATGATATATGACAGAAGAATACTTAAATACTCTCTCATTCTCAAATCTCATGAACTCATCATGGATTTTGTCAGCAATATAAGATGCAAAATCGTACTTGACAGCAGGAGGCTGTCCAGGGGTAAAAATGGATAACAATACTAGGGTTAAGTGATCAACATACTCACTAGTATTGAAGCCCATTATGGAAGATATCATGTTTAAAATAAGTCTACCCTCATCAGTAAAGAAAGTATAACCATAAGGGGGAGGGTTTTTAGGCTGATGCTCTGGTAACATGAAGGTTTGGCATAGGCGTTTAACTCTTCATGGGATAACTTAGTAGATTTCTCAAGTAATTCAGCCATGGACAGGGGAGTGAGAGCTTAACCAGGTTGGAATTGTAGCATTTCATTTATGGACTGAGCAGTTATTGGGAAAAGGACATTTTGACTTGGGGATAAAACTGCTCG
The DNA here is from genome assembly GCA_034641835.2 of Pinus albicaulis. Classification (NCBI taxonomy): domain Eukaryota; kingdom Viridiplantae; phylum Streptophyta; class Pinopsida; order Pinales; family Pinaceae; genus Pinus; species Pinus albicaulis. The sequence continues at coordinate 21,440,108 of MU968411.1, forward strand.
TTGGTTGGGATCATATTTTGCGTAGCAATAATGGATTAACTCAGGAAAAATATGGACTGAGGGGAGAAGGTACATAGGAAGATTTGATTCCCAAAGTCCAAAGATGTCAGAACCATTGAAATAATTGTCTCTGCAGCGGCAAAATATTCGAAGAGGATTCTCACTGAGACGCAAGTCCTTAATTTGAAAATCCATATCAGCTAAAGGCAAATAATCCAAGTCCTTGTGAGGGGCATTGATGGGCACGACATTCAGAGCTACAGGAACTTCCATTTCTGGTTCTTGTGGATTCAGAAATGGAATTTCGGGGTTTTTGTGGAAAAGGGGCACAATTACCATTTTTGGGAATATAATTGCAGTTCTGGGAACGAAAAAGACCAAACTGAACTTCTTTTCAGACCTTAGTGCAGAATTAAAACTAAAACCAGGATTTTTTTAGAGAGTTTAGCGGGGAATTGGAATAAATACCTGTTTACGGGAAATGAAATTAACGTGTTTAAACAGGCGCTGGTTATGACAGAAGAACCCTGAAATACTCGGCTTCAATTCTCTTCAGCAAGGTAACGGTCAGCAAGCGTTAACAATTGGTTTTTGAATTTTGTTACATGGAAGACTGGCTAGCGCACGGAACAATGAAAATGACGCAGACGCAATTTGTTTTATTTACAAAGTCAAAAGGGTGGCGGGGAACAATGAAAATGACCCGAAAAATATTAGGGCGAATTTGATAAGAAATTCGCGTCACAACTCTCCCTCCGTACGCCAGCCAACTTCGGACCCGAAAAATATTAGGGCGGAATTCATTTGGTTTTCGCGTCACAAAATTGGCTGACGTCAGCAGGCTATTTTGGAACGCGAATTTGGTTTGAATTATGGTTTATCGCCATTTGAAGTCCGGCGGGTTCGACTTAAGAGAACCGGGGTCGTGAACACTGTTAAAATATAAAAATCCTGCTTAATAAAGCGACAAGATTGTTGTGCTTTCGGAACCTGACCCGAGGATTGGACATGAGTTAACAAAAAAAAGGATAGCGGAACCAGACTTGCACCCGTGGTCAAGCCCTGTACCAAAACCACGAGCGGAATCACAAAAGCGGGTTGCCCATATCGCACCGCTTTTGTGGAGTAGGCGGTATTTCCTATTCGCGAGCGATTCCATAGGGAAAGCGACACGTGGCGAAGTGACCCCCGGAAAACCACCGTTTAACCCGCGCCATCGCACGTTAAAGCCCGACGTTGGAAGCCGAGCGAAATTGCCAAGAGTCGTTGATTTGAAGAAGGGCCATCGGACGGTGGTCGCACGTTGAACTTGCCCGGAGGTTAACTAAGGTGTGCGGAGGATAGCCAGGTACGATACGAGTGTTTGATTGGTTATTGATATATATAGGTGGGGCCGGAGTATAATGAAATTGTTTAATTAAACGATTAGCGGATAATTAGCATAAGTCTGAGCGTGATTGTTGTAAGGCTGGGTGGTGAAATATAGAGCCGAAAGTTCATTACAAGTTATTTATTTAAAAAGAAACGTGGAGTATAAATACAAAGTGTTCGAAAGTTAAAAATTGGTTATAAGGCTTGGAGATAATATAAAGTCGGAATATAAATTAAAGTCCAACCATTGTGGATGGTATTTATTTATCAAATTCTACGAATTTGATAAATAAACCCGAAGAAAGAAGAAGTCAATGAAGACCCAGGCTGGAGGAAAAGAACGGGGTAAACCAGGGGAAAATGTTGACAGAGCGATTGTAGACACACTAGCTCTCCTTAGGGGTCCAATTTCAGTTTTGTTGCGTCACACGATGATCTCTCTTCTCTGGCATTTACTTGTATTGAAGATCACTATTCTAGGAATAAGGAGTTATTCTCTCCAAAAATAACCCTAGCCAAACATTGACAATGCATCAAGGATATCTTTCTATGCTTCATAAGTACATATGTTCTACTTCTAAATCATGTCTTGGAACCAATACTGTATGAAAAATGTATTCCACAAGGCCAATACTGTATGAAAATGAAAAGGAGTTTGCAACCAAAAATACCTTAGGCAACTAATTCAATTAGATACACCAAACCATCAGCAAAAAGGAAAACCAGCCTACTTGGCCTCAATATTTTCAACTGGGTCCTCTAATTCAACCAATAAAAAGGCCAAAACCATAGCATTGAGATACATTTCATTACACTGTCAATAACAATAAAATTTGACTCACCCATAACCCTTTCCTTTTAGACCACTGGGTAACAAATATGTTTCCTTTCACCTTTGAGTTTTCAAATTATGCCTACCAAATCTAAGACATTTAAGAGGGGGAACTAATACAACGTTAAAAAGTAAACCAGAGCACACATCTAAAATAACAAACCTCCATGAAAAATTAAAATAACACATTAAAATTTCATATAAGTGGACAAGGAAAGATCCACCGCAGTGAAGTTTCACGTGCAGGGGACCTTCCTTTAAACATAATTTTTTCTCTGACCTGCAATTTTTTTGTCACTGAGCCATCCTTGTTGAAGTACAACTCCTTTTCCATAGCTCTTGTATTAACTACCTTCTCTCTGTCGCGTAATCTCAGAGTCCCTCTTCTGTTTGAGCGATTAAAGGAAATGGGTGAAAAAACTGAAAGAGAAGACAATTGTCTGCCATAATTATCAAACATTGCACCCAACTTCTTCCCTTTTCCATTGTTACCCAATGAGGTAGATGTGGCAATTGTTGTCATCCCGCCCAAAGCAGAGGCCATCTTCTCTTATGCTGAATATAGAATTACAAGATATTCATATTAGTATGAACCTTAAAAAACATGACTCCCATTGCTAAAAACCACTTTTAAGTTGTAACAGGCAAACTAAACAACTATCGCAACTTTTGGCAACTTCTGGAGCATTAAGAGAGAAACAACCGAAGAGAAATACAACCACAATCCTCATTTTAATGAGACCGGACTATATATTTGCATTAAGATAATAGAAAGAAATCACGACTATATTAAGGCCACCACAAAACAATCTTTAACTAGTGTCTCTCGCAGCCTTCAGGTTGCCATGCTAGAGGTTGCATATTTTTAATTTAAATTCTAGACCTCTCGTGCCCATCTATGAATGCATCCAATGGGATATCTACATCAAATGCTCCTTTATATCCCCAAAAACAAATTTCCTACTACAAGAGCACCAGTATTGATGCATCACCCCACACCATCCCACCCACTAGAAACGGTGAAAAAGGAAACCCGAGAAAACTTCTGAAATATCTCAAGATGACTATATGGGTGGTTCTTATGAATCAACCAACCATTCAGAACATGCTTATCAATCCAAACCATGAGTATTATGTGACGATATTCAAGCAGGCACTGAATCGGATTTCTGAAGCTATGTTAGAGAAACCCTAAACTCTCACTGAAAATAGGTGAAATGTGGCACCACTCAGAGATTGACATGTGCCAATTGGTACAAGTGGTGGACAATTGGCATGCTCAAAAAACGAGGTGATGCAGGAATGACATGAGGGAGAAAATATCAGAAAAGCCCCAAATCTGGAGAACTGAAGCTCATCACCAACCTGAGATTGACAACTTTACATGATGTAACCTATGAAATCGTAAATGGAGAAATCATAGTAACAATAAAGTAACCTATGTAAAAATAAAGTCGGATTCATCCTGGGAGTGGTAATGGGAGAAATCATAGTGAACAACAGGAAACATGCAGAGTTGCTTACAATCAAATAGATGAAAACACACATACAAAAAACCTAGATAATAATCATGAACAAGCTTAATATTGAATTATGAACTGTAAAGGAACTTACAAAATGTGACATTACGAACCTGGTCAAGCGCACAAGCAAAAATATCCTGGACATGACCCTGGTTGACAAGTTGTATTGTTCATGATGCAAGAGGATTTGTACCTGCACTGCCAAGTCAATCAAAATACATCATTATCTATACAATAAATACAAGTAATTGATGTAGTATTTTTTACTCTAATATGCATTCTTATGATAATGTTAGAACATATGTTGAAAATGTCAAAACATACCTGAATAAGCTCCTCTTCGTTTCAAGAAAAATTTATTGGAGTCGCATGAACTTGGAACAAGCCTCCCACGATCTGAAAGAGTAGAAACTAAGTCAACAGTGACTTTTTTGTTGCTACACTGGATCGAGGGTGGTTTGCTCCAAGATTAAATCGCTCCAATAAATTATTCTCTACTAAACAGGGCCAACCACGTGAAGGTGGAAGCGGTAACGTTCCAAGTATAATACAATATTTTACATTATCGAATTTTCTTTTTCTTCTTCCTATTTCTAAAGCTCCTAATTACATCATCAATATCATCATGCTCTGCTCCTGTTTCGTGCCTTTCGACCCGCACTGCTGACCTAGTTGTGTATTCACGATGTCTGGTCTCATCCAGTGACGGGGCATCGCCTACAAAAACAGATAATATTAAATTTTAATTGTCAGTTTTTAAATATCATTGAACTAGTTCGGTAATATTAATAAAAAAAATTGCAATGAGATTATTTACCTGGTTCACCAGTTGTCGGCGCTGACCTAGTTGGGTAGTCACGATGTCTGGTCTCATCCAGTGACGGGGCATCGCCTACAAAAATAGATAATATTAAATTTTAATTGTCAGTTTTTAAATATCATTGAACTAGTTCGGTAATATTAATAATAAAAATTGCAATGAGATTATTTACCTGGTGCACCAGTTGTCGGCGCTGACCTAGTTGCGTAGTCACGATGTCTGGTCTCATCCAGTGACGGGGCATCGCCTACAAAAACAGATAATATTAAATTTTAATTGTCAGTTTTTAAATATCATTGAACTAGTTCTGTAATATTAATAAAAAAAATTGCAATGAGATTATTTACCTGGTGCACCAGTTGTCGTCGCTAACCTAGTTGCGTTGTCACGATGTCTGGTCTCATCTAGTGACGGGGCATCACCTACAAAAATAGATAATATTAAATTTTAATTGTCAGTTTTTAAATATCATTGAACTAGTTCGGTAATATTAATAAAAAAAATTGCAATGAGATTATTTACCTGATGCACCAGTTGTCGCCGTTGGGACTGTTGCCCTATCTTCCTCTATGGTGGTAAGATCCTCAAGGGAAACATTCTCCGTCATTTAAACAAAAAACGTTATAAGGACAACCATCAAGGTATAATTAGAAAAAATTATAAGTGGAAATTAATTACCGTCATGGCCCTCACTGATAGTAGCATTGTCGGCCTGGTCCCTACTACAATGATCAAGTTGCACGTGAGGATCATCTACATTTGGCTCTAAAACTGGGTTATTTGTGTCGTCGGTAGTGTTGCTCCCCTGATTTAAACAAAGTTGTTAGAAATTAAATTTATGGATGAAAACAAACATATTGAAAGGTTAATGTTTTACCTTATCAGGCATTCTGGATCTTGGGACCTGCCCCAAGCTTATGCGACGTTCAACTACGGCTTGATAGCCGAAATGGAAAGCGATATTTTTATCTTCCTTTGTTGTTTCTGTTCCGAAGTCATCACCCTACATTACATATGTCTCTGTATTTTTAATCATATTTGATAGGATTACAAAAACGTTGGAAGGCGATACAATTAATTATAAGATGTTTAGCTACTTAATTACAATTCTTGCGGCCAATTTCAAGTAGCCGCCCTGGCCTAGCTTGTGATGGCCCTTTTTTCAATCCTAGCTTTGGTTGCCTTTGAGGTGTCAGGAAACCTAGCATCAAAAGATTAAATTCAGATATGACGTGGCACACTTTTATTTTAGACATGAGAAAATTAAAGCTATTGAATTAAAGTTGTAATACCTTGCGGGTCCAGTTGGTATTTTTCCTTCTTTCTTTGCCCTTTTCTCTTTTCCGTCATGGATGAGTGCTCTCCACTCACTATCTGGAACTGTGAGAGGACGCTCATATCTAGGGTTAAATTGCAATTGCATCCTATAGGTGTCCCTGGTATATTTCAAATATTTGCCGGCAACCTGAGCCACCGCTGTTCTATCAAATATGCCGACCCCAAAAAGGGTTTCTAGATAATCTAGAAGTTCTTTTTTCAGGTTGGAACTCTGGGAATTCCACCCTGTGTGTATGGTTGGGCCAAAAATTACCAATGCATGGCTCTCCAGATACCTATAGAACTCATTGTTTCCTACACAGAAGAAAGAAGAAGAAGAAGATATTATCATTAATTTAAAAATAAAAATCGTGATAAATATGTTTTAGATAAAGTACATGAAATAGTTAAAATATTAAAATTTACCTGGGAGTTGTACATGCTTTATAGGGACACCTTCATCGCTCACCAACAACGTGCCATTAATGGTCCCTGTGGAGCTGACACGTGTAGCTCCAGGAAACGTAATAATGTAGTTGGCCATATCAGCCTCATCATTGCCAACACATTCAGCGGTTGGCTGGGTGTCTGCTTGGGCAGGGTGTGTTTCTTGCCTGGCACCTAAAGGAGTAGAAGGTGTACAAGAGGGTTGTTGGGCAATCTCTTGCCCTTGTGTCCCACTACCACCAACACCGGATTCAGCAAATGCTAGAAAACGCTACATACAAAAGAACTTTTTGTTAGTTTAGTCAATGTAAAAATTAAAAATCAAACTATCACAATTCATCTCATGCAGAACAAAAAAAATATCCTTTTGACTTTTTATTATTACCTGATATCTTTCTAGCTGCCTCATAAGATGTTGTATCCTCTCTTCTGTTTCAGGTGTTTGAGGCGCGTTTATCAAAGCATTAAATTCCGATCTTGCATCGCGTGCCTTTTTTTGCAACAAGAACACTGGAGATAGGGATGAAGAAAGCTCTTCCTCAAAGAGGGAATCATCAGGCGTACCATGGCTAGGTGTCTGCATATTTGAACAAAATTAATATTATTTCAATTATGTAAATAACTAAAATAACTGAAGATAGAGCAATGCTGGCACTTTACATGTTCTTCCGCTGGCCTCTTTCCGCGATCATCCCGTCTCGGGGTTGTTCCTGCACTGCTCTGATCAGTCTGCCACATTGCAATAAAATTATAAATGTAAAAACTTGAAAACAATATCTAACTTAAAAACACAAAATGAAAACTGAAATAATTTCTAATAAGACACCGGAAGACAGAGTTAGAGTTTCAAATATGCCTTGCATTGAATTCAGTCCTGGAAACATGTCATTGCACATTAAGGCACCCAAACAAGAGACGAGTTGACAATGAAGACATTATTGAATATATTGTTGGAGCAACTTCTAGTAAACTTGTTGTGAAGACCTTGAGGACATTTTTGGAGCAACATTGTTGAAGCTGATGGTATAGCATTGTTGGAGACGATCTTGAAGGGCCTTGAAGTGAAGCTTTTGGAGCAACTATTGAAAAATCCTTAGAGAATTTAAGTAAGGCACTTTCTATCGTCCATCACATTTTTCCTTTCAATATCCTTTAAACGATTTTGTTGATATTTAATGTTTGAAATCACGTTATAATTCCTTGATTATATGTGTTTGGGGACTAGAATAATTTCACACTAAACCATGCAAACTTAAAAGTAACTTAACAGATCCATAAAGTAATAATAATCATAATTCCTAATTTCCTATTGTACGATAAGATGCAAATTATTCAAACATGAAGCAATGAAGACATGCAATGTCTGAATTTCAAGATTGATGAACCAATACAAGAAGTTAGAAACTACAACCTTGATTCAATACTCTGTGTGCTAACTCCAGGAAGGAATCTAGTTTGTAGTACAGAACATGCATCGTGTATTATCAATTATTAATTGACAACAACTAAAGGTCATCTACATCATCAATTCCTTCCCATGTGTTTTTATGTTATATTCCTTATAAAAGTGTCAAATTTCTCTCAAAGTAAGCAACCACTGAATAAAATAAAAAGTAGTTGAGATATGATTGAGAAATGGTCATTTATTTCTTAAAAGGATCTTCACGATTTCTTTGGTTGTTTTTCATCTCAAGAAACAAGAAATGACCTAAGAAACTATCGCGCTGTAATATAAGAAACAACACGGTGCAATGGCCATTTTCAAAGCCAAATGATGTCCATTGAGGACATGGCCTTTATTTGGTTCCTGTTTCATAGGAGTTTCGGGTATAAATGGAACTTTTTGTATCATTTCCAGTAGTAAAAAGGGAAAACCTTCTTTTTCCATGGGAAATAATTTACCTTTCCTTTTTCAAGATAATCTAAATCACAAAAAATATGAACTATACTGCACAGATTCTTGGATAATGTGAAAGTGCAAAAGGAATACCCTACACTAGTGATGCACACATGTACACTTGAACACTAACATATTTTTGTAGTTGAAATGCAATGCTTGTTTTCATTTAAATGTAGGGTTTTTAAAGCAGGGAGAAATAATGGCTGCCAATTTAATAAGCGTTTCTTTGGGAAAAATTTAAATCTTGTACCGGGTGATGAAGATAATAGAGGGTGTTGAATCTTGATTCTTGACATTGTGTTTAACTTGAATAACTCAAATGATTATAAATATCAGTCGATGAGTTCTTTTTTCAAGTATGTCACTCAAAACACTTATGTCAAAGCATTGTATGATGGCTAGCATTTGCTTGTTTCCCTTTCTTCAGTTCAATGTAAAAAGTATATTAATATATTGGAGCACGAATGATAACTACTATTGTTTGCTCTGCAGTATATCCAGCCCCAAGATTATGAAAAGTTTTCTCAAGTGGAGCTATTTGGTTAGGCTGTAGGGTCAACCCTCTATAGGAGGAAGGGCCTGCAGTAAGAACTTACCATTTTGCAAGAGCCGAGGGCCAATGTTGTTCTGCAAGAGCTGAGGGCGAAGGCTGTTCTGCAAGAGCTGAGGGCGTATGCTGTTCTGCAAGAGCTCAGGGCGAATGCTGAGGGCGAATGTTGTTCTGCAAGAGCTCAGGGCGAATGCTGAGGGCGAATGTTGTTCTGCAAGAGCGGAGGGTGAATGCGCGCGTGATATCATACGTTAATGTAGCACACATGTACATTTGAACACTAATAGATTTTTGTAGTTGAAATGCAATGCTTGTTTTCATTTAAATGTAGGGTTTTTAAAGCAGGGAGAAATAATGGCTGCCAAATTAATAAGCGTTTCTTTGGGAAAATTTAAATGTTGTATTGGGTGATGAAGATAATAGAGGGTATTGAATCTTGATTCTTGACATCTAGAGAGAACCCTACAGCCTAACACAATCCAATGGAATTGACCAAAAAAACCCCAAATAGAGTCAACCCTACTATAGGAGGAAGGCCTAAGAACTTACCATTTTGCAAGAGCTGACGGTGAATGCTGTTCTGCAAGAGCTGAGGGCAAATTCTGGTGAGGGCGAACGTTGGGGGAGAATGCGGGGAAAATGTTGTTAACGGAAATTTCGAGGCGAACGGCGAAGGGCGAATGCTGAGGGCAAATTCTGTTATGCAAGAGCTGAGGGCGAATGCTGTTCTGCAAGAGCGGAGGGCGGATGCGCGCGTGATATTAGCTATTGCCACGGATACGAAACAATAAAATCATTTTTATGTAGCGTGCATATAACTTTCGTTTATGGATTTAGCGCGCATATCAGTTTCGTTATACCGACGGCGAAAAAGGCGTCGCTATTGCAACGAAGGTCTCCAAACGTCGCAATTACGACACCTAGACATTGTGTCGCACTTGTAGTCGTCGCCATAGCGACGCTTTGGGCCATAGTGTTGCCAGTGCGACGTCTTCCTCCAAACGTCGCAATTACGACACCGAACGTTGTGGCCGCGCGGTGGTCACCGCCAGCGGCGCTTTGAGCCGTGGTATGCGCCCGATTAAGCGTCTTCCTCTGGCAAATACGCGGGTGGCGACACTTTTTAAGTGTCGGTATTGCGACATCTTTCTATAAACGTCGATATAGCGACGGTTTCGGGCGGGATGGAAAAAATTTGGGGAAATTTCCGACATTTGGTCAAAAGCGTCGGAACCAAGTGTCGGAATTTCCGCCAAATGTACTAGTGAATGTGCCCATATTTCTTACAATTTTTTGTTGTTGTTGCTATTAAAACTCTAATATTACGTCTCAAACAAAATTTGTTGCAAGGGAAATAAACTTTACCATAACCCCTTTCACCCTCTTGAATTTGTTTTCCACCTCTAATATTTTGTTCCATTAATGAAAATTATCCTATAAAGAAAAAAAAAAATTATGTTTTTTTACTAGACAAAATGTCGTATATCCTTTCTGAACCATCGCTACTACAATCAAATTTTTTGCTATTGCAACAAAATTGTCAGAAAACATCTTTAAAATGTGCCCTATATATTTAAAATAAACTATCGCTATTGCGACTCTAGTTGACCAAGCCAACCCTAACTTTGTGAAAGGGAAAGTGGTCGTTCCACAACGGTCATTTCATATCCGTCAGTATACCGACGCACATAACATGGACATTTCTATAGCGACGTTTTATTCTATTACTATCGCTATTGCGACACTCTAGCTATGTGGGTTGCAAGAGCGACGCTTTTTCATAGTGTCGCAAGAGCAACAACATCGCCATCAAGGTCGCAAGAGAGACACCGCGTGGAAAGATTTAAAAATTTGAGAAAGATTGGGTAACATTCTGACAATACGTCAAAACTGTCGGAACTAAAGTGTCAAAAAATTGACCATACGTACGAGTGGTATATTATGTATCGGCTTTCCCATATGTTAATTGGCCAACCTGTGTACCACTCACATAGGCCAGTTCAACTGTTGTGTCATTCGGTCGTGGGTCCTCCCACCCATACTACCGACGAATTTCCCACGAATCGTGCAACTCGTCACAACTCGCCCATTGTGCACGACTCAAAACGCCTCTCCATCACTACTCACCCCTGCCGGACACACATGAATCGCCTGCTCTTCGCACATGACTCGCCCATTTTTCACAACACAACTCACCCGCTTGTCGTACTTCAGGATGGGCGGGCACCCACCCAATACGGTTGCACTCACCCACAATGCCCACCCACTTTTAACCGATGGTGGGGTCACACATAACCAAACACCTTCACCTGAGTCACCTTTAACCAAACACCTTCACATGTGTTGCCTTTAACCAAAAACGGGTGCCTATCGCACATCATGGGCATGCCCGTAATAAGACTCAGAGTCCTGACATCCTCCCCACTCTAAAAAGGGTCTCGTCCTTGAAATCCAACATCTCGAAAAACTCCATCGCCAAGACTAATATCTCCATATCGACACCCAGATAGCACTGCCCATGACCTACAACATAGCCCAAATCATTTCGTAACTCTAAAAGAACGTTATTTTTTGGATCCCCTGTGATGGTGATTAGTTAGGTAGATAATCCAACGATAACTCTTCTTGGAAAATAATTCATGTATCTTGCATCATCATGACTATCATCAGAACCTGCTATTAATTATTTCTATCTCATCTCCAAACCCTGCTCATTATCAAAGAGGACTCACTGCCATGAGTAGAAGACAATGAGCCTCATCCCCATGCTAGTCTAGAAATAAGGAGGGGATAGGAAAGTTGAAGGCTTTCCATACTCCTCCAATAGTTCAATCCATCTGTTAGAATCGCTCCTCTCCTAGCCTTTACATATATGATTCCCTGCTCTCCTCTTGATGAGTCTATGGTTCCACATCTTTGTTTCCTTCCACTACCTCCAGTCTGCTTGTCAAATCTAGAACGCTATCAATCAATCCTCTCATATAATTCTCTTGCTTCATGAGTTTTCCCTTCACAAGGGTCAACCTCTCATAGATCTCATCGTGATCAAAATTTGGATTGGGGGCAAAAATTTGCTAAAAAATAAAATTTCTTAGAATCACTCCAAACCAGAACGACCAAATAGGTCTCATCACCAGGAATCCGGTGAACTTACTTTCACTCAAAATGGAGTTTGTATGAGGAAGATAGAGCTAGTTTTTCATTTTCCTAAACAGCTAAAAAATTTGCAGAAAAGGACAGAAAGGTTACATGGTGGACTAGTGAGGAAAAATGAATATTTTGAGAATATTCCTTCATTTTCGCCCAATGAAAATGTGCCAAGTCTCAATCTGTGGTTGGATGATGAAGTGGGTGATTTGTCACGTTTTTAGTTGGTTTGTGGAGAGCCAATGGGATGCTGACACGTGGCTAGCTCGAAGGTCGCCACATGCCCCTCCCAAAGGCCAAATATTTGGTTAATTTCTAAGGTCGAATTCATTATATATGTTGGGAAAAAAAAAATTGTTGGAGGAAGGGCAGAGGTCGAGGTCGAACCCGCGACCTCCCCCACGCAACCCACATGACATACCACCAAGCCGCGAATTTAGATCTTAATAAGTATGGGCATTAACTTATATTTAAGTTTTTACATTGTTTATGGAGGAGGCATATGGGGGCCAGCCCCGACACAAAGGACCGTGGCCTAGAACCATGATGGAGGGAAAAAACAAATGCGCGCATTAGCCATTAAATATGGGTTAATTAACCCATAAACATAATCATGTGCGTTATTATGATTTAATTCGGATTTTGTTTAAAAATGCGCTTAGAGCGCTAACCACCATTTAAAACTGCACTTAACCTTAATTAAACCAGTGCTTAATTCGGTGGAGAAAATGGTGGAGTCCCTAATTTCAGCGCCACTTTCACATTTGGCGGTGCTAACTGGAGTTTCTCTAGACTTAGTGGAGGTTTCCTAGGCCATAATTGAATGCGGCATAACTAGAGCATATTTCAACCAATTTTGGTTTAGAAAGAGTCATTCCTAGATATTTTGGATGTTTTGAGCATGATGGTGCAGGTTTTAGAGGCATTGGGACACTTCTGTAAGTTATTTTTCCACTTTGAAGATTAAAGAAGCCTAGGGCCACTAGGAGAGGAAGTCATGCCTAGTCCACTTGAAGACCATTTTCAGAGCTTAAAGAGTTTATTCTAAGGTTTTCGGGTCTTCTGAATCTAATGGAGTAGGTTGCAAAGCCATTGGAGCACTCTAGGTGCATGTAATCATATAATTTACCATTAATCCAAAGAGAACCTAGCCAATTGAAGCAGGTCCATGGAGATGTAGCCTAGGAGGGGTGAACTTTGTTATCAGCTATTGTGTAATGTGTTTGATGTGCATTATTTCTTTGCAATTTATTTACTATACCTATGTTTTTAACAACTAATTAACTCATTAATTTCTCATAAAATACACAAAAATTGACACATAAACCCTCAAATAACTGGCTAATTTGAGATGATCTTAAACACATTTATTTTATATTGATGAGGGAGCTAGCACAACAAAACTAGTTTTCCCATATTCAGATAAAGTTGGTATCAGAGCATAGTTTAGCTCATTTTAGGCAAGGTTAGATAGAATAATTAGCTATTGGTTTTGTATTTGTGCAATAATAATTTAACTATGTGCAAGTTTATGTTATGAAACCAGCTCCAAAAATAGAATAAAAGAGAAATCAACGCCTTAGAAATCAGCCACTTCGAGGGGGCAACCTCCAATACATTACATAAATGAACAATTCCTTGATGATAAAAATGGCGAAACCTCCTTCTATATATAGGAGTCCACAGGGTCACAATATAATCCTAGCCAACCTAACAATAATAATGTAAGGGGACAATAATAACAATATTGGGGTTACAGGGGTACAACAATAACAATAAGGGAGTTACACTAACAACAATAAGGGACTATACTAGTAATATAGGGACCTAACATGCCCATCTCCTTCAAAAAAGTGTTGTCCTCAACGCTTGAGTAGCTCCAGATGCTTCCATATAAAATTCTCATCCTCCCATGTAGAATCTTCAGTGGATAAGTTCTTCCACTTGATGATATACTCTGAAATTGATCAATTTCGTAGCTGTCGAGTTCTTGTTTTCGTGACTGCTTCAGGTTCCAATATGATTTTTCCTTCCTAATCAAGTTCTGGCAATAGTGTTTGAACTGGAAGTTTGTCACCTATAACCCTCTTTAAGCATGAAACATGGAAAATTGTATGCACTCGCGAAGAAGCAGGAAGCTCCAATTTGTATGCCATAGTATCAATCTTTAGCAACACCTTGTAAGAACCATAATAATTTGGCGATAATTTACTATCCTTCTTAGCTTGGTTGAGGGACATTTGATTATATGGTTGTAGCCATAAAAATTCCCAGTCTCCTACATCAAAACTTCTCTCACTGCAATGTTGATATGCCTGTTGTTTCATTCGATTTTGTGCCAAATTTAGGTTATCCTTTAAGTGTTGGAGAAATTCTTGTTGATGCTCGATGTGATCTTCCACTGCTTGAACCTTAGAATTTTCTCTTAAAGATGATGTGATGGAAGGTGTATAATATCCATAAAGTGCCATAAATGGGGTCATTTTTGCTGCAGTATGGAAGGAAGTGTTATACCACCATTCAACAAGAGCTAACCACTTAACCCATTGTGTTTGATTATCAGATACAAAACAACAAAGATATCCTTCCAAAAATTTATTCACTATCTCATTTTAACCATCGTATTGAGGATGATAAGATGAGCTATGAACTAGTTGAATACCCAAACAAGAAAATAATTCCGTCCAACAATTTCCAATAAAAATGGGATCTCTGTCACGTACAATAATCTTTGGGTTTCCATGTAGCTTTTGAATTGTTTCCATAAATGTAGTAGCAAATCTACTTGCTTTAAATGGATGAGATAATGCACAAAAGTGTGCATACTTGGTAAGTCTATCAACTACCACCATGATGACACTCTTTCCTTCAGACTTAGGTAAACCTGTGATAAAATCCATTGAAATCTCCTCTCAACGTTGACTTGGAATGGATAAAGGTTGTAGAAGTCCCAGGGTCTTAATTGTCTCAACTTTATTCTGCTGGCAAACCAAACATTCCACCACAAAATTTTGAATATCAGATTTAAGGCCATCCCAAAAAAATTATTTCTTTACCCTGTGGTAAGTTTTTAAAAATCCTGAGTGTCCTCCTAAAGGAGAAGTGTGCAATTCCAGAAGAATATTTTGTTTTAGTTGGGAATTCTTACAAAGATATAAGCGATCTTTGTACCATAAGGAATCATTTTTCCAACTAAATGTATAAGATGTACTAGGATCTTGCTGCAACTTTTGAATGAGTGTCCATACATCTTTGTCCTTCTTCCATTCATCTCTTGCTTCGGTTATCCAATCTGGTTGGATAATAGAAATAGCACAAAGCAATGCTTCCACCTCTTCATTCTTTCTTGAGAGTGCATCTGCAACAACATTAAGCTTTCCTTTTTTGTAGATTATTTCAAAGTCATAACCCAACATCTTTGTGACCCATTTTTGCTGCTCTTCTGAAGATAGTCTTTGTTCCAAAAAGTGTTTAAGACTATCATGATTAGTTTTACCTTGAAGTGTCTTCCCATTGGGTAAGTTCGCCATTTCTTTAGTGCATGTAGTATTGCTAACATTTCCTTCTCATAAATAGGTTTCTGTAAATACTTTCCTTTGATTGGACGACTTTCAAAAGCAATGGGTCTTCCTTCCTGCATTAAAACTGCACCAATTCCATTTCCTGAGGCATCACATTCCACAATAAAGGTTTTTGTGAAGTATGGCATAGCTAAGACCGGTGCTAGGCACATTGCCTCTTTAAGATGTTCAAAGGCCTTAGTTGCTTCAGGAGTCCATGAAAATGCATATTTCTTCAATAATGTTGTTAGAGGTGCTGCTATTCTCCCATAATTCTTAACAAGCTTGCGATAATACCCTGTTAACCCGAGAAATCCTCGCAACTTCTTTATGGTTGTGGGGACTTTCCATTCCTTAATGGCTTTAATTTTGTTAGGGTCTACTTTAACACCCTCGTGAGATACAATATGACCCAGATATTCCACCTCTTGTACCCCAAAGAAACATTTGGATGTTTTTGCATATAATTGTTTCTCCTGCAATAGTTTGAGCACCCTGTCAACATGTTCAACATGATCCTTCCAAGACCTGCTGTAGATTAGTATATCAACAAAAAATACTAGCACAAATTTTCTAAGGAAGGGTTTGAAAATGGAATTCATCAACCCTTGAAATGTAGAAGGTGCATTGGTAAGGCAAAAGGGCATGACCAAAAATTCATAATGACCCTCATGAGTTCGAAATGTTGTTTTTGGAATATCTTCAGTCTTCATTCTAATTTGATGATATCCTGAACGAAGATCCAACTTGGTAAAATAAATTGCTCCATGTAATTCATCCAATAATTCATCAATCATAGGAATGGGAAATTTATCTTTAATGGTGAGCTTATTGAGCTCTCTATAATCCGGACACATTCGCCATGATCCATCCTTCTTGTGTACCAATACTACAGGAGCAGAGAAAGAACTTTGACTAGGTTGAATTATACAAGCCTCTAACATTTCTGCAATCATACATTAAATTTTTCTCTTTTGGAAATAAGGATATCTATAAGGCCTGATGTTTAGAGGAACACTTCCTGGAATCAAATGTATAGCATGATCATGATCACGAATAGGTGGAAGTCCTTTGGGAGTTTCAAACACCTTGGAATGATTGTCTGAGACTTTTGGAGATCTGCAGAAATAGATGGTTTTGATGTTGGAACTTCTAATGAGCATAATTGTGCAATTACGCCTCGTTGTTATTTCTTTAGAAGCTTTGTCATGACATTAGAGCTTATTATCCTTCCTGGCTTCCCTTCAATACCCCGTAATTCGACTTCCTTTCCTTCTGAAAAAAATTTCAAGAAAAGTTCTTGAAAATTAAAAGCTACCGTCCCCAAAGATTGTAACCATTGTACTCCTAGTACAACATCAAAACCTCCCATAGGAATGGAAAGCATTGGACTAGTCAATACATATTCCCCCATGGTTAGCTTGATATTATGGCATTTTCCAGAGAAATTTATAGTTCCTCCATTTGCAACCATCACTTGACATTCTGGTGCTAGGTATAGGAAACAATTTAATTCATTGGCTACCTTACAATGAATAAAATTATGGGTGCTACCGGAATCGATCAACACTATTACCTTTTTCTTCTTGATGTGTCCTTCTATCTTGAGAGTTTGAGGAGTGGTAATTCCTACCAATGCATTACACAATATGGTCAGACTCATTTCTTCCTCTTCTAGGGCTGGTTCCTGGTGTATATCCTCTTCTTGTTCATTTTCTTCTTCCTCTTCACAATCTATGTAAAATAATTTCTTCTCAACACACTTTTGACCTTTAGTGTATTTGCTATCACAACTGTAGCAAAGCCCTTTTGCTCTTTTTTCTTCCAATTTTTGTGGTGTCAACCTTGTAGGTTGTGGAAGTCTAGGAGTAGCAACACTTCCATATTTATAGATGTGAGTGGTAGGCTTCCTTGTCGCCATAATTTTACATTAAATTTGTATTGCCAATCTGAATGTCTTCTCCAATGAATCAAGTTCCCAAACACAAACTTCATGTTAGATGTTATCCTTTAAACTCCCTATGAAGACATCAACACTTTGTTCCTCTGGGATATCAGTTACCCTGATATTCAATTTTTGGAAGTCCTCAATGTTCTCCACCCCTGAACCCTTTTGTTTGAGATTTATCAATTTGCTAAAGAAGGTATTTCTCTTTGTATCCTCATAATGTGTTATCATTTCATCCGTAAAAATTGACCAAGTGACAATTTTTTTACGAGAGAAAAGCCAACGATACCATAAAAATGTATTTTGTTCTAAATGTAAAGTTGCAATGCGTACCTTTTGTGTTTTTTCCACATTATTGAGATCAAATATTTCTTCATCTGTAGTATCCATGTTACGGGATCCTTGCCATCAAAATTCCTCATATCCATCTTTGGAATATGGTGGTTCTTCCATCCAACATTAGAGTTTATGAAATCATGATTAACATTTATTTTTTTCTCATCATGAGTTTCCTCTACTATATTTTTGCCATTAGGAAACGTTTCTTGTATCAACTTAGCCAAACCTTCCATGTATGCTTTTAGATCATTCTTCATGTTTTCTATGTTGTCTTTCATTTTTTCTTCCATGTCATCCATCTTAGCTTCCATGCCATCCATCTTAGATTCCATGTCTTTCTTCCAACCATCCATCTTAGCTTCCATGCCTTTCTTCAAAACTTCCATTTCATTTTTTGTTACTCTTTGCGAGAGTGAAATTTGGTGCACTTGCTCTTGTAATTTTGATAGGTCATGTTGCAATTCTTCGTCTTCATGAGTCATAGTAGAGCCTTATAAAGGCTTAATGGGTGTTGAATTATATTTAGGGGGCATTTTAGAACCCAATACTGATATCTATTCTACAATTTTCCCTTGGAATCAATTCAAATTGATTTTTCACACAAGACTTATGCAATTCGAAAAAAATACACATTTTTTTCTTGATTTTGAGGAGCTCTATATTGAAACTGAATTATCTCTGTGATTTAGAATCTTCAATATTTGAAATTTGACCTTGTTTTAGCCCTATGAATCTTCTTTCAAATGCCACAAGTCTGACCCGATTTGGATTCTTCAAGGCAAAGTTATGCCCAATCTCCCAGAATGAACTAATTATGGACTTGTTCAGTAGAGAAAACTTGTATGGAGTGCCACATGTCACTATTTCCTCCTTTGGCTATCACATGCTTAGAGAGAGAGTTATGAAGATTTATCCACGGTCACCTCTTTGAGATGGAATTCGGGAGCCTGAAAAACCCCTAACTTCCACAGATCATATCTCCAAAAATATTGTGAACCAAGATATAAAATTTTACACCACGTTCCTCAGAATTTCAGCTTCTCTCTGAAAATATTTCAACTTTTTAACCTTTGTAGAAAAAATTTATAGCAAAAATTCCATGATAACCTGTTTAGGTTAAATTCGGGAGCCTAAAAAAAACCCTAAATTCCATAGATCATATCTCCGAAAATCTTGCGAACCAAGATCTGAAATTTTTACACGACATTTCTCAAGATTTGAGCTTCTCTCTATAAAAAATTTAGCTTATGAACCTTCGTAGAAAAAGCGTTATAGAAAAAATTCCACGATGACCTATTTGGAGCAGCGAAACCCTAGAATCCAAAGCTCTGATACCAAATGTTATGAAACCAGCTCCAAAAATAGAAGAAAGAGAGATCAACGCATTATAAATCAGCCACTTTGAGGGGAAACCTCCAATACATTACATAAATGAACAATTCTTGGATGATACAAATGAAAAAACCTCCTTCTATATATAGGAGTCCACGGGGTCATAATATAATCCTAGCCGACCTAACAATAATAATGTAAGGGCACAATAATAACAATATTGGGGTTACAAGGGTACACCAATAGAAATAAGGGGGTTACACTAACAAAAATAAGGGATTATGATAGTAATATAGGGACCTAATAGTTTATGTGTGTGAAGAGAAGTTCAAGATTGAGGACTAAGCTCTCAAATCACACCAAAGAAGATTTTTATGCATTACAAGTGTGATGGCAGCTTCATCAAGCATTGTTTCTAGTCAATGTTCCTTAGCAAAAGTATTTAATAAAGAAATTTTTCAGAAGCTCTACATCATGAATGATATGGTGCAATAGATGTATGAAGGTAAGAGGGAGAGCATTATACTTCAAGAGCAGTTAATTTCCATGAAGGAGGATAAGCAAGAGCTTCTTGAAAAGATGCATGAGATGGAGACTCAACTCCATATTGCAAAGGAAACCTTAGCCAAGTATGTGCATGAAAAAGAGGTATGCAATTCAAGTTTATCTTCTATTTCCTCTCAAAATGAATGTGTAGGTGCTTTTGAAAGACACACTAGAGGAATAGGGTCCAAATTATTGATGAAAATGGGCTATGAAGGTAAAGGGTTAGGAAAACGTGCACAAGGCATAATTGAGCCAATTATTGTTGAGGAAAGGCATAGGTATTTGGGTCTTGGTTATGGGCAACTTGATGGAGAATGATCCAAAGCCAGAGAGGCACATAAAGGTGTTCCAAGAAGGAATTTCATTACATGTTCATTACCTCAAGCTTGTGAAGTTTGTGCTCATGAGGAATGCAAAATTTTTACACCCACTTTGCAAGAAGATGCTCATAAGCATGCAACTAATGAGAATGGAAACAAGAGGAAGTTGAAAGCTCTAAAGTCATTGAAGCCATTGTTGGTATTCCGAAGAGAGCCACTACCTCATCAAATTCACCTCATCAATAAGGCGACAAAGGTGAATGTGCAAGGTATAAATATGCCTTTAATCAAGTTGATTTTGATTATGATAAACATGGTAAATATTCACATAAGACTTGGAGAAAAATTGCATGTTCCTTTTGTGGTTTGAATAACCATACTATTTCAAGGTGTTGGAATAAGATAGCCATGCACAGGAAACTTTATAAACAAAGGAGATAGAAAGCCAAAGGTATAATGGACAAGGAAAACCATGTTGAACTGAAAATAAATAAATAAATAAAATAAAAATAAAATAAAATTAAAAAAAAAATTAAAAAAAAAAATAAAAAATAAAAAATAAATAAAATAAAAATAAATAAATAAATAAATAAAATAAAAAAAATAAAAAATAAAAAATAAATAAATAAATAAATAAATAAATAAAAAATAAAAAAATAAAAAAATTTTGCACTCAATGCCATAAGCAGGGTCATATTGTAGACAAGTGTTGGAATTTGTATCCAACAAGTCATCCACGACATTTGAAGAAGGTGGAGAGAGAGATTGACAAGAATGGAAAGGAGGATGCCATAATTGATGTGGGTTAAGATGATTCACATGATGAAGTGAAGCTGAAAGAAGTGCCATTGAAGTGGTTTTGGAAAGAGATGGTTAGATTTCTTAACCATTTAACGCCTTGCATTTATTTTGATGGTTGATGCATTTATTTTCCAATTGAATGCATTTCTTTTCTCTTGAAAATATGCTACATGTTGCACAAAGAAAGATGTTGGAAATTAGAGTTATGTTGACTCACTTATATGCAACAAAGAAGGAAATTTGAACATGCATGAGTGATTGCCTTGTGTTGGTTGATTTCATGTTACATGTATGTCATATCGACTTGCAAGAGTTGATTTTGTCTCCAATTATGAAAGGGATTTGTTGACGAATTTTTTCATGAGATGTGAAATTCTTTTATTTTGGGAGAGGAATCGTCAAGTTATTGAAAAAAAGCATGTACAATAACTTTTGTTTGACTTGAGAGTCAATGGTTTGAAGACACATGTTTTGTCAAAACTCATCGACAAATTACACAAATGTTTAGTTTGTACACCAAGATGTAAGAGTACATGGCGATGTTCACATGATGTGACATTGTTGCTTTGAAGGAGCAAAAGAAAGAGGTCGTCAAGTTATGTTTCTTGCATGATGTGTTTTTCAAGATAATGGTTTTTCTTGTGAGGGATTTTGGAAGGTCCACTCTTCAGCAAGAGGCTCATGATTAGCCTTCATTCTCAAATCATGGCATCAACAGCATGTCAATACTAGAGGATAATGGAATCAAGAAATGGAAATTGGACAAGATGCAAAAAATATTGCAGCCAAAACAACACCCATTGTAGACCATTTGATGTGTTGACGCCAAGAAGCGAAAGAGATGGCGAATGCATTCTTCCAGATGTGGAATTTGGAACCGTGGACATAAAAAGAATTATATTTTATTTTCTTTTTATTACTGATGTTGGAACTCATTGTTGTAGTTCACTCAGATGGGCTTAACTTGGAAAAGTGGTTTCCAAGGAGAAGCTTGCATCGAATGCATGTGTGTGCAAAGGAGGAACATGATTCTCAGTGGGAAGGCCATCAGTCAGTTTTCCAAGCATTGAGATATCGCTTTGGTATAGCAAGGCATTTAATCAGCCAGCAAGTGTTTTTTTTGGGTCAACATAGAAAGGAGAACGTTGATTAAAGTGCCAAGCCATTTGTAGGCAAGGCATGTAAGTGAACCCAAGTGGTTTTCATGGAGATTTTTCCAAGTAGAATCAAGTTGATAGAACTTGGGAAAGAGAAGAGTATTCAACTCTCATCAGATAACCATATTTTGTGGGTCCAAAAGACTGTCAGTGGGAAGGAGTGATCAGAATCTGGACTGGGGGAAAAAATTTGCTAAAAATTAAAAGTGCTTAGAATCGCTCCAAACCAAAGTGACCGGATAGGTCTCATCGCCAGGAATTCGGAGCACTTCGTTTCACTCAAAACGAAGTCTGTATGAGGAAGATAGAGCATGTTGTTCATTTTCCTAAATATCTAAAAAAATTGAAGGAAAGGATAGAAAGGTGACATGTAAGCCTAGTCAGCAAAAAGGAATATTCTATGAATATTCCTTCATTTGCGCCCAATGACACTGTGCCAAGTGTCAATCTGTGGTTGGATGATGAAGTGGGTGATTTGTCACGTTTTTATTTGGTTTGTGGAGATCCAATGGGATGCTGACACGTGGCTAACACGGAGCCCGCCACGTGCCCCTCCCAAAGGCCAAATATTTGGTTAATTTCTAAGGTCCAATTCATTATATATGTTGGGAAAAAAAATATTGTTGGTGGAAGGGAAGAGGTCGGGGTCAAACCTGCGACCTCCCGCACACAACCCACATGACATACCACCAAACCACGCCTTTAGATCTTAATAAGTATGGGCATTAAATTAAATTAAAGTTTTTACAATGTTTATGGGGGAGGCGCCTGGGGGCCAGCCCTAACGCAAAGGACCATGGCCCATAACCGTGGCGGAGGGCCAAAAAAAATGCACACGTTAGACATTAAATATGGGTTAATTAACCCATAAACATAATCATGTGTGTTAATTTTATTTAATTTGGTTTTGTTTAAAAATGCGCGTAGAGCACTAAGGGGTGGACTCCGTTATTAGCTATTGTGTAATGTGTTTGTTGTGCATTATTTATCTACAATTTATTTATTGTACCTATGTTTTTAACAACTAATTTGTTGAATCTTTGGTTAAACTAAGAGGGGGGGGGGGGTGAATCAGTTTAACACAAGCTTTGGCTTTTTAAATTTTCATCAAACTTATTTACAACTCAATATGTGAACAGTCTTACAATGTAGCAGCAAGTATTAAATTAATGTGACATCAACCTTATTGTGAGAGCAACAAACAAATAAACAGATTGAGTAGATCATATCAACATGCAAGCAACACACATAGAGACAACAGATGTAAGTGGAAACCCATAAAGGGAGAAAACCACATCTTATTATTGTTGTGTTGCAAAGGCAAGCTCAAACTCCCTCTCACCACTGTTTTTCTGCAGGCACCAACCTATAGGAGGCTCCAACCTCAGTCAGCTACAACTGACAGCTATCAAGCTTGAACTTGATAGGGAAGCTCCAACTTCCTCAATTTATCTAAATAAATGTTTGCTGATTTACCTCAGATATCAACTTTGTTCTGTAGCATCTCTTTCTGCTCCTCTCTTCCTTATCTTCTCTGCCTCAATCTTCTATACTCTATATTCTCTATCCTTACTCTCTCTAACCTCTCCTTGCATATCAGGTTGATATTCTATATAGAGTTCATCACATGACTATTTGTATTCCACAAAGAATTTGGAATGAATAGCCATACCCTTTAGTCTTCTGCCTTCTCATTTCTTTTCCAGCTCACTCAAAAATATAACAATATGCATTAATTTTAATATTACAGTGGGAGTTTTGTTTTCCTACCGGAGACTTGCCAATGCATCACAAACAATAAAAAATTAATTACAACATTTACATTCACATTTTCAGTTACACACTTCAATTTTACTCAGCTCCTTTTCTGGATTTTGGCTTTACTGGATTTGTCTTTTCTATTGCTGTTGAGTGACTGTTCTGTATACTTTGGTTCATCTCTGTGTCTATTCATCTGTTCATATATGAGCTTAAACTTAATGGTTGAAATTCACATTACAATTTCAATTCATCCTTTTCCCTGTACAATTTTTTTTTTTGCCGCTCTCTCTCTCTCTTTCGTTCTTGTAGGCTCTCTTATTCATTGCAGTTGTACAACTGTTGTACATATAACTGTCTTTTAATATAACTGTTGTGAAATTTCAATACTTTTTAATTTCTGCACTGGCAATTTGAATCAACGTTGAAGTTGCTCCATCAGAGGTTACAATCATTGTTGTGCCCCAATTAATTTTATATCTGGGCAGAATATTTTCAGTGCGGAAGCTCCTTGATGTTCGGGCTATCCTCACTCTTCTGTTATATTGCACCTTTAAAGCACTCATCCAAATTTTTCAGTGACTTTAAAAACCATTCAGCACATATACAATGTTCACTATATAATTGTTCATATTATTTGTTGGTCTATATTACATATAACAATCCAACAATAAATTCTCGCTATTCACATATGTTAACATATATGACGCTTTCAACATTATAATGAACCCTTTGGTTTCGTATTTAAATCCCCAGAGAACGCTTATATAACGTCTTCGGGCCCCATATCATTTCGCACTATATTATTGAACCCTCTATTCAATTTTAACTGAATACATTTGAAAGTCAAAAGACTGTAATGTTAACGCCTATTCTCCTTTCGGCATAACCACTTAACCCACGCTAGCCCATACCTCGTTTGTCACCTTGCAACTTCGTTCATGATCCAATGGTGGATAATTCATCATTCTTTCAATCTATGATCCTACGAAAATCACGCGGTTAACTTGCATGAGGGTTAATATTCAATAGTTGCACGATGTACTGGACCCCAGCGCTTAAACGACCCTCCACATCCGACGACGGAGAGCACGTCGCCTTGCTCCATACGATCCGATGGATATCGCTTGGCTTAGATGCACGAACGATAATGCGCGATGAGAGTGGTTTTCCAAAATCGCTTGAGGCCACGTGTCATGCATTCAATGGAATCACTCCAAATTCTTAAATACTGCTTGCTCAACGAAGGCGGTGCAATCAAAACTGGAAACCTGCCTTTACTATTCACTCCAGTCACGGTTCCGCTGCTTTCTCCCTCAGCGTTCCGTCCGCCTTTATTATTTATGAATTCGCTCTTCTTTCTCAAGGTTCCATCCCTTTGTTCCATCATCGCTACGTTTCATTTACATTTTAAAATGATGCTTCCATATGTTTAACGCCCAGCTCCATTAGGTTTTCACTGCGCATTCGTGGTTCCTCTCTAGGTTCCATTCCTTACCGTCGTTTACAATTCCGCCTCTTTCACTACTGTTATTCATGCGTGTGTTATATTTATGCTTCCATTTTATTCAATGCTGCCTCTGCTACCATTTCATAGAACCAATCTGGTCAATAAGATCCTCTCCACTTTCTCCATTGCTTTGATGTCTAATACCTCTACGACTTGTATCCATTTTGACTGTCCACGGGTTCATGCTCCTTTCCACCTCGCATTGCACAGACTCTGCGCCCAAATGTATCCTCGTTCCAATATTTAACCAAGGTCATGTATTTGAATTGGATTGAACTAATACCAGTCCTTCTGCTGCTATAGTGCAAATAAACTCTCACTCTATTCTTCTCATGCTCCAAACTGAGAGCCCTCTATTCTCTTATAAATGTTACTCCACCATTCACCAAAAACCTGTGCCCCTCTTCTCTACTTCAATTTGCTGCTCATGTCTTCTCCTTTACCTTGTTTTTGTTTCAGGTGCTACTCCTTTGCCATCTCCTTTGCCATCAATGACAACATTTCCAACAGTCTCCCCCTTTGGCATTGATGGGAATATACTTCCTCTGTTTTCTTCCCCCTTTGACATCAATGGCAAGGGGTTGCACATTTCTTAGTGTAGATTCTATCCTTTGTTTTTATCCTTTTTCAGCATTTCTTGCATTTCCTCTCTCTGAGATCTTCTGACTATGTACCCTGATGCTCCAGACTTTGGATTAAATCCAAAATATTGACCCTTTAGCCTTTTCATTGACTCTTTTATGCTGGATGTATTCTTTCCATATTCCTTTGATCCTAAGGACCTGTTTCATGCTTCCCTTGTTGGCTGATCTCCCCCTGGAATGATATTTTTATTTCTGTTCTCCCCTGAAACTGCGCTTTCTCTTTATATCAGAGAGTAGCATCTACAGATACTACCCCTAGTCTATCTCTCAAATATTCAAATGGTTCTCTAGCAAGAGGTTTGGTAAATATATCTGTTGTCTGTTCTTTTGTTAGTACATACTCTAGTTTTACTATCTTCTGAGCCACTTTTTCTCGGAGAAAATGATACTTGATTGGGATATGTTTAGTTTTTGAGTGAAGCACAGGATTTTTAGATATACTTATAGCACTTGTATTATCACATTTGATTGAGATAGGTTCATCAATGCTTACTTTCATGTCTTGGAGGGTTTGCTTCATCCACATGACTTGTGTACAACATGCTGCTGCTGCTATATATTCTGCTTTTGCTGTAGACAGAGAGATAGATGTTTGTTTCTTGCTTAACCATGCCACTAGACTTTCTCCTAAATAGAATGCACCTCCACTTGTGATTTTCCTGTCATCCACACAGCTGGCCCAATCTGCATCTGTGTATGCTGTCAAAGTGAAGCTTTTGCCTTTAGGATACCAAAGTCCATACTGTGTTGTTCCTTGTAGATATCTGAATATTATTTTGACTGCAAGAAGGTGATTTTGTTTAGGTGCTGCTCGATATCTAGCCATTAGTCCCACTACTAGCATGATGTTTGGTCTTGATGCTGTCAGATACAACAAGCTTCCTATCATGGATCTGTAGATTTTTTTATCTATATCAGTAGATCCATCATCAGCACACAGCTTGCATCCCGTGATCATGGGAGTTGACAGAGGTTTACAGTCCTCCATTTTGAACTTTTTCAACATTTCTTTTAAGTATTTTTCCTGTGAGATGAATGTACCTCTGTTCTTTTGCTGAATTTGAAGTCCTACGTAGAAATTGAGTTCTCCAATAATGGACATTTCAAACTTTGATTTCATCTCCTCAGCAAACCCTTTTGCTAGTTCATCTCTGTTGCTTCCAAACATAATTTCATCAACATATACTACAACAATCAGGAGGTCATTTTCACGGGCTTTTATGTATAGATTGTTGTCAACTGCACCTCTCTTAAAGCCTTTTTTTGCAAATACTTATCTAGTCTTGAGTACCAAGCACGAGGAGCCTGTTTCAGTCCATAAAGAGCCTTCTTTAGTCTGCATATATAGTTTTCTTTGTATGTTAAAGAGAAGCCTTCTGGTTGTTCCATGTAGACTTCTTTTTCTAGATCTCCATTCAGAAAAGAAGATTTCACATCCTTTTGATATACCTTGAAGTCTTGGTATCATGCAAAGGCCAGAAACATTCTGATGGCTTCCATTCTGGCTACAGGGGAAAATGTTTCATCGTAATCAAGTCCTTCGATTTGTGAATATCCTTTGTAGACAAGTCTGGCTTTATTCCTGATTACCCGTCCTTCCTCATTCATTTTATTTTTGAATACCCATTTTGAGCCTATGACATTTTTCCCAGTGGGTCTAGGAACTAGTTCCTAGGTATTGTTTTTCTCAATTTGGTCCAATTCTTCATTCATAGCATTCACCCAAGACTTTTCCTTGCTGGCTTCTTCAAATTTCTTTGGCTCTATTTGTGATAACATGGCTATGTATACCTCTTCTGTCTGTTCAGTTAGTTGCCTTCTTGTCTTGACCCCTACTCTTTTGTCTCCAATGATATAATATTCAGGATGGTTCTTCTGAGTGTATCTTGAGGGGGCTTTCAAGCTCAGTTCAACATCTTCTATTTTCTTGCTGGTTTCATCATCATCTTGGTTTTCTTCTTCAAGACTGTCTGATGGACTGCTGCAGTCTGTATCTCTTGGATTGTTTTGAAGTTCTTCATCAAATCTCACATCAATTCTTTCTACTATTTTCTGAAGAGTCTTGTTGTAGCACCTGTACCCTTTACTTTTGGATGCATACCCTAGAAATATCCCTTCATCTGCTCTTGCATCAAATTTCCCAAGATTTTCATCATTATTCTTTATGTAATACTTTCTTCCAAAGATTCTAAAATGTTTGATTGAAGTTGGTTTCCCATGCCATAGTTCATAGGGAGTCTTGTCACTGCTTGGCCTTAAGTGAGCTTTATTAAGGATATGCACCACTGTGTGTACTGCTTCTGCCCAGAAGGTTTGAGGAATATTACTCTCTTGCATCATGGCTCTGGCAATTTTTTGTACAGATCTATTTTGTCTCTCTGCTACTCCATTCTGCTGAGGTGTCCCTGAAATAGTAAATTGTTGCTTTATCCCATGTTCATTGCATAGGTCAACAAAGTCATAATCTGTGAATTCACCCCCTCTGTCTGATCTGATGCATTTTAGTTTGCATGTTGTTTGATTTTCTGCTAATGCTTTGAATATATTAAATGTTTCCAGAGCTTCCAATTTATTCTTGAGGAATGCCACCCATGTCATTCTAGAGAAGTCATCAATTATCAACATGAAGTAGGATTCTCCACTTGGAGTTTTAGTTCTTGCAGGTCCACACAGGTCCATGCGCATAAGCTGGAGCGGTCTTCTTGTTTATAACTCATCTTTGACTTTAAATGACGTGCGGGTTTGTTTGCCCAATTGACAAGATTTGCATATAGTATTAGAGGGCCTTTTTATTTCTGGCATGTCTCTGAAAGCTTTCTTCTTGCTTAGTCTGATGATGTGATCAAAGCTGATATGTCCCAACCTTTTATGCCATAACCATGACTCCTCAAGTTTACTAAGATGACATGCTTCATCTTCCTTTTTCACAATGTAAACATTACTCTCTGTTCGAACTCCTTTGAGCAGAGTCTTACCTATGGTGCTTGATCTGACTTCACAATCTTGTGCTCTAAAGAGAACTTCACAGACTTTATCACATATTTGACTGACACTCAGCAAATTTGCTTTCAGCCCTTCTACAAATAGTACATCTTGGGCCTTTCCTATGCCATTGTCTAGGCTGACTGAGCCTTTTCCTTTTATTTTTCCTGATTTATCATTGCCAAACGTAACATTGCCAGATTTCTTTTCATCAAGAGTTATAAACTTACTTCTGTCTCCAGTCATGTGTTTTGAGCAGCCACTGTCCAAATACCACTGGATTTTCAGATCTTGAGCAGTTAGAGCCAAGTCACATTTATTCACCTTCTTTATCCACTGGAAGCATCCTTTTATTTGGTATTTTTTGTGAGATGATAAATCACATCCTCTCAGAGGACATTTGGAAGGAATATGTCCAATTTTGTTGCGTACACAGCGTTTGATCATAATTTTTGTAGAATTGTGAATATGGGCAAAATTTCTTTGATTCATAAACCTCCTTGAGGTATTGATCATCAATCTTTGTCCATATTTTCTACACTTAATTATTTTATGGCCAAATTCTTTACAATAAAAACAGTAACCATAGAAACTATTTGCATACCTGATGTAAGAGTGTCTTCTCCATTTGTTTGCTTGAGATAGTCTCTTCACTTTTTGCATCTTTTACTGGTTTGAATTGCTCTTCCTTGCATGACAGTATGCAACAATGTGTCCCAGCTTGTGATAGACATAACAGGTGGAATTTTTCATAGGAGGGAAGAGTCTTATTTGATGGTTTCCAAATTTGTCATAATATGAAATACATGATTCTTTTTTTGTTGTCTAAGTGTTTCTTTAATTCCTTGTTACTAGAGGTTTCTTCTGGATTCTATCTCCCTCCTTACTGTTTCTTCTTTTTTAGGAATTATTTGAGCTTCTTTATCAGCCTTCTTTGCTTTTACAAAAATAATTTCTCTGTTTTCTTTTTCTTTGCTTTTACTTGACTATCCTTCATATCCTATTCCAGTCTTTATCATAGGATATCTTTGAGCATTCAGAATCTCGTTCAACTTGCTAGAGCTTGTTGTTTGAGAAGAATTTTTAGCCACTTTCCTTTGAGCATTTTCTAATTTCTTCCTGAGACATACAACTTCTTCTTCCAACTTCTCTTGTTCCTGATTTTTCTCCTTGATTTTCTTAAGTAACATGTCTTCTATCTTCTTGGCTTCTTCAAGCTCTATCTTTAGCTGCATGAGGATTTCTGAATTATGTTCTTCTCGTACATACTTGAGGAGAATGTCCTTTTGTTTTCTGCTCTTTAGTTTGAGTCTATCAATCTCCTCAAGGGCACTTCTTAGCTCCCCCTCAAGGTTGACTTCACCTTCTTCTTCTTCATCTTCTAGCAGGAGTCCTTCAAGTTCTTCTATGGCCATCAATAAAAATTCAGAGGTTCCTTCTTCACTTGAGGGTTCATCAGAGCCTTCGGATGCACTACTGTCTTGTTGAGCATAGAAGGATTTTCTACTAATTTCTTTCCTTTCTGCCAGTTCTTTGATGTATTTTTCCCTGATTCTTGAGCCTGATTCTTTACTTTCTTGTGAGGACACTTAGCAGCATAGTGTCCAACTCTTCCATAGTTAAAGCATTTGAAAGGAAGTTTTCCTTTGTATTTACCTGAGCCTCTATCCAGCTTCTTGACAAATTTAGCCTCTTCTTCATCTAAGCAAGAGCATATGTCTTCCTTTTATTCTTTCTTCTTTTCTGTTTTAAAGGTTGCCTCCCTCGTACTTGGCTTCTTCTGTGGGAGTCTCATCTCATATGTTGTTAGATTTCCTAGTAGCTGGTTCATGGTCAAGGTTTCCTAATCAGCTGTTTCTTCTATTGCAGACACCTTGGGGTTAAAACTAGGTGGAAGAGATTTTAGAATCTTTTGTACAATTACAACTTCTTTTATGGTTTCACCTAGAGCCTTCATGTTATTTACTATTTCTGAAACCCTTAGAAAGAAGCTAGCAATGTCTTCATCATCATTCATTTTTAAGTTCTGAAACTGGGCTCTATAGACTTGAAGTTTGGCAGTCTTTACCTTCTTGTCTCCCTCATGGATGTTCTCTAGAGTATCCCACATCTCTTTGGCAGTGTCTTTGTGCATTAATTTGATAAACTCTGCTTCACACAATCCATTTAAGATGGCATTCATGGCTTTTGCGTTAGCTACAAAATCTTGTTTGGTTTCTTTCTCTGAGCCATTTGCCTTTGGGGCATATCCTAATTCCACAGCAGCCCAAACTTCTATTCCTAGGGACATTATGTATATCCTCATTTTGATTTTCCAGAAGGCATAATTTGCACCAGTGAAAAAAGGGGCTTTATTGGTTGAGCATCCTTCTTTACTAGCCATCTTGGGAACCTAGGATCTCCTTTCAGTTGTTAAACTAGTACAAAGGAACCTGCTCTGCTACCAATTGTTGAATCTTTGGTTAAACTGAGAGGGGGGGGGGGGTGAATAAGTTTAACACAAGCTTTGGCTTTTTAAATTTTCATCAAACTTATTTACAGCTCAATATGTGAACAGTCTTACAATGTAGCAACAAGTATTAAATTAATGTGACATCAACCTTATTGTGAGAGCAACAAACAAATAAACAGATTGAGTAGATCATATCAACATGCAAGCAACACACATAGAGAAAACAGATGTAAGTGGAAACCCATAAAGGGAGAAAACCACATCTTATTATTGTTGTGATGTAAAGGCAAGCTCCAATTCCCTCTCACCACTGTTTTTCTACAGGCACCAACCTACAGGAGGCTCCAACCTCAGTCAGCTACAACTGACAGCTACCAAGCTTCAACTTGATAGGGAAGCTCCAACTTCCTCAATTTATCTAAATAAATGTTTGTTGATTTACCTCAGATATCAGCTTTGTTCTGTAGCATCTCTTTCTGCTCCTCTCTTCCTTATCTTCTCTGCCTCAATCTTCTATACTCTATATTCTCTATCCTTACTCTCTCTAACCTCTCCTTGCATATCAGGTTGATATTCTATATAGAGTTCATCACATGACTATTTGTATTCCACAAAGAATTTGGAATGAATAGCCCTACCCTTTAGTCTTCTGCCTTCTCTTTTCTTTTCCAGCTCACTCAAAAATATAACAATATGCATTAATTTTAATATTACAGTGGGAGTTTTGTTTTCCTACCGGAGACTTGCCAATGCATCACAAACAATAAAAAATTAATTACAACATTTACATTCACATTTTCAGTTACACACTTCAATTTTACTCAGCTCCTTTTCTGGATTTGCCTTTTCTGCTGCTGTTGAGTGACTATTCTTTATAATTTGGTTCATCTCTGTGTCTATTCATATGTTCATATATGAGCTTAAACTTAATGGTTGAAATTCACATTACAATTTCAATTCATCCTTTTCCCTGTACATTTTTTTTTTTTTTGCCGATGTCTCTCTCTCTTTCGTTCTTGCATGCTCTCTTCTTCATTGCAGTTGTATAAGTGCTATACATATAACTGTATTTTAATATAATTGTTGTGCAATTTCAATAATTTTTAATTTCTGCACTGGCAATTTGAATCAACGTTGAAGCTGCTCCATCAGAGGTTACAATCATTGTTGTGCCCCAATTAATTTTATATCTGGGCAGAATATTTTTGGTACAGAAACTCCTTGATGTTTGGGCTATCCTCACTCTTATGTTATATTGCACCTTTAAAGCACTCATCCAAATTTTTCAGTGACTTTAAAAACCATTCAGCACATATACAATGTTCACTATATAACTGTTCATATTATTTGTTGGTCTATATTACATATAACAATCCAACAATAAATTCTCGCTATTCACATATGTTAACATATACGACGCTTTCAACATTATAATGAACCCTTTGGTTTCATATTTAAATCCCCAGAGAACGCTTATATAACGTCTTCGGGCCCCATAGCATTTCGCATTGTATTATTGAACCCTCTATTCAATTTTAACTGAATACACTCAAAAGTCAAAAGACTATAATGTTAACGCCTATTCTCCTTTCGGAATAACCACTTAACCCACGCTGGCCCACACATTTATACAACGATCAAACGTTGGCCCATACCTTGTTTGTCACCTTGCAACTTCATTCATGATCCAATGGTGGATACTTCATCGCTCTTTCAACCTCTAATCCTACGGAAATCGATATTTTGCTTCTTCACCTCATTGCGTGCCCAAGGTTTCAATCCAACAATGAAGTTGAAAATATTGTCCCTTTCCACCATATCAGGTAGTTCCAATATCACACTCGAGAATTCTCGTTGATAAGACTGAAGACTCACTGTTTGCTTAATGTACTTGATCTTCATTCTCACATCCCAAGCCTCATATTATGGCATAAAGTGACTTTTCAATGATTCCTTCATTTATTCCCAAGTAGAGATGTCATTAGCATCACCATGTGTACTCTGGTCTGCTTTCCTTCTCCACCACATCTTGGCACCCTTTTAAGAAATTAAGTAACTACCTTTACCTTGGCCTTTTCATTAGTATGATCCAAGTGTTATAAGTATTTATCTATATCCAATAAGAAATTACCAAGTGTCTTCGTGCTCCTCACCCCGTCATAAGAATCAGGTTCCTTGATTTTCACATGGGTAGTTCCTCCAACTGGTCCCAGTCCAACTACCTTCTTCAAGATAGAAATCTCGTTTCGATCCTCATCAAGAATTTTCTACAGCTTCGTGATCTCTTCTAATTCTTGATCTTTCACAGCTTCAAAATTCTTGACTTCATCCGCAGTTTGACCATACTGCCACTCAAGATATTCATATTGTACCTTGAGCTTCTCATGCTCCTCTTCCACCTTTCTGAATTTATCTCTTAATTCATCATTCTCGGCTTTCAATAAATCCATCACTGAAGAAATTTCATCCATGCGGTCCAACATCTTTTTCATAAAACTTGTCTCGGGATTTATGCTAGATTCACCTGTAACCTATGGATCCTCTATGTTATCTGCCATCATCTTTTCCCTCGAATGTGTCACGACCATACACTTCCTTCATTAAGATTTAGACCTGCTAACTTTCCCCTGTAAAACTCCCTAATGTCGCACTATGACTAACTACACAATGCTCAAGCTTTAATACCAACTGCAACCATCGCATGTCATATTCCCGCTTCTTTGCCAAAGCCCCCTTCTACAAAACGGGCTCTAATACCAACTATCACACTCCTACGCTAGTGGTGTCTTCCAACCAA
Organism: Pinus albicaulis; assembly: GCA_034641835.2. NCBI lineage: Eukaryota > Viridiplantae > Streptophyta > Pinopsida > Pinales > Pinaceae > Pinus > Pinus albicaulis. The sequence continues at coordinate 21,474,161 of MU968411.1, forward strand.
CACATACACGGATGTGGCACCACTAAATTTTTTTGTTTCACTACTACTTGAGTTCACAGACCATGCCTACTCATGACTTAACCAATTTTACACGAAGTGTTATCATGCACCAGAAATCATTTCATTTATCGTTATCAGTTAATATTACATATGCAATGGAAATAAATATTATTCAACCGTGTAGACACATATCTTAAATGGGGGGTTGGGGGGGGGTGACGCCCAAAATAGTCTACCCTCTCAATTTATTCAGTAATGTAAAAATATTACAAAACTTTACAAATCTTTCAATCTCATGCAGCCTTTGAATGACGTCCACTTTTTTTTCAAAATTCGTGCACCAGTCGTGCACTTCAACAAATTGTCATGCAACCCCTGCATGCTCCACCCGAGTCGTTGTGCACATCCTGAAAACCCTGCTCTAATTTTCACACTATCATTCATCCCCGCCCCACACTTTTATTCGACTCGCAACCCTTCCCCGAAGTCACTATAACACTCCTTTCCCACATTGCCCTCGACCCATTCAATGGTGCCACTCCATCACACCTGTAGAGGCTTGTACATTTACCTCAACCAATGGCATTGTCGTGCGCTACCTGAGTGGCCTGCCTGTAGAGGCCTGCACTCATGCTCGCCTCGGTGTAGTGGCACAATATTCCCTCGCTATCATGCAATGTCATGACTCTGACACGACTGTTCACCCCACTACACTGCGGCCTATCTACAACACATCATGCAAATTGCGGAAACCCCAAATTTCCCGCCTGCAATAATTCAGTCCTTCGACCTGTCAAGAGCAAGCCTCACCCTTCACGTTTGCTGTGGTTCCTTTCCGCCCATCTCACTTCTCCTTGTTCACTCTAAACTTGTTGCTCGATGTTCGGATGATGCCTCTACTCCACTACTCGGCTTATATTTATGCTTGTTCATGCAAGGACAATCAACGCTAATTGTTGTGTCTCTTGGTCGCATTATGGGTCGGCCTCCCCATATGTTATCCTATTGACCTACGCACCACTCACACACACTCGTTCAACTGTTGTGTCATTTGGTCATGATTTGGACCACCCGTGTTGCCCACGAATTTCCCACGACTCGTGTCGCCCGTCGCGACTTTCCCACCATGCACGACTCAACACGCCTTGCCATAACGACTCAACATGCCTTACCATAATGACTCAATGCACCTCTCCATCACGACTCACCCATTTCCATCGCACATGACTCACCCGCTCGTCGTACATAAATCGCTTGTTTGTCGCAACACGAATCATTCGCTCATCACAACATGAATCGCCTGCTCCTCACAATTCATGATGGGAAAGCACTCGCCCAACACGGCGCTCCCTCTTTGACGCAGTCGTCCACTATGCCTGCGCACCTTTAACCGATGGTGGGGTCACACATAACTGAATGCCTTCACCGGAGTCGCCTTTCATCGAATGCATTCACCCATGTCGCCTTTAACAGAATCGATTCGCCTTTAACCAAACACGGGCAGTAGTCACACATCATGGGCACACCTGTAGTATGACTTCGATTTTTTGACACTCCTTTAGCGTTCCCAACTCGGAGTCCTTACACCATCGGTGTCAGCCATACCCTCAACTGATCCAAACAATCCTATTCCAATGGTAGGCTCAGACTCAAAACCCCTCCCCTCACTTGATTGTTTCATGATTATGATTATTATATTGTTTTATGTTCATAGTTTTTTGAAAGGACAAATGGGCCATCATTCGGATTAGTCATGATAGAAGTTGGTTTTGTATGTTTTAAACGGTCTCTTTCAACCTTTTGTAAGGTTTATTTTTTGTTATGGTCCAATATCCCATGTGAGAGACTAGAAAGACCTATGATACTCCCTAATGTGATCTCTAGTTTTTGCACTTAATAAATTTCACTTCTCTCACACACAAAATATTTTTATTTTATATATTAATTTTTTTGTTTAATTTTATTGGTAATCATTTAAAATATATATTTATATAACAATTATTAATATTTTTATTTAATTTTATCTTAAATTCTTTTTAAAATATATTTGTATAATAATAAAATCAAATACTAATTAAATTAATCATTTTTAATTTATCATAATAATTTTATAATTAAATAATTTGTAAATAAAATTTCTACATTCACTTTCATTATTATAAATTACAAATTATAAAATTATTTTTGTAATAATAATAAAAATATAGTTTTGATCTTTTCATTTGAAACTGGATTTCTTTCTACTTTTCATTATATTTATCTTTTAAATTTTTAATTTAAATTTAATTATAATAATGCATTTAACAATATTTATATTCAAGAATCTTTCTCTATTATTAATCCATTTTTTTATATTTCAATGATTTGTACTAATATTTTTTTTGAGATTTCAATGATTTGTAGTGATATTTAAAATAATGTAAAAAAAAAACTCTTATTCTTTATGTGAGTTTTATTTATTTTTTATTTTTTAATTATCTTGTAATTATATATTAAGTTTGTAGTTATATATTAAGTGTCTAATCATAAATTTATTTTTCCATGAACAAAATGTATAATTTAAAAATAAAGTGTATCAAATTTATTACGCTGTAAAGCGTATCTATTTGAAAACAACTTTCCTAAATTGCTACGTGCATCATTGTCCACCTTTGATTTTAATGTTAGACGATTCAAATAATCTCTACTTTAGAATTAAAAACTGTTATTTTTAATTAGTTACACAGAAAAATATATATTAACGAACATCAAAACTCTTGAGAATTTCTACCAACATCAAAACTCTGTTAGGGTTTGTATGACAGCTCATTTTCTTATTCGATGGCTGCGACTCACTTTCTGCAAGAAAGTCGAGCGTGACCATGGCCTTAACCCTTCCTCTGGCAGGCTGAAAATCGTTGAGACAGGAGTCCTTGTTCATGAGGGTCGAGCTCGTCATCCACATTTCCAGGTTTCTCATCTGAGGCTTGAACGTGTTCAGGCTTAAGTGCTTCAGCTCTGCCAGAGATTGATGAATCTGGGTTGGCATCAATCTGGTTCGTGGTTTGAGGGCTTCTTTATTTATGCCCTATTTCTTTTGATTTTTTTTGCCCTGTTGCTTCGCTGTCTTTTGCTGGATATTGCATGTACGCACTAATCTGCACTCTGGTCTACTGCAATTGTTGGTTGCAACGTTCACAAAAATAACAAGAAGACCACCAAGTTCACACTTCTCAGATATATAGGAGTAATAGCTTCTGCCCTCTTCATCATTTCTTTCATTCCCAAAGCACAGAAGCTTTGAAGTAGAGGCCAAGGGAGCTCTTAAGCATCAGCCATCAACTCTCAGATCAGGTTAGCCATATTGTTTCTATAGAGTTCTTCTTTTAATTTATTTTCCCTTGTTTCTGGGTTGGGGCTTCTTATTTATGCCCTGTTTCTTTTGATTTTTTTGCCCTGTTTATGGGCCGTGGTTTTTTTTATGGGTTGTGGTTTGTTATTGATAATAATGAGGGTTTATATGATTATGTTTCAAAATTAAGGGTAAGTTATTCATTCATGGCAGTGGTGGGTGGGAGAACTCAACAATGCCCACATACTACTCCATGGTATTTGCCACCGTTAGAGATAATAAAAATCAAAACAAGATTGACATCGGCCTGGAGGATACTAATAATGTCAGAAATGATGATAATAATATGATTTCATGCCCAGATCAAAATAGTATAGAGCCTGATATTCCTGCAAGTATATAAAATGCATGAATTTGTGATGGCTTTTGATGGTTTTATTGTGATTACAGTGGGGTGATGTTTTTTTATTTTTTTGTTTTACAGAAGAGGAGGTGGGTCAACAGATACCAACACGCCTTTAATATTACAGTAATCCTAACAATCTGAAAGTGTAACTTGCTACCTCCAATATTTTCTAACTAGTAGTACAAGATTGCAATAAAACTGTTCAGAGAACTTTATGACTCACTGAAAGTGGGAACTTATGAATAGATGTCTCCTTAACCTGGGCATAGCTAGAAGCCAAAGTCATAAATAAATACAAAATAATGTTCATAGCTTTGCTCAGGAACTCTCTTTAACCTGGGCGTTAAATGCGACTTTTTAATGTGATTTTAGGGTGCAAGTGTAACAAGCTCAGTAATAAGCATTTAGCCTCTCTTGAGATATGAAAGGGAAGAATCATCAACAGTAAAGGAAATTGAGTATTGTCAGTAGTAAATGAAGTTGACTATCAAAAATTAAGTTGTATTGTCAGCAGTAAAGGAAGCTAAGCACTACCAACAGTTGAAGGCGTAGATGAGTTTATTGTGATTACAGTGGGGTGATGTTTTTTATTTTTTGGTTTTGCAGAAGAGGAGGTGGGTCAACAAATACCAGCACACCTTTAATATTACAGTAATCCTAACACAACTCTAGTTTCTTTGAAAGACGAATATAATCAAAATTGATAGTTTTTCCAGAATGTAGAAAAAGAGTTCATCTTGCAATGGACTGTAATGGATTTTATATTGAAAACTCAACAAGCTAGAAATTGAACACAGCCTTGCATTTGGCTAATGGGATGCTCTACCACTACGTATTCATAATATATATCATTAATGGTTTGGTTTCAAGTTGTGGATTGTTAATTCCCCTTTGGTTTGAAGTTGTGGATTGATAATTTTTCCTTAATGGTTTGGTTTGAAGTTGTGGATTTGTAATTTCCCCAAAATTTGTGCTCTATCATCTTTGAAACAACTGGGCCAAGGTTCTACAAATAGAAATTGCTCTGATGTTACGCCGTAAGGCATAAATTCGAGGATCATGACATAGAAGATAATTGAATTTAAAAATTAGCAAACAAAATGTCATTCAAAGCTAAAAGATAAAGAGAAAGTACTTACATTATGTCAACTTCACTGATTCTATAACCATTACAACATAGATTGTCTCTCAATCTTCAAAAATGGTATTCCAAAATATCGTATAGATGCAACTAATATTGTGTCAAAAATCTCAAATAGCTCCAACCAATACTATGTCAAAAATCGTATTTGCAAGAAAAACCCTGGAAAACATTATATTCCGTCTGCCACTTAACTCCTTCCATGACATCAACCATGATCTATGTTTCTTTATTACTACCCTATCTAATAAATATTAAAAAATAAGAGGTTTTTCTACCGAATTATAACAATCATATGTAGGGAAAATTGTCAGCTGCACCCAAACCTCTAAAACGCAGAGCTCGAGAGCTCACATATTTGTGGACACCCTAGTTTGTTGAGAAAATTGTCATTTCACTTGTTGCACCGACAAAGAGTCAAGTCAACTCACCAATCTGTTAAATTTCAAAGTTTGTGATTAAAAGAATATAGGTTTTAAACCAATAGTCTTTAGTGTCACTTAAAAATCTAAAAAATATGGTAGAAATTTATTGAAAACAGAAGTTTGATGGGTAACTTTGCACAATGGAAATGTCTAGAAGTTTTTTAGTGTTCTGAATCCATATATGCAGTCAAAAACCAACTTAAATAACATAAATCAAAATTATTTTTTTCACCTGATTCCGGAACCTAAAACTCCAAAAAATTGCACTAAAAACAACTCCTTTTCTAAAGGTAGAAAGAAGCACCAAATGAAAGAACAAAGATTGCCAGAGAATCGATGGAAATTTTTTATGAAAGATATATTTTAATGTTTTAGTATTATCAAATTATATAAGAATTATAAAAAATAAAATGTAATTATTTTTAAGTTGTTTTCGGTAAATTTTCAAGTTAAATAAAAATATTGAGTTATTATGATTTTGTGTATAATTGAATTATAGCGATTTTGTATATAAAATATATATACATTTTTAATTTAAGTTTGTAAACTCGATATAGGGATAATGTTGGTATATATGGAGGTTATTCAGCTGAGAGGCTCATTCTACAACGTATGAGGGGATGTGTAAGTTTGTGTGTGAGATGTGCTCCTACATAGAAAACTAATGTTAGCTATAATTAAAAATAAATGAATATGTTGTAAAAAAAAATGGTGAATCACATGTTTAAATCTAATATTTCAACAAGAGATTTAAATAAATTATTTAAAGATCCTAAACTATCTAAAGATCTATGCTAATTAATTTACTTAGTTATCAACTTCATATATATCTATATATAGAAAAAAAAATGTTTTATTGTTAAAAAATTTATTTGGTCCTATATATACTCTATTTAGAATTTAAAAATACAATGTAAACAATGTAAAATAAGTCATTGTATTTTGCACTCTAACTTTGGTTGAAATTTTAAGATTTTTTTCTCTATACTACTATTTCCTATGTTACTACTTTACAACGTTTCCTTTGCAACATATGGTGCAATTGCTAGTTATGTCATAGGTCGTTCTGTTTGAGAACAACTTCCCTCCTACCTCCTATCATCTCTCATTGCTCTGTGTTGTTGGATTAGATGTTAGATGATTGGAGGATGTTCAATCGTTGGATCATCACAGGCAAAGGTAGTTGGAAGGCGGAGAAGGTTGGAGGTGGTCGGAAGGTATTTCATTATAGATAATGTCGCCAAGGCAGTGATAAAGACACCCTCGGGAACTGGTTATTCCTACCTGTTTTTGGGTCATAAAACAAAGGTTGTGCTTCAATCGCTCAGTGTTTGTCCGCCATGGTTGACACTGCTTTTCTTCTACAATTATTCCTCCTCCTGCTTCACCTTCCAAAACCCCTAAGTAGTGGACTCCAATTCATCTCATTCCAAACTTTGTCACTTGATATATTCTATCCATGGGTAATCCCATGCTCTTGAAAGTTGTCATTCTCCTCAACATTCCAGACATTATCTTCACCCACAGTGGAGGTTGCGCTCTTTCTGTAGAGGAGATCACTTACTATATTGCAGATTCCAACAAGAATCCCCCTCACTTGGAATACGTGATTCGCCTTCTCGGGGGTCTTGCCTCATACTATGTCTTCACCAAAAGCAAGATCACTAGTAGGACTTGAATCAATAGAAATATGGTCTCACCATCCTGCCCAAACTTCTGGTGCAAAAATAAAATGATGAATCTTATGCACCTTTATTACTTATAATCACTATAAATGACTTGTTTTCTAGATGGGGGAACCTTCACTAATATATGATTGAAGGTTGCACCTTCATGAGTTGTGTTTATGAAGGTACTCCCTCTCCATTTCCTTCACTTCATTTGAGTAATGAGTAAATTATATATATGTAAACTTCATCGATTTAGTAAATTTTTTTGTTGTTAACATTTTTTGTTGATATTTTCTTTTAATTAATTGTTATGAATGAAATGACGATGTGTTTTGCATGATTGGAATGATGAGGATTGCCTGAAAATATTGAATAAATGTTATGAGGCTATTCTAGTCAATGGAAAGGTGATAGTTTTGGATGTAATTGTCAAAGAAGAAGATGTTGATGAAGAAGGATTTTTGAGGCATATGGGATTACTGTTTGACATAGGAATGATGGTTTATACTGATGGTGGGAAAGAAATAACAGACAAATAACCCCATCAAAATATCTATCAAAAATAAAGTGGGCAATGGAAGAATAGTTTTATGTGGTTTACATGCACAGGAAAAGTAGCAGTAGCAGTTGTCTACCAAAAGCGCCTTTTTTTCACCCTTTCAATACTATGCTTGCGCATTCGAGTTCCTATTTGGTCATCTTGCACTTTCATTTTAGTAACCATGTCGATTGATAAATGAAAATTCTTCTAATATTTATGGAGGAAGATTTCATAGATAGTTTGTGTAGAGCATTATCTGGTAAACAAAACCATACCGCCATCTCTACTAATTATTGCCTGAAAATATGAGTGTAATACCCTACACTGAATTTTTTGGGCATAATTTATTTCACAAGTTGATAGAGACATGTGAATGCCAATGGTCATCTTGTTAAGTGTTCTTTTATGGAAGTTCGCTGATTGGTTTTATTTATATAGTTTTTTTCATCAATGTAAAATATAGCATCAATTAACATAGTATTTTCCATATTTTGTCACGTGATGGTATCTTGGGTGAATTTTATACTTCCATGCAAACGATGGTATCTAGGGTGATTTTTTCTGATTTGGGATTTTGATTCATCTAGCATTTTTTACTTGCAATTGTGGGCTTCACTTGCCAGAAAACACCCATTACCACAAAGGCTTGGGTTTTCTTCCTTCTCTTAAGCAATTGGAAAATATTTAATCCTAAGGGACGTAGGTAACATGCACCCACATCCCCAAATGGCGGGAAATGTTGGAACACTGCTTGAATTTCAATTTCTATTGGGAAGCATATTTTTTATATTGAAATCCAATCTTGAAATTGCTACATACTTTTTAGTATTTTTTCTGATTTGGGATTTTGATTCATCTAGCACTTTTTACTTGCAATTGTGGGCTTCACTTGCCAGAAAACACCCATTACCACAAAGGCTTGGGTTTTCTTCCTTCTCTTAAGCAATTGGAAAATATTTAATCCTAAGGGACGTAGGTAACATGCACCCACATCCCCAAATGGCGGGAAGTGTTGGAACACTGCTTGAATTTCAATTTCTATTGGGAAGCATATTTTTTATATTGAAATCCAATCTTGAAATTGCTACATACTTTTTAGTATATTATCTGATCCTTTTTGTTTTTATCATTTTGAGGATACAGATAAATATTAGTTTTGTTTATGTCCTTCAAAAGATATAAAAAAATATCATTGTCCTCTGAATGTGTTTTCAAGTTACTAGTGCTCATTGTGTCCATGCATGGTTGTACAAACATCAATTTTATGTTAGTATCATATGCACTTTATTGTGAGACAAAAGTGATGATTTCTCATAGAAAAATGGCACCCACAAATTTGGCTCAATGGTTTCATTGAAGAATGATTGTATTTATGAAAATGAATTGAATCTTTGAATGAAATTTATTAGTAATTTCTATTCAACACGAACCTAAATTGTCACAAATATCAATTTCAATGAATGTACCATTATGGCCATTTTTCCCACTTTTACCGATGCCAAAAAAAACAATAGGGACATGAGAATGAAATTCTCGTGTAATGTTGATCCTTCATTGTATAAGTTCTTATTGTGCAAAAATGTAGGCAAAATTACTGGGATTTTCACACTTTCCCTCAAGCCACTCACTTACAAGATGAGATAAAAGAATAGATTGAATGAAAATAAACTGCTAAATGTGAAAACTACGGATCCAAAATATGACAATTTTTAATAAACTCATTGGAGTAATTTATATATTTTTTCCAGGAAGGTGTTACCTCGGGGAAGGAAATATCCAGCATGGCTTTTCCTAGCCATTATAGTGGATAATAGTAGATTTTTTAACATAGTGAGATTTGTTTTAGGTTGGTATCCCAATCCCAACATATCCCAAGAAGGATCAATAGGATGAACATGACCATTAAATACAATCAATGGTTCTTTTAGAGTCCCTAAATGCAAAAGATTCAGATTGGAATTCAGATTTTGCAAAAATACCATGTGTGTGCTTAGAAAATTGTTAAGTTGTAGATCTAGATATAAAATACCAATGGTAATCCAAAATTTATAAGCTAAGCTTGATCAAAGATTTGAACAAACGAGGATATCAGTCGACTTAATTATTTAAGCCAATAATGATAAGTTTCTCGGATGCTTGTATTTCTCGAGGCTTACAAATAAAATATGTTCATTCCTTGCCCATGCACATTACTCTGGATCAAAATTATTTGATATAATGGGATGAGAGAAATTCAAGTAAGTTATAAATCATTTGTACATAACAAAGTGGTCATCACATCTACGTGCTTCAACTGCTCCGTTGACCTTGCCATGAAGGTTAATATCCTATAGGGGAGATAAATAATGTTGAACAACTATGTCATCATCTAGAAAAATCACCTTGTGGATGTTTGGGAAGAGTTTTTCACAAACATGAGTTAAAATTCTATCAAATTTAAAACATATACATAGACACCCACCACATTCTCTAAAGGAAATGCATGAAACAAGAAATCTCCCAATTAGACAGTCCTCTAATTCTATTTTCATAATGATCCTAGTCAAAAGAAGTCTAAACTTAAGTCATTTCTCTAATAGGAAAAAAATAAAAGTTAAAATATTTCTATCAGGCTTTTAGATTTTCTAAATTTTAATTACTTAAGTGATTCATAAATGCATAAGTGATTCATTATTGATACGTACTTTGGGCTTTGAGCTTGTAGTTTGGAAGCTACAATCCTTGGAGAGTCATTTAAATTTGTCCCATGGTAGTACCTTTGGATTTCAATATGAGTCTTCATTGCTTCCATGACAGGCCCATTATCTTTTGTCAACTAGAGAAATTGATGTAGTCCTTTTACCGCTATAATGGAAGGTGGAAGATGATTCAAAGAAAACCATGAATGCATTGTTTCATATGCATTTTTTCCATGATGACATGAAATACTATCTTTATGGCTTGGATGAAGCTATTACATATGATGCAACTACCGTTGATGTTGCAAGTACATCATCAGTTGTCAAAGCAAAGTGATGGTATGAATTGTTTGTGAGGCGAGGAAAAAATTCAGGAGTTGGTAGTTGTCCGCAGGCTTGAGAATTGGAGGAGTAATCATCTACTAATCAAAGAGTGAGACAATGCATGCCTTTTGCAATGCCACTGGATGAAAATTGTTTATAAAAACATTCTTGTAGCTTTGATGACTAGGTTTATTACTCCAATTCCTCTACCTAGGAAGTACAAACTATGTCAGGAACATGGTAAACTCTAAACATAGACTTATTGAGGAATATAATACAACAACATATAGCTCAAGTGCCTTTGTGACTGAATAGAAGAAACAATATAAATGCTAATTTTTGGTTTGCGTAATAACCTTCCCACAATGGTTGCATGTAAAACTTTCAAAGGACACTATGAATGCAAAATAACTACAATTTTTTGGAATTTATCAAATAAATACAAATTTATTGTTGTCTTTCCAAAGTGTAATCTTGAAAACATTGATAATGTTATATAAGGATATTATTTCATCCATTTTTTCATGTCATTTAGTTCTGGTACTAAAATCAAGCATTGACAATATCCATCTTTCATGATCGTTTGTGTATCATCTTGATCTTTATCCAATTATGTAGGTTATCAGCATTGAGCGTCTAGAGCAATTTGTGCAAAGTCAAGTTGAGGCATTATGGCTATCTACCCAATACCCTTCTTGAAACCACCAATTTATACTCCAATTTTTTTACTTAGATTTTTGAATTCCTGTTTTGATAACTACACTATTAATGAATGAAAATATGCAGTCACTAGAATATGGGCTTATACAATATAATTAAACCATTTTTTCATCATAAATCATAAATTTAAAATGCAGAATTAAACTTGCAAATATAATTGAAAAAACTGGAAAATAATGTAATCCATGACAAAACAACATTAATGTAGCATAATCACAAGTTATGAATACTTACATTTCTAGGAAGTATCTACTAATTGATTGTGAAAAAGGGACACTTCGCCCAACTATAGGCTCCCTGTTGCACCAACACTCATTGTAATAGAGGCCAACCCTTAAGCTAAAACTATGAATCCGCAAAGGTGATTTACCTATAATGGTTGACTTTAACTCTATTCACATAGTCCAATTCCTCTATTCACAATTGATTTTTCACCTACAAAATCCCAAACCCATAACACTCTTTACCATCAACTTGTAATCCAAGGAATAGGATCGGTATCACCAATCAACAATCCATTAGGCTAATCCAATTTCCTTCAGGGCTCAAACATACGATGGCCAACATTTTTCACTGTTGGAATTCCAAAGATTTTGACTTGTAGATAACTTTCACAATGGTGGCAATTATCATTATAGATATTCTTCATTACATTCATAAATATCTCACTATAACTCAACATAATTTCTACATTAATTTTATTGTTGTTTATATAGTCACACTATTGTGTCCTTCAGTGAATATACTCTATATACTATCCATGTTGAACTTAGGCTATAAAAAACCAATTTGTTTATCCAAACAATTCTCCAAACTTAAGATTTTATTTGAAATAAAATAATTCATATTTATAATTTAAATATTCAATTAAATCACATAACATATCACATCTTCTTTCTTCTATGCTATTGTTTCCTATGCTACCTCCTTATGGTGTTTCCTTTGCAACACATGGTACAATTGCTAGTTTTAAAGTTATTTACAAAAATGCTAATTCATATTTTCTTCTCCATCTTTCCATTACATTTTGACTAATTCATGTTTGCTCCTCCATTTTTCCATCACATTTTGACATTTATAAGTGTTCTAAGAATTTGAAAATAATTTGAATCTTGAAGAGATTGATTAAGTTGAGTTTTTCTGCATCCAAAAAATGGTGCCTTTTCTATTTATTCTCTCATTTGGGACCCAGGATGGCTTGTCTCGGTTGCAGATTCCTCCTCGAAGCGAAAAAATGGAGTTGGGGAAGTCGTCTGACGCCATTCCTTCCCTGTCAATTCTCTATCCAAAACTATATATGTGCACACCAGAATGCCTACCATTCATAATTTATTATACAGAGATTTGTAATCAAGCAACGAGCACAACTAATTAAACTCCACGCCAAAACCTCCAAAAGTCAAAAGGTTTCACTTTCTCATTAAAAAGATCCGATTGCCCCAAGGCCATGATTTTGTAATAAATTTGGTGGGCTCCACCCATATAAAAGGACCAACTTTACAGCGTTGTATCACTCAATTTGTTGATATTACTAAATGAAATTTCTTTTTACAGCGTTGTGATTTATTGATCATATTAATTGATGTTATTTTTCCTTTTTATTCATTTTAGTATTCTTTATTTATTATAACGTCATTGAAGTTAAGGTTTTTATTTTTAAGCATCTTATACCATGGAAAAAAATGTTGGAGTTTATTAATTTTTAAAATTAAGCTAAAAAATATTATCATTTACAAATTTAATTGGTTAATTTAATTGATTTAAATATATTTATTTTAAAATATTTTTAGTTTTTATATTACTATCTTTTTTAAGTTTTTATATTATTATACAAATAGCATAACAAAGTTATTTTAATTATTGGTAAAAAAAAATTATTATAACTATTAGTTTGTTATTGGGAAATCATACCAGTGTCATAATAATATAGGTTTTTTCCACATAAATAGTTTACATTTGATAACAAAACTAGAGAGAATAATAAAATCTAAAACAATTTGTAACTTTATTAGGAAACTTATAACCTACATCATCTATTATTGCAGTAACATTCCTACTAAGGTGTATAACAAAAATGAAAAGACATTGCATCTATGGTGATTCCACCTGGATCCTATCAAGGACTTCATCATCATCTTTTGAAGTAGAAAACTCCAAATCTGCAAGTTTTTTTTTTACCAAAACTGAAACCTTGTCAATGAGCTTTCTTGTCCACTTCCGCATTTCATATATACATAATAGAATCTCTTGTTGAATTTTAGAGCACTCAAGTGATATTTTGGTCATTTTTTTTTTTTAACAAAGTCGGTTGCTATTAATATTCAAAAAAAGGAAACGGAGCTCCAAAGGTTACAAGAGGTAATATAGAAGAAGGAAAGAGAGGAGTGACAGTGAAGCCTACTGTCACTCTTTTGATTCTAACATTCAAATGGACTTTAAATGCAGAGAGTGCGTGGATACGAATGAACTGAGACATAAGGAAGATGAACTTACAAGTCATAATTAGTCTATGTTAATACGGCGGATCTGGCGAGCGCTGGAGTCTTCAGGATTGACATATGCACCTTGGTTTCTTGCATTTGTGGAGCTAGAGCTTGGTGCTGTATTTTTTTCCAGCCTATACTTCAAAATTTCGATGGATTCTTGTGCGTGGGCACACTTGTTGGAGAGTTCTTTAAACTGTTCCTGAAGGGAGGTGACCCTCTGATGGAAGAAGTTTAGATCAGCTTCGTGTCTCTCTTCAGCCAGCTTAGCCTAAAAGTGCAGCTTATCATCCATGATCTTCTGGTGGGCTCGGATTTGCTCTAGCTCTGCTTGGAGGTCGACACAATGCAAACAATCTTCACTCCTAGCCATTCTGAGTAGAGGTAACCAGATTCCAGAGGTCTACAGCAGAAACAAGAGGTAGAAAATGGAGAAGGATAAGGAATCAAGCAGTCAGGGAGAAGCAAGTGAGAGCAGGAGAAGAGAGACAGGAGTTGCAGGCAGGTGGAGAGCGCAAGGAGTGATGGTCACACTCCCGGAAGGGCAAATGCAGAAGCAAAAGAGCAGAAACTTTCTCAGCGGACTAGCGAAGGAGAAGTGGTAGCCCGAGAGGAAGGGAGGGCAAATAAAAAGACAGTGGCACGAGGTAGGCCACGAGAAATCACAAGGGAGAGGAGGGTGAAATCGAGCACGGGAGTGGAGAGAGAAGCTGCCTCGAAAGGGGAAAAAATGCAGCAGGAGATAAGGATCATAAGAAAAAGGATATGAAATCATTGCAGAGATGGAGGGAGGACAATGCTCGTGATCCTGAGGCTCGTGAAAACGCCTCCAAATTTGAACTATGTTGACTGAAGCTTTCCGAGGCTGTTGAGTGATGGGCCATATGCTGAGAATCCAAAGCTGATTGAACCAAGTCATGGCAGGTGGATTTGATGTTCGATCTCATTGCAGGAGAGGAATCCTATGGTTCTGTGACAAGCCCTGTTGGCATGGAGGTCTGCCTCTTTGTTGAGGGTGCGGAGAATATGGTAGAAATTGACCCCCTTCATATCTTCAATAAGGAATTGGCATCTTCTTGTGGTTTGCTGAAGGTCCACGTTTGCTGCCGACCGATCATGAACCATAAGGCTAATGATGATAGCTGAGTTGCCAAAAATCATGGCATTGTTTATGCCTAGCTTTTGCAGTTGAAGGATGCCTTGAAGAAGAGCGAGGGCTTTGGCCAAATTATTGGAGAGAGCTCCCAATCCCCATTCGAAGGAAGATATGATAATACCCTCCTCGTTGCAGATAATTCCACCAGCCCCTGCCACGCCCGGATTGGACTTGGATGCACCGTAAAATAATAAAGAGGGTCTTTTGCAATTTCTTAACCATATGTTGAAATCCTCCTCGCTTAGTCGAATTTTCCAACTGCTGTTGGTGATGTTTCGTTGATTGTTGAGGTTGTTATTGCGTTTGATGATGTTATTTTTGTCCAAAAAGTAGCTAATGAAGTTGCGTTCTTCCACACATAGATCGTTGTAGTCAATTTGATTGGCATGCTTCTTAGTGGAAATAGCTTCCAGAGTAAGGCTTCTAGCTTTACTGCACAGCTTCCTGAAATCGGTTGTTTCATCCTTGAAAACTTTTCGGTTTCGGGCCAGCCAAATATTCTAAAGAGTGGTGAGGGGGAGAGTATCCCAAACTCTTTTTGCTATGCTGTTCTTTTTACATTTCCAAGGGTAGCTTTTCTTCCATAGGCCCAAGGCTTCAACAATGGTGTTGTGTGAGCCCCATGGGAGATTGGAGTTTGGGATGAGCTCCTTCCAATAGCTAATGGCAAAGGGGCATTCAATGAAAAGATGTCGAATGGTTTCTTCAGCAGCTTGACAGTTAGGACAACGGGAGGGCCCAATCATACCTCTCTTTTTTAGATTATCAGAGGTTAAGATTTTCCCTTTGAGTAAGGTCCAAATGAAGAATTTGATCTTGGGGAGGGCCTCTGATCTCCAAACTAATTTCCACGGAGACCACGTGGTCGCAGGATTATCCTTTTTGCAAATAATTTGATAACCAACTTTAATAGGGTAGGTCGATCCTATTGGATCCCAATGAAAACCATCCCCACAGTCCTGCTTTAAAGGTGCAATGCCATGGAGATGAGATTGAAGGGCTGCAAGGCTTGCTTCTAAATGAGCTGGAACCTCGGGGAATTGCCACCTGATCCAAATCAGAGATTGAGAATCCCAGGTGGATATTTGGTTTAAATTGTGCAGTCCCATGTTGCTAAGATAGGCCAGAATATTATGAGTTCCCTGATTGCTATTGATGGGGGCCTGTCCCATAATTCTGTCCGCTCCAATGCTTATGTTGCTGCCACCCTTAGGCACTTTGGATATGTTATGGGCTAGGGAGGAAATAGCTTTTTTACAAAGCCCCCAGCTTCTTGAGAAAGGCTTGTTGGGAATAGCTTGGTCAAGCAGATGCTGCCTAGAAGTATTTAGGTATTTAATTTATAGGACTTGTTTCCACCAGGTAGTATTGCCACTAATGAGTCTCCAGATAATATTCCCACCAAAAGCCAGATTCATAAGCTTTGGTGAGCGGATACCCAAGCCTCCGTGCTCTTGGTTTTGAATGACTTGATTCTAGTTGATGAGATTGTATTTTCTTTTCTCAGATTTCCCACCTTGCCAAAGGAATTGATGAATAATGGTATCCATTTTGTGATGGAAGGTGGAAGGGGCTTGAAGGAGGGAGAAATGATATAGAGGCAGGGAGGAGAGGCCCGATTTGAGAAGAATAAGGTGGCCAGCCAGATTCAGCCAAGAGGCTCCCCAAAGCTGCACTTTCCTTTTCATTTTGTCGATGATGATGTCCCACACACCAGCCTTCAGGGTTCCTGTGCTTACAGGCATGCCCAAATAAGAGAAGTGTCCCCAATCCATCTTATAAGGGACCTCAAAAATATTGGTAATTTTATGCAAAGACTGAGCTGAAGTATTCCATCCATAAATACAACTTTTGAGATGATTAATCAGACCTCCAGAGTAGCTCATAAATTTGTCCAAGAGAGACTTGAATCGATGAGCTATGATGATGGAGGCTCCTCCCATTAATAGAGTATCGTCAGCAAATTGAGAATGATTCAAATTTTTGACTCCATTGCCAAACTTGATGCCAGTGATGAGTCCAACCCGGCGCTTGTGATCTAGAGCCTTGTTGAAGGATTCTGCCATTAATATGAAGAGATAAGGGGACAAGGGGAAGCCTTGTCTTAGTCCACGAGTTGACTGGAAGGAGGGAACTAGCCTGCCATTAATGAGGGGGGAGATCCAAGGGCTGGTTATGTAGGCTTTAATGAGGTCAAGGAAGGAGGAATCAAATCCCATTTTTTTAAGAACTACAAAGAGGAAGGAGTGTCGGACACGGTCAAAGGCATTGGCTAAGTCAAGCTTTAGGATAAAATATTTTTCATTGCGAGAGAGGCTGGAATGAATAGCTTCTTGGACAAGAAGGATGGAATCAGAGATTTGTCTATTAGACATGAATCCTCCTTGGTTCTCTGAAATGAGAGAGTGAAGATGGGGTTTCAGGTGAAGAGCTAAGATTTTAGTCAAGATTTTATAAGAGGCATTACATAGGGAGATGGGTCAAAATTTGGAGAAGGAGGAGGGTTGGTTTTCTTTAAGAATGAGGGCAAGATGAGTAGCATTGGTATAGCCTCCAACTTTGCCTTTGCATTGGATCCAATGTATTATTTTGATCAAATCTTTTTTAATAATCTCCCAATATGTCTTGTAGAAACTAATGGAAAAGCCATCTGGTCCCAGAGCTTTATCTAGATGCAGGGTCCATATTGCTCTTTGGATCTCTGTTTCATCAATTCCCCTGGTGAGAAAATTATTGATGTCCTCATTGACAGTAGTGGGAAGGTACTGGAGGAGATCAGAATAGTCCTCTTCGCTTTTTGTCTCAGTGAGGAGTACTTGAAAGTGAGAAGAAGCGGCCATTTTGATTGCTTCTTGGTCTATGTGAAGAATGCCATCAACGTCCGTGATGGTATTTATGTTGTTAAGAATTCTCCTGACAATGGCCTGTATGTGGAAATAAGCAATGTTCTTATCACCATCTTGAAGCCATAGTTGTCTCTATTTAATGCACCATTTTTGCTCCTCTTCTCTGTTGGCGCAATAAATCTGATAATAGAGATCATTTTCCAGCACGATGTTCTGGGGTGAGCCCATTAGTTTCGATTTGTTCATGAACTCCTTCCAGTCTTCTCTTTATATCAGTTTGTATCCTCTCTGGTTCTTTTTAGTGGGATTCCGCCCATTCCTTGAGGGCAATTTTGGTATTCTTCAACTTGTTTTCCCATATGAATACAGGAGATCCTTCTATATGCTGACTCCAGACAACCCGAACAATATTATTGGCTTCAGGAATATTGTTCCACATGGGACTGTATTTAAAAGGTATAGGCCCTAAAGGACGATGCTCTTGAAGATTGAGTGTAATTGGGTAGTGATCAGAGGCAGCGAAGGGGAGGACGAGGGCATAAGCTGTGGTGAAGGAGGCTAGGAGGGTGATGTCCACAAGACTTCTATCTAGCCTCTCCATAATATTATCTTTCCCAATTCTGTAATTGCTCCAAGTAAATTTACGATTTTTGGGAACAATGTCAACCAACACATGCTCCTGCATGATGTCTTCTAACTATGTTCTAAAAGGATCATGGGTGAAAGTTCCTCCTCTTTTTTCGTTTGAGTGAAGGATGAGGTTAAAATCTCCTCCTATTATTATATTCATGTTTTCCTCTTCGTCTATGTCGGCCTTGATAGAGTTCTAGCATTGTTCTTTATCTCTGTAGTGATTAGGTCCGTAGACATTGTAGATGACAATTTTTTTGTTGTCTCTATTGTATTCTAGTTTGAATTTGATCCAGTTCTTATTAATAATGCTGTTGTTGAGTTTCCATTCACTGTTGTTCCAAAGGGTGACAATACCCTAGAAGCCCCTCTAGATTCAGTGAGGGGCTTAAAGAGTGCCAATGTTACGAAGGTTTGCTCGCCCTCCTTGTTCCTTGGCTCCCATCTCTTTGTTGTTTTTCCCCAAGATGTAGGTTTCAATAGGGTTTTTTGTGTCCATTTCTATGTCTTTTTGTGCATTTTCGCCTCTTTGTTGCTTGAAGGATCTCCTGCCAGGCCCTTGCTTTTTCTGAGGTTCAAGGTTTGCACCATGCTATTTCAAAGAGTTTCTTGTAGCACGGATGGAGGGGGGATCAAGGGTAGAAGGGGAGGTACTTGGGCCATCAGGTTGGGAGAGGGGAATGATAAGAGGAGGGTCTTCCTCAAGAGGGGTTAATGAGGAGAAGGGGTTGGAAGATTCCAAGTTGGAGATTGGAGGAGGAGGGGGGGCTGAGCAGAGGAAGCAGAGGGATGAATAGGGGGTTCCTGGGAAGAGGGAGTGGAGGAGGAGGCTAAGGGGTTGGTATGGGAAGGACCAGAGGAAGGCCTAGCTTTAGGGTTATAGGCAGATTTCTTCTTTTTAACTGGCTCCCATTGTGCTTCTTGATCAGGGTTTTCAGCATCAATAACTTTAGAACAACGATTTGAAAAATGATCGTATTCGTGGCATACCTTGCATTTGAAAGGGATCTGCTCGTAATCGAGTTGCTGAATGTGAGTCCAATTATCCACCTTGAGCTTGATGGCCTCCGGGAGCCCTTTACCAAGGTCAACCTCAACACAGATCCTAGCACAAGCTTGCATGTTGTCCTTTGGTTCGTTGCGATCGATGAATTTTCCGACGACATTCCCAATGGCACGGACCGATTCGTCTCCCCAGCAGTGAAGAGGGAGGTGAGGAAGACGGACCCAAACCAGAACCACGTTGGGCACATCTAGCTCAGGATCGAAGTCTGGGGTCTATTTGTTAAGATATAAACCTCTCGATTCCATGAAATAAGGCCCGTTCCTAAAGATTAAATCCTTGTCCTCCTTGGATTCGAAATGAAAGGTGAAATACCCTTTCCCACAAAAGCGAATGGAGATTTTACCATTTATTTTGTCGGCCTAGTTTCGTTCAACCCAACGCTGAACCATTCTCGGAGAGGGCCAAAGACCAGTGAACTGACCTATCAGACCCTTTTCAGCTAACGAAAGAGCGGCCATTCGAGGAAGAGAAGGAGGCAAAACGACTTCCTGAAGGCCCTCTAGTTTCTTTACAAATTTGGAGATTGCTGGGTGAGGCCTCTGGGGCAGCAGAGATTTAACCAGATCAGAGAAGGCGAGTTGAGCGCCATTAGCCTCTGAGGAGGAGCTCAGAGGGGCCATTTAGAGAAGAGAGGGAGCAGAGCCGGAGGGCCTTGGTAGGCCAGGAGCGGCTACAGCAGCAGCGCGACCTAGAAAAAACCAGAGCGCGGCATTCAGGAGCAGCAGTAGAGAAAATTAAGTGATATTTTGGTCATTATGGTCTTCAATTATCGTTATATGTCAACAACTTGCATATATCTAGTTCATTTGGTTTTTGTGTTAACTTTGTCTAGGGCCCAACCTCTAACCTCTTCCTTAACCTCAACATCTATTTTAAACCTTTTCTCTATTATTCCTTCTCATTCTACATTTTGTATCTCTCTACAAATTTCCAAAGGGGTAGACTACACTTAAATCATAGTTAAACACTTTACAAAAATATGGGCTCTAAAGTTGGAGGGATAGTGTAGGTTTTAACCCTGTATAGAAATTATCTGCAAATGAATTCTTAAAAAATAGAAAATAAACAATAGCGAGAGCATAAAACATAAAACATATATACATAGATATTTTTCCCCTGGATCCCAAATCGAGACTACCAGCTTGATTTTTCATTATGTTCCTTTTAGTGGTACAACACATATATATACATGATGAAGCATTCATAAACCCCAATCCATTGACCCTGGATTAGAACATAACCGTAGTTCCCTTGAATGGATCTACAAAATACTAGGGGATGAAAACCATCATGCCCCAAAACCATGTGCAAACCCATACACAAAACCATAGGCAGGTCCGCCCACCTAAAATAGGGTTTAAAAAAAAAATTCCTGGGGCATTGCCCTAGACCCCACACAGGGGGTTACCCACCCCTTGCGTACCCCTGGACTAGGGGGGCTTCCGCCCCCCTACGCGTACGACTGTTCTTGGAAAGAATATAACAAATACCCAACATTCTCCCACTTGTTGTTTTCAATCCACAGGGGACCACAAGAGATCTTAGTCAATAGTTCAGCCCTGCAACACCCATTGTTTCTCTACACCAAGAGAACTTTTGAGTGCTTACAGACTTCGTCAATGCATCTGCAACATTCTTCAAAGTGTCCACCTTTACGAGCAACACCTTTTTATCCTCAACCATATATCTCACAAAGTGATATTGAACATAGATGTGCTTTCTATTTGAATGATAAGCAAGGTTCCTAGCCAAGAAAATTTCACTTTGGATATCACAGTCTATCCTTATAGCTTGCTGCACCAACCCCATACTTGAACAAAATCTCTACAACCAAAGTACTTCCTTGATTGCATGAGTGGCTGCCATGTATTCTTCTTCTGTATTTGAAAGAGCCACTACATACTCTCTTTTACTCATCCAACTTATTGCACCTCCAAATAGGCTAAACACATACCCACTTGTAGATCTTATTTGGTCCAGATCTCTAGCCCAGACTGCATCAACAAAACCACGGATGTCCAAAAATATGTCCAATCTTGGTCTTCCTTGGTAGCACGAACCATAATCACTAGTGCCACACAAATATCTGAAAACCCGCTTCACTGTTGTCCAATGATCCTTCCCTAGTTTTGACATAAACCTACTCATACTCCCACTGCATGTGCAATGTCTGGTCTAGTATAGACCATTGCATACATCAGGCTACCCACTGCACTTGCATATGGAACACGGGACATATCCTCCTCTTCTTCTTGTGTCTTGGGACATTGTTCAAAAAATATATTTACACCTACAAGAATAGGAACCTTCACCGATTTACTATCATGCATATTGAACCTCTACAATATTGTCTCGACATACTTCCTCTGGTTTAACCAGAGCTTCCTCTTTGCCCGATCTCTCTTAATTTCCATGCCCAATATATAGTTTGCAGTACCAAGATCCTTCATGTCGAATTTGGAGAATAATTGGGTCTTCAAATCTTGGATAATTTCTTTGTCATTTCTAACCAACAACATATCATCCACATACAAGACCAAATAAATAACACAGTCACCAAATTAATTTAATATACACACAATGATCCTCTTTGCCTCTGGTGAAGCCAAGTCCCTGTATATAGGTATCAAAATTTTGATACCACATACTTGGTGATTTTTTTAACCCATACAAAGACTTTTTTAACCTGCATACAAGTTCTTTCTTCCCCTTCACCGTAAATCCTTCAAGTTGCTTCATGTTGATCTCCTCTTCCAGATCCCTGTGAAGAAATGTTGTCTTCACATCCATCTATTCTACCTCAAAATCAAATGTAACAACAAAAAATAAAATTAATCTAATTGAAGTAACTTTGGAAACAAGAGAAAAAATATCACCAAAATCAATTCTCGACACCTAGGAATAACATTTTTCTACCAACCGATATTTTTATTTATCCACCTTTCCTTCTACATTCATATTCTTCTTAAACACCCATTTGTTCCCGATGGGCTTCCTTCCAGCTGGAAACTCCACCAGATCCCATGCCTCATTTTTGTGCAAGGATGTCATTTCATCAACCATGGTCTCCTTCCATAGTTTTCCATCCTTTGAATCCACTGCCTCCCTGACAGTTCTGGGATCATCATCAGTGATAGTTAAAGAAAAATTTGAACAAAAATCAGATGGACTATAGATTTCTGGCTACCTTCTTTCCCGAACTGATCTTCTCATAGCTGGAGTTCGTGGCTCTTCTTCTTCTTAATCTTGTTCTGTTGTAGAGTCTAATTTATCCTCCTTTAGCTCAAACTCTATCTTCTCAGGTTCTTTTGGTAGGACTCCATGTTTAACGACATCTTTAACCTGTCTAAACACCACATCTCAATTGTACACAACCTTCCTTCTTTTTGGGTTCCAAAGCTTGTGATATTTTAAACCATCCTTATACCCAATAAAGATGCACCTTTCAAATATATTATCCAACTTGGTCCTTTTCTCCTTTGGAACATGTACATATGCATCACATCCAAATACCCTCAGATGTGAAAGAGAGGGTTTCTTACCAGTCCATACCTCATGTGGAGTCTTATCCTCCAACGCCGATGAAGGTGATATGTTAACCAGGTAACATGCAGTCTCCACTGCCTCTACCCAAAATTCCTATCCTAACCCGGTACCACTGAGCATGCTTCTTGCCTTTTCTATCAGTGTTCTATTCATTATTTTTTCAACTCCGTTTTTCTAAGGTGTGTATGGAGTAGTATTTTGTCGTGTTATACCACACTTCTTACAGAACTCTTCAAATTCCTTCTTACAAAACTCTCCACCAATATTTGTCCTCGACACCTTTATCTTATTCTCTATCTGGTTTTCCACCAAAGCCTTAAATTCTTTAAATCTGTCAAAGAATTCAGATTTATTCCTCGATAAATATATTCGTGTATTCCTTGAGAAGTCATCTATGAATGAAACATACTACACATAATTTCCTAGTGATGGAACCGACATAGGTCCAAACACATCACTGTGCACAAGCTCTAATATCTTGTTTGCCCTCTTAGCACTAGAAGGAAAACTCACCCGATTTTGCTTCCCATATACACAATGTTCACATAAATCTAAATCCAGAGAGAAATTAGACATACCTTCTACCATACCATTACCATACAATATCCAAAGGCCCTTCTCTCCAATATGTCCAAGCCTTTGATGCCATAACATGGTATTTTTTTCAGAGACCGCTAGGCTTTCCACTCCACTTTCAGGAACCACAGAACTATTGCATCCATCAATAACAGTTCTACCTGAAGCTTGTACAGAGTTCCAATATTAGCTCCCCACATTAATATCAGTGCTCCCTAAACCATCTTGCGAGTATATTTCTCAAACACTATTTTTACACCTACATCATCCATCTTGCTTACATAAATCATATTTTTGGCCATTTCAGGAATATGCAAAACACCAGGAAGTGTTCTAATCCTTCCACCTTGCAGCTTCAGCTTGAATTTTCCACGTCTAACAATTTTCTCCTTCATATCATCCCCTAAGAAGAAATCACCACCATCATACTTCTCATACTCACATAACCACTCCCTATGGGGAGTGAAGTGAAAGGATGCACCTAAGTCAATCAACCATGCCTCATGATCTACATGTGTATTTGAAGAAGAAGCCAAATACACATCCCCAAATTCATCTAAGGTGGCTTTTGCCTTTATAAAAGGAGCATCATTAGATCCATTTCCTTTCTCAAGAGCTTTAAATCTGAAGTCCTTTTTGAAGTGCCCTTCCTTTCCACATTTTCAACACACCTTTACAAGATTTCTTGGAGATTTATATCTCCCTCTAGATTTAGATCTCCCACTCCAAAACTTATTTTTTTTTATGTTCTTGGACCTTCCTCATACAGATAAGGCATCTCCATTCTGGCCCTCCATATTTCTCCATCTCATTTCCTCCGATAGCAAGGCTGAGATAATTTCATCAAAATTCAAGGTAGTTGTATTGCTACCTACTGCAATAACCAGGTTGTCCCACGAATCTGGTAGAGAACACAACAAACTGATGCACTTATATTCATATGAGATTTTAATATAAACAAATGACAACTAACTTACCACAGTATTCAAGGCATTCAGATGCTCTTTCACCGAGTCTCCATCATTCACCCTCAGGTTATACAAATTTTTCCGCAGGAATAATTTGTTCACCAGATACTTAGTTGGTACAAAGTCCCTCACTTGACTTACAATGTCTTTGCCGTAGCTTCCCCAGATACATTCAAAAATACCGAATCTGAAATAAATAGCTGTATTGTGCTATTTTCCTTCCAATCCAACTTCGCCTAGTATTCATCTGACATTGTCATTGGTTTAGTACCCAGATCTACCGCGATCCACTGATCTTTATCTGCCAGCAGATCCTCCATCTTGAGCTTCCACGACTCAAAACTCTGACCATTAAATTTCTCGATCTCTATCTTTCCACTGCTTGCCATCTTCTTTCACCGCAAGAATCGATCCCACAAATATCCCACTGGATAGGGTCTACCACAGGCCAGAGCAAAAAACCCCTTAGCAGAAAAGGCATCCCCTTGAAGCTGAAACTAATCTGATACCAATTGTAGGTTTTAACCTTGTACATAGATTATTTTCAAATGAATTCTTAAAAAATAGAAAATAAACAATAGTGAGAACATAAAACATAAAACATATATACACAGAGATTTTTCCCCTGGATCCCAAATCGAGACTACCAGCTTGATTTTTCATTATGTTCCTTTTAGTGTTACAACACATATATACACATGTCGAAGCATTCATAAACCACAATCCATTAACCCTGGATTAGAACATAATCGTAGTTCCCTTAACTGGATCTACAAATACCAGGGGCCAAAAATTATCATGCACCAAAACCATGTGCAAACCCATGCAAAAGGTGATAGGTGGGTCTGCCCACCTAAAATAGGGTAAAAAAAACAAAATTCTCGGGGCGCTGCCCTAGACCCCACACAGGGGGCTACTCGCCTCCTATGACACCCAGATGCTTGGATGCAACAAATGAGGAGGGCTATTGCGCCCCCCCCCCCACCCTTCGCGCACGACTATTTGTGGAAAGAACATAACACATACCCAACAAATAATCGGAGAGCCCCTTCTCCCCCTCCAACCCCCTGAATGATTTGGGTGCACTATTCTCTCAAAGGGAGAAACCAAAATCACTAGGCCAGTAAAGGGAAAACTATAAAATATAGATTGGACCATAGAACAACTCAAAACCACTCTATAAGAAGATGAGAATAAAGAATAAAATTAGGAGAGAATTGGGAAGACGGGATGAATAAGAGGACACCACCAGAAGGTGAAGAGGAGCTAGTCAAACTGAAACCCAAGCAAAATCCACTCCATTTATGTAACTATAGAAAGATATGACTGAGTTCTCCAAGGGAGTGAATTTTTCAAATTAACATATAGAAAGAGATTATCGCAACAAGAAAGAGTCGTGAGAAGTAAAATTAACTACAATGAAACTAAAATAGAACATCGAGTTACAAAATAAACAACACAACTATGATGGTAAGCCCAAACAAGGAAGGTAATTAAGAGAAGAAAAAAGACTCAAAAAATAGACTTTTAGACTAGAGATATATGGAGAAATTAGAAAACCATTTAAGAGAATGCCACTAAGAATCTGCTTCCTCCCAATTAAAATCATGGTTGAGTCTCTTGGTGACAGAGTCGCCGATATTCTCAAAATTTTGGTTAGGTAACTTTGCATAATGCTTGAGCAGATCCAAAATCATAGCTTATTGAGGACTAGAAAGATACAACCGACCGGGGAGAGGATATTTCTATAGATCTTCTTAAACCAAAGGGTCAACCAAAATAAATACATAGAACACCATTGAGCCAAAAACCATTTGGATTCTGTACCAAGTACCATCAAAGAGTTTCAAATCTCCATGTTCACACCCCTATCTTAGCCATGAAATAATTCCGAACTAGAATGATTCTTGCATAATGACGATTCAATGACGGGGATGCCACTGACTCATTCCACCAAACCAATATTAAACTCGCAATGTGATCTCCGTCGTGTGCATGATACCAACTCAAATGCAATTTCCAAGTGGGAGGTGATAAAAAAAGTTACCAACTTAACGAGACCTATGACTTCAAAATAAGAACTCTAGACCGAAAAATTCACATTTTTGTGTAAAAAACATGAAAAAATAACCCAAAATCGAAAATTTGTGATTTTGCATTACCCTTTTTTTTCTTTTTTAGGGTTAAAATGTCAGCATTATCTAACCATGACATTAAAATCAAATATCATGACTGTGGATACCTCAAAATTCCACCAATTTTCAACCATGGCAGTAAAGACCAAATATTATGACTAGGAAAAAAAACTTAAATTATAACGTTTCTCACCCATGACATTAAAACCAAATATCATGAATACTAAAAACTTTAAAATTTCCACATTTTTCAACCATGGAATTAAAAACCAAATATCATGACTAAAAAAGACCTTAAAAATCAACACCTAAGTCAAGGAGTTATTATACGAAAAATAATTTTCTTAAAGGCTAAAAGTCTAGATCATTTGAAATATTAGCTTAAGACAACTCAACCCATTGCAACCAAAACTCAAAAAATCAACCATCTGAAGCACCCACTTATCAATGGGGCATTATAATTGTAACATTTTTTAACTGTGGTGTAGAAAATCATAATAATACATAATTGCGTAACAATATCATAGATAAATTTAAAAATTCAACATTAATTCCATTTTTTTTTAACTTTCAATCAAAATCTCAGTATTAATTACATTGAATGAAACACAAATTATTTCTCAAAGTTGTATTTCATCGTGGATATTCAAAACAAATGAATTCTTCATAGTTAAGACATATAATTCAACAAACATAGAATCGACTCATAACTTCATGCGATATCATATGCAAGTTAAAACATTTATTTCAAGTTACCATGTAAACATCATATTGATCAAAATAACATAAAAATATTTTATACAATTATTCATATTCACTCATAGAATTTGACATACCCATATTCGTCTTATTCTCAAACAGTGTCACATCTGAGTCTACACATATTTCTAATATTTCAAATGCCAAAATACTTTTAGATCTATGACTGGGTTCAACAAAACCTCATCTTGCCACTATTTCTTGTGGTAGCAACCTCTTTAAAATCTATGTGGCCTCAAAGCAAAGAGTTCATTTTTTTTGTTCCAATTGAAGTCATAAGAAAGTATGTTAATGTCCTCTAATTCTAAGAGTTTAGTGCAACGATGATTTATATTCAG
Organism: Pinus albicaulis; assembly: GCA_034641835.2. Classification (NCBI taxonomy): domain Eukaryota; kingdom Viridiplantae; phylum Streptophyta; class Pinopsida; order Pinales; family Pinaceae; genus Pinus; species Pinus albicaulis. The sequence goes on from MU968411.1 coordinate 21,501,900, forward strand.
ACCCTTTCCTTTTCTATTTCTCTTGATTTATTTATCGACTACCATCTCTAGCTTGTACACAACACTGAATGTGTGTGCATATTTTGCATATCAATGAACTTCAATTGGTGTAACATCTTCATTTTCTTTAATAAATTTTATAACATTGGAAACCCATAATGGATAACCATGCAAATATCCATATGTTAACATTACAGTCATCCAACCCTCCTTAATATCATGTATAGAACCCATGTAAAGGTCTTCCATGGCTTCATGTTGCACGCACATGATATTCTTGAACCAATTTGCATTTCTCTTTCCTCTACCTTGGAAGACTCAATAATACGTTGAGATTTTTGTCGTTCAACAATGTTTCTTTCTCCTATTCATTTGGAAAATTTTGTGGCCAAATAAAATGGATTCTTCAAAAGTGTATCTCCATTTCTTATTCTTGAATTATGTCACATTGATCATTGAAAAAAGACTCCTACCAAACAGAATCAACAAATTCAAAATGCACATATGTATCTTTAATAAATCATTTAATTTCTTGCAAGAATTTAGAATAATCTACGCCTCTCTTATGACTTTGTGCAATATGGATTTCAGAAACTCACTGTAATAACAATAAATTTGATGCAAATATTGGACTATCTATAATGAAATTAAAAAATGCTAAACCTAATGGAGGTCCCCATTGTGCAATAATTGAATACTTCTTTCCCCACATAATCATTTTCCCATTATTTTTTTTATACAAAACTGATGTTTGGTGTTAATGTCATTAATTTGTTCAATGCATTTTTCTTCACTATGTGATCTCGAAATAAATTTTCACATGTCAATATTTTCTTCCAATATGTGAAAAATAGGCTCCAAAGTGTACGATTTCTTAATACAATCAATTAATGATGGCATGCTTCCAACATTATTCCTCCTTAGTGATATTGAAAAGCAATTAAATATTTGATCAATATGGACATGAGTGTGTCCAAGAATATGGAAACTAACCTTTACCTTTTGAAAGATTCCCAATCCAACAAGCATGCTTAGATATCCAAATACAATTTGATTTTTGTTTTCACAACTAGTGTTGTCTAATTGTAGATACAAAACATAATGAGAATTACCAGTCTAATGAGTGAGTACATGATGAATTATGGTGATTGTTATATTTGCATCATTATGAATATTTGGAGTTGTGAAGTAAACCCTTGGATAAATTTTCTCATTAAATACCATACAACCAACCAAGTGAAACTAAATATAATTTTCCTCCAATAATTTTTGGTGTGCAAACAAAATGCGGTAGAAGTGTTTTCTTCTGGTCCATACCTTCAATTATCAAACCTAAACATTTATTTGAAATATCATAACACTTATTGTAATGCTTGTATATATTTTTCTTTTCACTTGATTGATTGTGATGCTCTTGAAGTGCTTTGAAAATGGAATTTGCACATAACATAAAGACAACCTATTGATTATACATTTTCATCATTGATTATTATTCAATTATAACATATAATGTTGTAAATTCATACCTCGTTCTACCCCTTGACATTTACCCATTTTTTATTTAAGATAAGCACAAGTAATACAAGCCCCATCCTTGACTTCCTAGGAATAATGATATTGTTGAATTGCTTTTCCATATCGTTGTAAAATATGCATATGTAATAAAATTTCTATTTCCTTCAACACCTTTTGCATATTCTTTGTATACATTGTAAATTTATTGTCTCAAGAAATTATCTTGAATATGTACGTCTTTATTTAGTGCACACTCTCCATGTTTCGAAAATAAGCCTTGCATCCACGACAATGTAGTTTTTGTCAATGGCCCAACCTCTCGTCTATGATGTAATTTTGAATAAAATGTGGAATCTTTTGATAGACGAATATTACCAATTAAATGTGATTTTTTGAAAGCCTCTCTATAGAGTAAAAGATTCCCAATGTGATGATCATAACCTATATTTGTGGACATAATGCACGCCAATAAATATGAATTTTTCATGCTTTTATTTATTGACAAATATGTCTGCTTTTTTCCAAGGCATACTTAAAGTCTATACATTTCAAGTAATCATTTTGACAGAATGATTTGGATTAATATAAAGTCTTTCATGAGAAAATCTTTCCTATACCTTGTATAACTAGAATGATTTGGATTAATATAAAAAGGTTTAGTCCTAGTCATAGATGCAATATTTGTTTGCAATGTCTCCACCATTTCATCATGATCTCTACAATGAATTTACTCATCATTAGGAGGAATATTATCCTCCATATAATCATACTCAACATTGTCAAAAATTCTCTACCATCCTCATCAATGCCGCTAAACTCCTTGCTTGGTGGAAAATTTTCACCACCTTCATCAATGTCATTAAAATCCTCACTTAAAGAAAATTATCCACCATCCTCATTGTTGCCTCTGAAATCCTCGATGGGAGGAATTTTTTCACCATCCTCATCAGTGCCTTTGAAATCCTCTCTCAAAGGAAATTATTCACCATCTTCATCACTGCCTTTGAAATCCTCACTCAAAGGAAATTCTTCACCATCCTCATCATTGCCTTCGAAATCCATCATTGTCATCAGTTCCTTTGAAATCCTCACTTGGAGGAAATTCCTCACCATCATCATCAGTTCCTTTGAAATCCTTTTGTGGAAGAAACTCTTCACCATTGTCATGAGTTCGTTTGAAATCCTCACTTGGAGGAAAATCTTCACCATTTTTACCAATTCCTTTGAAATCCTCACTTGGAGGAAAATTTTCACCATCTTCATCTATGAATTTGAAATTGTCATTCAGAGGAAATCCATCATCCTCATTTATGCCTTTGAAATCCTTACTTGGAGGAAATTCCTTGCCATCCTCATTAATACCTTATAAATCCTATCTCGTGAGAAACATATCATCCTCATTAGTGCCTTTGAAATCCTCACTTGGAGGAAATCCTTCATTATCCTCATCAGTGCCTTTTAAATCCTTTCTCGAAGTAAATCCTTCATCATCCTCATAAGTTAGTTTGAAATCCTCATTTGAAAGAAATCCTTCATCATACTCATAAGTGAATTTGATTTCCCCACTCAAAAGAAATTATTCACCATCCTCATCTATGCCTTTGAAGTCCTCACTTCAAGAAAAATCTTCACCATCCTCATTTGTGCCTTTGAAATCCTCACTCGAAGGAAACCCATAATCCTCATTAGTGTTAAGCCCTATATAAGCCCCATGGTAACCCTAATAACACCTTATTAAGCCCTAGATATTGATTTATTACATTTATATTATTATATTGTTATGTAGGCTAGAATCCCTCATGTTTCCATTTTATTACAATTGTACCCATTTTATCTTATACACACACACACTAAGGTGACATAGTCTTAGGATCATCAAATATTATCTTGTACATTGTATCTAGTGTAAAAGGAGTTTCCCCCCTTGAAGATAACTATAATTTTTTGGTTCTTATCATTTTTAAGGCACAAGGTTCATAACATTTGGTATTATAGCTCATGATCCTATGATTTTGCTGCTTAAACAAGCCATCGTGGAATTTTTCCTATAAGTTTTTTTCCAAAATGTTTTAGATGATGATGAAACTTGGAAAATTTTGATTGGAAATCTCGGGCTATACCTAGTCCTTCGGATCTTGGCTCGTTATATTTTCAGAGATCTGCTCCAAGGAACTTAGGGTTCCCAAATGCTCCTAAAATCATGTCAATTTATAATTTTCACAATAAATTTTTTATGTAAGGCTTTAAGATGTGAAACTTGGACCACATTGAGGTGAAATCTCAATGAACATCCAGTTCAAATTTCAGGTTTTTGTTCACTATCATTTTGGACATATGCTCTAAGGAATTCCATGTTTCTGAATGGTCCTGGAATCAATTTCAAATAAGTTAGTCGTTCATTTTAAAATAATAATAATAAAATTGGAAGGTTTTAGATAGTGGAACTTGGATCATATTAAGAAGAAATATAGGGGAACATTTGGTTCAATTTTCATAATTTGGTTTACTATAATTTCAAAGCTATATTTTGTGGAAGTTATGGTTTTTGAACAATCCTAAAATAAATTGTATACATGTCAACTTGGTATTTTTGCTATATATTATTTTCTAAGACTTTTTAGACTATGAAATCTTCAAGAAATTCAGGATACATGATGAAGTTTTGTAGAAATGGAAAGAAATTTGCTACTGCTAATTAATTTTAATTGAAAACGAGAGACACAAATTTCTTGTACTATTTTGCGAAAAGGAAAACACATGATAGAAACACATGAAATAGCATGCAACCATCAAAACACAAGGAATATAATGATTTTATAGGGTGACCCAAATGGGAAAAAACTCCTCCGTTGCTTTGCATTAATTCAGATGATAATATGGATCAATTATAATGACTACTTCACACATGAAACACACTTTGCACTTCAATTATGATCTCCTACTCACTAACCTACTGTGACCAAAAATTAGTCAAAATAAGCCTCAAAATTCCTCCTATTTCCTTGTGCAATCCTTGAGAAAATTATCCCCTAAAAAATAGGATAATTCCCTATTTCCTTGCATAAATCCTGAAGGAATTGACCACCTACTCCAATGAAAAACCTGTACACTCAACTAGTATACAATTGACAACTACAATGTGCCTTTTCCTCAACTCCAACTAGGAAATTTGAATTCCATGCATGACTGGGACTACTTTTAGTAAATTTATCAATTAACTAATTAACAATAGTCATTACTACTCAACTAAACTCCTACCGACTCTACTAATGACTAGAGCTCAAATAATTGAGTTTAACTAACAATAACTCCACAAGAATTCTAGATTTTAGCAATCAACCAATGCACAACTCTACTTCTAGCCTACAAACACAAATTTATTGATTTAACTAGGAGACAAGGCCATGTCACTCCAACTAAATACAATCCAAGTCATCATGCTGATGTGGAAAATCGAATTTCTCCATTTGACGAAGGCACAAGTCAAATGAATCCTTTTCTTGCTACAATTTTATCACCCCCTCTTAGAAAAAAAATGATTCTACACAACCGCAATCCTTATCCAGTGGAATGTATTGTAACACAACTAACACTCCCTTTCATTGTTTTTGTTTCTACTACAACAACTGCAAGTGAGAAGCATCCAAAATACTGAATTAACTGTGTGTCTACACTGCAAATGTATCCTGAGTCTCTCACTGCTACTAGCCTACAACTATCACCCAAGATCTGAATGCATCGACTGATACTGATATTTTTTCTATTGAATATTGTGGGCCCCTATAGCATGGGTGATGATCCATGAGAAGAGTATACTGCAACTGCTACTTCTCTCCTATGGATCCTTCCCAAATCTTTACAACTTTGCGACTAAGGCTATATATCTCCCCACCTCACTCCTAGAGGTATAGCTATGTGCATGGAGAAATATACCTCTAACTTGTAGATATTTTTAACTCGAACACCAATTTGTTTCACTTGTACAGTAGAAATATGCTTCAAATAATATTTTCCCTTACTGAACACCACATCAGATACACGGTCTTCAAGTACAACTATAGAAACTAATTTTTTCTTCAGACCAGACACATACATCACATCCTTCAGGTGAATATGGGATCTTGACTCCCTCTTGAAGGTGATGGTGCTAATCCATTTGGTATTATACTTCCCATCATCTACAAGCTCTGTGTAATTGTAAGTCCTTCTCCTCTAGGTCGTTGAAGAACTCCTTACTTCTTGTCATATGATATGAGGCACCAGAGTCTACGTACCACTCACTCCCCCTTATTGTGCTTATCGTGCAATAAATGAGGGTGAAATCCAACTAAAATTATGATTCAAGTGCATCTACTCTTGCTCCCGTTGCAGGATCCTTACTGGATTTATTGTGTGGACACTTGGTTGCAGAGTTTCCATATTCATGGTAGTGACAACATTTAATTTTGTTGAGGTCCTTCCTCTTTCCCTGGTTCTAGTTGGATTCTACCTTGCCTTGGGCCTTCTTTCCCTTTCCATCGAAGGCAAAGTTTTCTTCCTCCTCAGCTCTGGATATGAGACCTTCTCTAGTGTTTCTTTTGATCTCCTCGTGCACCAAATCAGACCAAATTCTCTCCCAATATAGTGCTTTAGCTCTTCCATTAACTGAATCTTGATAGTTGTTATAGGATTTTGGAAGACTAAGGAGTTCTAAGCTCTCAAGTTCATATTATGGCACATTTTCACCTACTCCTCCAATTTCATCTCAGACCTGAGTGAATCTAGATAGGTATTGAGGAATGGTTTCATTTTTCTACATTCAAATGCTCTTGATTTGATCTCTCAATAATAATTTATTGGAATCAATGTTGCTCTGGAATATATCTGTGAGAGTTTTCCACATTGAAAAAGGAGTCTCCTTTCCATGCAAGTTTGAAACCACCTGATATTTAACACCCTCTATAATAATCCTCCTAACTTTTGTTGTGTCTTTATTCCACTGAGCAAGTGCTTGTACATATGATGTTGTTAGTTTTGGAATATCAGTTTGTGTGAATTCACATACTCCATTGTCATCCATGACATCTTACATCATGTCTTTCCAAGAAAAAAAATTGAGGTGCCCTCCAATGCATACTCAAGCCTCAATCCATTGAAAGTCATTTTTCCTACACTGAAGAGAATCTGCACCAAAAAATTCTGCAAATCAAAAAGTTTCCAAGAGGAGATATGGAACAAGGTTTCTATGTAGTCTTTCATAGCTTTGATACCATATAAAAATGGCAAGAAATTTTCTACTTCTAATAAATTCAAACTGAAAACAAGAGACACAAATTTCTTCTACTATTCTATGGAAAGGAAAACACACGATAAAAACACATGTAATAACGTGCAACCATAAAAAGAAAAGGAACACAATGATTTTATAAGGGAAACCAACTCGAAAAAAATCCCTCCACTGCTTTGCATTAATTCGGATGAGAATATGGATCAATTACAATGACCGCTTCACACATGAAGCACACCCAACACTGCAATTATGATCTCATGCTCACTGACCTACTCTAACCAACACTTAGTCAAAATAAGCCTCAACCTTCCTCTTATTTCCTTGCACAAACGTTGAGGAAATTAGCCCCTAAAAAATAGGAGATTTCTCTATTTCATTTTGAAAATCCTGAAGAAATTGACCACATGCTCCAATGAAAAACATGTACACTCAAATAATATACAATTGATAATTACAATGTGCCTTTTCCTCCATTCCAACTAGGGAATTTGAATTCCATGCATGATTGGGACTATTTTTAGTAAATTGACTAGTTACCTAAGATATCAGTGAGTTAACAACAATCATTACTACTTAACTAAACTCTTATTGACTCTACTAATGACTAGAGCTCATGTAACTGAATTTAACTAACAATAACTCCACTAGATTTCTATATTTTAGCAATAAACCCATGCACAACTCTACTTATAGCCTACAAACTCGAATTTAATGATTTAAATAGGAGACAAGGCCATGATACTCCAACTAACTGCAATCCAAGTCATCATTCTGATGTGGAAAATCAAATTTTTGCATTTGACTAAGGCACAATTCAAATGAAGCCTTTACTTGCAACATTTTAAAAAATTACCTCGCGTACAAATTTCATAATTATATTTCAATATTTAGATAAGTATAATGGTATATAAGTTTTTCTTGTGGGAAAAGGAAAAAAATCAACAAGTTTTGGGAAAGTTACCATAACTTTCACTTGGCACATAAAATTTTATTCACAATTATGGAATTGTAAAAAATGCATATCATAGTATTACAGAGCAAAGTTTCAAATCCATAAGGACTCAAATATTGGAGATACATTAAGTATTAACAAAAACTCATTCATTTATATATTTTTCAAATTAAGGTACGTAAAGTAAAAGTGACCTAATTATTGATTAGAACATCCCATTTTTTGGTGACTGAAAATTGTGTTAAAGAGAAATACGATTATTATTTTCCAACTTGCTTCCAAAGAAAGCTACTAAATAAATTAAGTCTCTTAAAGGATCCTCCTTGACTCATAAATAAAATGAAGACTTAGAATTTAGGTTATCTCAATTAGAGAAGAAATTTAATGAAATAGATGGAAGTATGCTGAAGACTTTGGATTTATCGGGTTCTCAAGAAAAAATTAAAAGAGAAATAAAAAAGACGATGAATGAAAATAAGGAAGAAATGAAAAAATCCATCAGTGAAGAAATAAAATAATTACAAAACATTATATTAAAATATCTACCAGCTAAGAGGTCCACGAGGTCTTAGATAGACGGTGATCGAGTGCTATGTTAAGGAACTTCTTGATGTGAAGTCATTGGTTCAATTTCCTACCCCAATTGGGGTGATATATTGGACATGATGAATATGTAGTCCTGCCAAGCTTACAAAATAAATATCTCCCTAAGAGAGATGTGTAGATACAAGGAAATCATGAACATGAGGAGAAGCATGATTTTGAGAATCAATCTCATATGGGGAGTATGCTATCACAACTAGAGAGAAAAAAAAATATGGAATCACAGAACCATAAACATTAATCTTCACTCTAAGATCCAAATCATCATGGCTTCAAGTTAGCACCAAGGTACTACTATATTCTGAAAATCAATAAAAATAGGTTTGATGGTAATGATGATGTAATATAGATATTTTAGATGGAGCAATACTTTGATCTACAGCAAGTGGTATCCTTAGAAAAAAGTAAATATTGCATCCTTGTTTTTAGAACAAGACCAACATGTGCGATATCAATGGATTTTGTGAAATGAAAAAGGATGATGTTATATCTTGGTCCATTTTTATAGATAAATTGGTGGCACGTTATGGGGATATTAAGAGAAATACATTCTTTAGTAAATTGGTAAACCTTCGACAAAAAGGACTAGTTACAGAGCACATTCAACAATTTCAAAAGTTGAGTCTAAAAGTAAAGAATGTTTCAAAGGATAATGTGTTAGACCTATTCACTAGAACTTTAAAAGAAAACATCCAACATGAGGTGTGTGCCTTTGAACCTAAATATGTAGATCATTATTTTTATCTAGAAATGCAAGTTGAAAGTAAAATATGGTTACTATAATATCGGTCATTAATAACTATAGTGATGATCATACTGCCTCTCCTAAAATAACAAGGTTGACTCCTCAACAAATGGATGAAAGACGAGAAAAGGGACTAGGTTTCAATAGTGACAATAAGTACAATAAAGGAAATAAATGCAGTGAGAATAAAATATTCTAATAAAATCTGAAGAGGGTAAGATCAAGAATTGGAGCAGACACAAGATCTTGAGTTGGAACTAATACTCCACAAACCCTCAAGATAAAATGATATATAAAAAATAAAAAGGTAACAATGTTGATTTATTCATGCAGTACCCATAACTTCATCAATTACAAATTAGAAAAACTTCTCAATTGTTTCATATACCTAACACCAAAGTTTAAAGTAATAATTGCAGACGGAGGCACCATAAATTGTTCAAGGAAAAGCCATAGTATTAAGCTCAATATGGAAGAGTATTTTTTAGATAGTACCATGATTGAAATACAAATGGGTGGTGTTGATATTTTATTACGTTTCAAATGGTTACAATCATTGGGAACAATGACATTTAATTTTCAGGATCTATTCATAATATTTACCTTAGAAGGAGAGGAAATTGAGCTTAGATATATCAAAGGGAAACCCTCTAAAGTGATAATCTCTAATGGAATAACAAAATTACTAAAGAATAGGTACCAAGGTTTAGTGGAACATTTATGTTCACTAAATTTTCAAACGACAATATAATTTATGTCAAGGGATCTCCATAAATCTATCAACAACCATGCCAAGGTATTTGGATTAATGCCTAAGGGTATTCCACCTAATCAAGATCACATGACAATGTTATTCATTTGAAATAGGGAAGTGTTCCAAAGATAAATGAAGGAGGAAAATTCACGATATAAGTAGAAAAAATCCTTGAAACAAAAATTAAGAAATTGAGTAACCCAACAATTTTGGAGCACATCTTCAAATAGAAGAAACTATTAGCGGAAGAGATGACATGACAAGATGACTTATTCTTACAGAATCACTAGCGATTAGTCAAGTGTTGAGGAAAACACTTGTTTGAAGCAGAGTGCCATGTTAAGCTCTATATAATCCCCATATTAACCCTAACACCCCTTATTAATCCTTGTATATTGAGTCATTACATTTTATTTATTATATGTTATTTAGGCTAGAATCCCTCATGGTCCCATTTTATTATAATTGTACCCCTTGTCTCCTATATATATACTAAATAGAAATAGTCTTATGAATCAAATATTGTCATGTACATTGCAAAAGGAGGTTTTACCCTCAAACAAGACTATAATTATTGGTTTATTATCATTTTTAAGGCGTAAAGCTCATAACAATAAGTTCCTTTGAAATTCTCGCTTGAAGGAAATCCACCATCCTCATCATTGTCATTAAAATCCTCGATCGGAGATTTTTTTTCACCATCCTCATTAGTGCCTATGAAATCCTCACTAAGAGGAAAGTTATCATCCTCATTTATGCCTTTAAAATACTCACTTAGATAAAATTCTTCATCTATCTCCTTTATCAGTGGCGCCTTCAAAGTATTTAGGATTAAGTCTTTCATGATTAGTATACTCAATATCATTACTTTCACTTTTATTAAACCCCTCAGTAGGTCAAAAATATGACCCTATATTCATAGTAGAGGCATTCATATTATAATTATCAATACAAATAGAATTGGCGCATGAACAAGATGTTGATGCTACAAAAAAAAAATCCACTATAAGATGGATCGATAATATTTCACAGAAAATTTAAAATGATACAAATGCTCACTCTCCATTGAGAATATTATAACTTAGAGAATGAAAATTTCCCTCCAAATTTTTCCAACAAAAATTCTCCCACAAAATTTTTCATCCAAAATTACCTCCAAAAAAATTTACTTCAAATTTCTCTTCAAATAATTTCTCCTACTTTCTCTAAAAATTCCCCACCCAAAACTTCCTTTAAAATTTACCTTCAATACTTACCTTCCAAAATCAAATAAAACTTTTATTTCAATTATCTAGCATTCATTAGATAAACAAAATATTTTTTAAATTTTATTTTTTATTTTTTACCCTACATTTACCAAATTTTAAATTGCTACACGTAATCTTTGCTATATATTTTCAGCGTGGTCTAACTAATAGACAAAGTGACCATTTTTCCAAGCATTTGACCTAGTCAAATTTTCCAAAATATGATAGAAAATTTTTAAAACTATAATTGTTATGTTCATTTTGAAAATCTCCCATTAAATTCCCACCTCCCTTAGACCATCACCAGCTATTAATGCATTGTCTTCCCAACCCCTTAGACTAACAACAATCATTAATATAACGTATTTTTTGATTGTAGTGGTCATTTTTAAAATATGTATTCATATAACTTTTTATGTGACACCTAAAATAACATATTTATCAACTGGAAAATCTTAAAATAAAATAATGTGATTGCTATATTTTTCTTTAAAAAATAATTATGATAATGAACCACATTAGATGGTTCAAAACATTGATAAAAAAATCTCAATGTATTGAATATGAAATATGAAACTCAAATCATAAAAGTAAATCAGAATGATGTTATTAAATATTTAAATAATTCTATGTCATTAAATAATTAATTCAAAACTCTAAGTGAATTGGTTCATACTAATGAATTAATTAAAAATGATATCCATGATATGAGGAAACATGAATTGTTTTTGAATCATTACTTAATTTTTTTTTCCACATAAAATAATGTTATTTTTATATTTTTCTTTAAAAATTAATTATGATAATGAAGTTAAATATTTGATAAATTCTAGATAAATCTTTTTAAGCGGAGTAAATTAATTTATATTAATGACTTTATTAAAAATACTATCTATAATATAAAGAATATTAATAAATTTATTAAAAATGCTATCTATAATATAAAAAGGTATCACTTAGGTTTGGAGTATGTTTTATAATTGTTTTTGTTTGGCTAAGAGCTTGTTTTTTTTCAGATATAAGGAAATAAGTTAATGCCACAAATCCCAAAGGCATCTAGTTCGAGTGAAATTCTACAACATAGTTACTGATTAAACGAGAAAATTACCGATTACCCGTTTTTTTAGGTAGAAAAAAAAGCACTTGATTTTCAAAAGTGGTGATGCAGAATTACCTTTTTTTTTTAGCATATTTTTGGCACTTTAAATTTTCTTATGAATTTGTTTTTTTTTTTTTAATGTCATGATTTTCATGTCATTTTTGAAAAGTGGTCATGCAGAATCATCTATTCTTTTAGCATATTTTTGGCATTTTAATTTTATTTTATTTATTTATTTTTTAATGTTGTGGTTTTCAGGTTGATTTTGAAATGTAATGACGCAGAATCAACCATTTTTTTAGAGGGTTGATTTTTTACGCTTAAAATTTTTTCATTCATCTAGTATGAACGTTTATTTTAAAATGCTAGTGATTTTCATGCTAATTTTTAAAAGTGTTGATGCAACATCAACCTTTTTGTTTAGAGGACTTATTTTTTACACTTTATATTTTCCAATGTATTAAGTGTGCATTTTTTTTTTTTAATATTGGTGATCTTCATGTTAGTAATAAAAAATAAAAACAAAATAAAAAACCATGAAAAAAAAATCAAATATATTAAAAAAACAAACACAAAAGATTACTAAAAATAAATAAATAAATGGGGGAATTTTTCAAAAACAAACAAATAATTTAAAAGAAGAAAACAAAATTTAATTTTAAAAAAAAAAACAATTTATTTTTCAAGTTTAAAAAAAACCGTATAATTATAAAAAAACGATAAAATAAAATCATTTAAATAAAAAATTTAAAATTCAAAAATTTAAAAAAAAAATTAAAATACACAAATTTAAAATAATAAAAACTAAAATAATTAAAATAATTAAAATTTAAATCTAAAAAATTAAATTAAAATTGAAAAAAGACATAATAAAAGAAGTTTTTTTTCCTAAATTAAAAAAATTATAACAAAAAAAAAATTAAAATTAAAAATTTGAAAAAAAACCATTTTAAATTCAGTTAAAAAGAAACAAAAATCTTTTTTTTTTAAATTATCAAAATTTTTTAAAATTTTTTAAAAATACATAAATTAAAACAAAAAAGTAATAATCAAAGAGCAAAATAAAACAATTGAAATAAAAATAAAATTATATTAAATTAAATAAAAATAAATAAAAACAATAAATTGGGCCCGCTCCACACTTACCTCGCGGCCACCAAGTGGTGGGCCCAATTTGTCATATATATATATATATATATATATTTTTTTTTTTTAATTTTTTTTTTTCTTTTCTTTTCTTTTTCTTTTTCTTTTTCTTTTTTTACCATTTATTTTATTTATTTATTTATTTTCAAACTTTAATATTTTTAAATATTTTACTTTTTTAAAGTTTTTTTTTAATTTTTAATTTTTAATTTTTTATAATTGTTTAAATATAAAAATAAAATTTTAACTTTGTTTTTTTTATTTTTTTTAACATAAATGAGTATGTTTATATTGATTCAAAAGTTCCGAGTCTTATGCTCAGAGGTTTTACATCTAGAGACCCAATGTCTAGGGGGTTTCCGAACAAGCAAAATTAACCTACTCTGCTTCTTACATTCAGTCTAGCAATTTCCAAATGACTAGAAAACCTTCTAATGCAAACAAATTGCTGCAGCAAGAGACAAAAATACATAACAAGGAGAGGGGCCTGCTAAGGCAGAGGATCCCATGAATCCCCCTCTTCGCAGAGGAGAGATCCCACTTGTAAAGAGACAACAATGTTGGCTTCAAGATCCACATCTTTGTTATTTTTCTGAAGGACACGAAAGAACTGAAGCCTATAAAAGGACGCGATCAGCTTATTGGTACGAGCAAACAGTCGTTGCAAGCGAAGATCTTTAGGGACCGATTTTGTCACAATCAAGCCAATGAGGCTTTGTGAATCTCCAATGACACGAGCCTCCTTGATTCCATGTTTTTGCAGCTGCTTCAAGCCTTGGAGGAGAGCCATGGCTTCTGCTTGATTGTTCGAAGTAAGCACCAAACCCCAGGCAAAGTGGGAAATGATTTGGTCTGAAGGGCAGCGAATATTTCCTCCGCCTCTGGCCTTCCCCGGATTCCCCTTTGCTGCACCGTCAAAAAATATAGTGTGGATACCTATGCTTCTTCTCCATTTGTCGAAATTTGCATCCTCTAATCTGATTTTCCATTCCTCTCTGCACTTCTCCATATTTTTCCCCGTGGGAAGGTTTAGCCCCAACTGTTGGCACCACTCCCTACCTTGTTGGTTTAAGCTACAAGCCCGCTTCTGGTTCACCTTGGCCTACATTATTTCTTTGAATAAGCTTCTGATTTTCACACCAATTTGCTACTTGTTTAGGGCCTTCTCTTGAAAGATCTGATTGTTTCTTTCAAGTTATATCTTCCAACAAATGAGCTTAGGGATAATCATCCACCCCTCGTAAGGCCAGCCTCTCCCGAGGAAGGACTTAAGGAACAAGTCTCCCCAATTAGACAACATACCTGTGATGTTGGATGGGAGGATGGGGTTGCTGTTCCAAATCAGCAAGATTTCATTCCAAATGTCCCAAGCGTAGAGGCACTCGAGAAAGATGTGGACTGAATTTTCCTACTACTGTTGACAGAGCGGGCACCGAGAGGGGCCATGGAAGCCACGATGCTAAATTTTTTTAGCTATGAGGATACTCCTGTGCCCTAGATTCCTGGTGAACATATCAATCTTTGGAATGCTTTTGACCTGCCAAATCCCTTTCCAAATCATAGGGTTGCGGGGGACAGTGGGAATGGCTTTAAGACATCTTTAGCCTTCTGTTGTGAAATAACATCCCTTCAAGGAACCCCAACCCCTTATATCTTTTTTTCTTGCGTTTAGGGGGGCTTTCCTAGCCAGTGCTACCATGAATTTGGCCCATGCTTGCTCCAGATGAGCAGGAATCTCTATCTTCTGCCACCCTGCCCAGTTGCTGCTATCCCATTCTGAAATGTCCCACAACGTGCATCGACCATCTGCAATCATCCACGTTTTTAGCTCCAACAACTCAGGATACTCCCTGATCGCTTCTGCATTCATAATCCTATCCTCGCACAGGCTGATATGCTTCCCATTGCCTGGAATCCATAACAAGTGGTCACGCAGCAGCAGGAGAGCACACTTGCACAACCGATGGATTGGGGAGCCCTGTCGATTAGATTGGAAGTTCTTCAGGCTGCGAAGACGCTTTCCAAAGCTATATTTTTCCCACAAAGAAATATGTGCCCATCTTGGATTCCTTGCTACCTGCCACCATAATATCTTGGTTCGTAGAGTGATGTTGTGCTCCCTGAGATCTTTTATGTGAAGGCCACCTTCCAATAGCAGCATAGCAATCTTATTCCAACTAATCAACGGAATTCTCTTAGCGTTATTCCTCCCTCCCTTCCAGAAAAAGGACAAAATGGATTGCTCCATCTTGCGAATAATGAACACCGGAGCCAATATAACAAACATCTCAAATATTGGAAGACTATTAAGGACTGACTTAATGAGAACAGTCTTACCTGCCAGATTGAGCCACGACGTGCCCCAGGCTTGCATTTTAAGCTTGAATTTGTCCAGCAAGGGGTACTAGTCCCTCCAAATCGAGCATCCTTGGAAGATCGGCAACCTAAGATATTTAAAAGACACCCAATTCGTGGAGACTTTGAAACCCAAGATCCTGGTGATCGTGCTTAACTCGAGGCCAGTGAGGTTCCAAGCATAAATGAAGCATTTTCACATGTTAAGTTCACTCCCAAAATCGAGGTAGTAGAGATCCAACTCCAGCTTGAAGCAGGAGGCCGAGATGGCGGAAGCACCCCCCAGGAGGATGGATTCATCAACCAAGAGAGCATGATTTATGTCTCTGACTCCCCTAGCGATCCTAAGACCCATAAGCTCTTGGTCGATTTGTCTTTTCTCCAGCATAAAATTGAGGACTGAGACTTTAATGAAATTGAAAGAGAAGAGGGGATAGAGGGCATCTCTATTTTATCCCGTGACTCGCCTTGAAGAAGTCAGAAACACGCCCATTGACAAGTGGAGCAATCCATGGTTCTGCAATGCAGACCTTAACCCAGCTTATAAAGCAGCGGTCAAACCCAAATTGATGCATAACCCTAAAGAGAAACTTATGCCTAACTCTGTCAAACGCACTAGCCAGGTATAACTTGACAACCATGTCTTTTTCTCATCTTTGGATGCTTGAATGGATTGCTTCCTAAAAAAGAATGAAGTTTTCAGTTATCTACCTACCTTTGACTAATCCCCCTTGATTGTCAGGAATTGATTTCTAGAAGAAGGCCTTTCAGTCTGTTAGCCATGAAATTAGTGATGAGATTGTAGACAATGTTGCTGAGGGAAATTGTCCTGAATCTGTTGAAAGAACTGGCACCCTTCTCTTTAGGTATAAGGGCTAAGAAGGCCGATTTGGTGCTGCCCCCAAGCATGTGGCAGGTCTAAGACTTTAAGATAATTTAGTAGAGATCCTTTTTGACAATTTTCCAACAAGTTTTAATGAATCGAGCAGTGAACCCATCCGGCCCAGGAGCCTTGTCCAGATCCATTTCATCAAGGGCCTGCTTGATTTTATTAATGGTGACAGGAGTAGTCAGCATAGCATTCATTTGGGCATTGACCTTTAGGGGGACCAACTCGAGCAGGTTGGAGCTGAGACTTGCTTGCTTATCCTCTGTGTACAATTCTTTGAAGTGCTGATGGGTAGCTTTTTTTATGTTCGTAGGGTCGGAGAAGGATTGGTCTCTTGAGGTTATCTCCACTATATAATTAAAGTTTCTTCTGGCTTAAGCCTACTTATGAAAGAAGGAGGTATTATCGTTCCCATATTGTAGCCACAGACTACGAGATTTAAGTCTCCAGAATTCCTCCTCCCAGATGCAAGCCTTATGAATATTAGTCTGGAGCTCCTCTTCCTGGGTTAAGTTGTCTTTCGAGATGTCCATATCTTCCATTTGCTTTTTATGACTCTCCAAACAGGCCTGGGCATCTCGCCTTGACTCGGTCGGAGAAGGGACGGAATTAGCCCAAATTTTGAGGGCCCTCTTCACTCTCCTCAACTTTTCTTCCCACACAAAGAAGGGGGGATACACTAACAGGGTGTTTCCAGACTTCCTCAACTCTGTCCAAAAAGTCAAGTTGCTGCACTGAGAGAGCACTAAAACAGAAGGGAATAGGCCCCAGGTACAAATGCAGCTTCATCTCAAGCCTAATGGGCTTGTGATCGGAGACTGACGAAGAAAGAATAGCAGAGCTAACATCAAGACCTAAAAGCAAGAAGGAACTCTGAATGAGAAAGCGATCTAACCTTGCAGCAATGTGGCCTGGACCCGTTCTTCTATTGGTCCAAGTATATTTTCCCTTGGGTGGCTTGATGTCCAACAGATCCCAGTCCTAAATGAGTTCTTCCACCCATTCTCTGGTTGGATCCCTTACAATGTTTCCACCTCGCTTCTCCCCTTGGCTTAAAGTGATGTTCATGTCTCCAGCGAGAATGATGTTATCCATCTGAATCTCATTTTCTGGTTCCCTAATGGATTCCCAGCAGATTTTTCTGTCTCCCATGATGACCAAAGCATAAATATTGAAAAGATTCATGGTATCTTTGGTATGAAGATGTAAAAACTGAGCAAAAATCTAGTTTTAGTTGAGTTTAACCAAAATTTTCTTAAAGCATGTCTCGTCCCATAGAATTCCCAACCCTCCTGAGGCACCTTTAGAGGAGACTACGATACCTCCTCCTTTTCCCAAAAAATGTTTTCTTTTGTGGAGAAAGTCACTTTCCTCCATTTTGGTCTCCTGTATGAGAATAATGTTGAACCTTTCCAACCTTACTAGACTTTTCATTGCTTCTTCTTTTAGGTTGCTCCCCATCCCTCTACAGTTCTAGGAGACGATATTCATTACTTCTTTTTTTGAGTTGAGGGGGCTCCCTTAGAGCCCGGGCTTTGATTTATGTATGTTTTAGGGTTTTTTTCCAACATATTTTCTAGGGTCGGTTGGCTCCCCTGTAGCTTCTCCTTATAGATTTCTTGCTCTCTCTTTTCCCTAGAGGATTTTCATCCCCTGGTCGATCTTCTGACCGAAGTTTGGGAATCCCCAATTTCTCCTTCTTCCTTCGACTCCTCTGAATCTAGATCTTCCCCCTCGAAGATAGGCTCTTTCTCTTTCGGGGTTTCTCCAAGATAATTTCCAATATTCAGTGGTGCTAGGGTTTCCTATATTTGGAGATCCTTTTGCATGTCCCATGGATTAGTTTCTTGGACTTCCTCTGTCTCTGAGCTCAAGGCCGCAAATTTGTTCTCTAGACCTTTCTAGGTGGGTTTGGCTTTAGGAATGCTCCCCGTGGGTACTGAACTTCCATTTCCTTTCTCTGTTCCTTGTTTGATTGGCCCTGGCTTAAGGTTCGCTCTAGGTTTCTTGGCTTGCTGCCATCCTTCTTATTTCTCCTTTTCTGGGCCTGCATTTTTGGGACAGTTCTTGGAAAATTGGCCATACTCATGACATCTGCCACATTTGAACGACAGATATTCATAGTCTAATTTTTGCAGATGGGCCCAATTCCCCACCGTTAGTTTAAAGGCTTCTAGCAGCCCAAATTTGAGATCAACCTCCACGCAGATTCTAGCGCAGTCATATTTTTCTTTGTTGTTTGCTCTGTCTATGAATTTCCTAAGGGATTTTCCGATTTTCTGCATTGATTCCCAGTTCCAGCAATGCATCGGCAAGTTTGGGAGCCTGACCCAGAGTGGAATGACAAATGGAACAACCTCCTAGGGGTCGAAGTTTTCAGTCCATCTATTTAAGTACAGTCCTTGAGGGCCCATGAAATAGGATCCATTTCTGAAAATTAGGTCCTTGTTTCTTTATTATTTTAAAATGTTTTTTCCAATTTTTTATTTTTATTTTTAATTTATATTTTATTTATTTGATTTTTTTTTTCTAATTTAAATTTTTAAATTTTAATTATTTAAAATTTTGTGTTTAGTTTTTCTAATTTATATTTTTTTTATTTATTTTTTTTATCGTTTTTTTTAACTATGCGTTTCTTTTTTTGAACTTAAAAAAAAAAAACATTTTTGATTTGATTTTTTTGTTTTGTTTATTTATTTTTCTTTAAATTAAATGCTTTTTGAAATGTTTTATCCATTTTTTATTTTATTTTTTGGAAATATTTTGTTGTGTTATGTTTTGTATTTTATTTTACGAGTTAATTTCTTTTTCTTTTTCTTTTTTACATTTTTATGGGTTTTTTTTTTTCTTTTTAATATATGTTTTCATATTTGATTTTTTTATATTTAGAATTATTATTTTTAATGTTTTTTTAAACAATTTTTAATTTGCTTTTTTTTTTCTTCAGTTTTCTTTTTATTTTTATTTTTCAATTTATTTTATTAAATGTTTTTTTATAAGTTTGATTTATTTTTTTTAAATATTTATTTTAAAGTTTTTTTTAAATTGTTTTTATTGTGCTTTTTTTAATGTGTTTTTTTATATTATTATCTCATCAAGGTTCTTTATTTGTTTTTTTTCTATATATTTTAATTTTGTTTTTATGTTTATTTTTTATGTTTGAGTGTTTTTTTTTTTATAATTTTATGTTAAAATATATATTTTAATTTTCTTGTTATTATTATTTTTAATTTTTTGTGTTTTCTTTTGTATTTTGTTTTTTATTTTTTCAATGATTTTATATTTTGAATATATTTGATTGGATATATATGTAAAAATAAAAAATATGTAGAAGTAATAAGTCTAGAAAAACTTTTTTTTGTTGGTGATGTACTACCTTAGCGATAGAAACAACAATTTTTTTTGCATAATATTTAATATGTTTATTAGTTTTGATTTATTAAATTCAAAAGAAATATAATTTTAATATTAAATTATTATTATTATTATATATGCAAAATAAAATTTAAAAATATATGTTTCTCAATAATGAAATATAAATTCTAAAAAACAATTTGTAAATTTCAAAACCTTAAAATTATTTAAAAATAAAATATTTACACAAATTTCCATGGTTGAAAATTATTGGAATTTTAAGAATTTTCATAGAGGTGATATTTTATCTTTAATGTCATCCTTATAATTTTAAGGCTTTTCAGAGACATGATATTTTATCTTTAATATCATGCCTAGAAATCGTTGGAATTTTAAAACTTTTGATATTTTATCTTTAATGTCATGTCTATCGTTGAAATTTTAAGGTTTTTCAAAGTCATGATGTTTATTTTTAACGCCATTATTAAAAGATGTTGAAAATTTACCCCGAAAAAAAAAGACGTTATTCCAATATCAACAGTTTTCGTTTCCAGGGTGTTTTTGCACACAAAAAATTGGCGATGTTATTCCAACATCAAAACTTTTCGTTTTCAGGTTGTTTTTTCACATAAAAATTTGGTGACGTTATTCCAACATCAACACATTCATTTTTAGAATTTTTTTCATACAAAAAACTGGGGTGGCGTTATTACAGTATCAATATTTTTCGTTTTCAGGGTGTTTTTGCACACCATAAATTGGCGACGTTATTCCAACATCAATACTTTTCATTTTTAGGGTGTTTTTTGCACCCAAAAATTTGGCTTTTACTTCCATTTTTAAAAAATGTTGAAAATTTACCCTGAAATAAAATTAAAAAATAAAAAAATAATAAAAAATAATAAAAAAATAAAAATAAAAAATAAAATAAAATAAAATAAAATAATTCAAGAATAACACTTTTCTTTTTCAGGTTGTTTTTCATGAGTTTTTGATGTTTTTTGTGTTAGAATTCTGATTTTGAGATAATAATTCTCGTTTCATCAGTAACTTTGTTCTACCTCCTTACGAACCACCAACATTTTTTTCCAAGTGGCATGGTTTACCTTAAATAGTAGTAATGAGCCAACCTTCATTAGCAGATAATAACTAGTAATGATTGTCCCCATTGTTGGTTTAACCATTGAATTATAACCAGCCTAGATTCATCTTAACTTTAGATCTACCAAGTGTTGAGAGGGATAAAAATCTCTTTTTACTTTAAAATAGATGTTTATCTCAAGATATTTTATCCCTCTCAACTTTTGGTAAATTTAGAGTTAAGATTGATCTAGGTTTCTTTAATTATTAATTAATTATAATTATTTAGTATTTATTTTATTGTTATTTAGTCAAAATGTTTATAGGACATTACATTACATTACAACATATCTACCATAATGGGGTGGAGAGCGTCTCTCGGCACAAAAATATTTCATAACATGGTGATCACCAATTGAATTGGGTCATAATTTTAATTAATTTTAAAAATAATATAGTTTACAGTTCTTATTCCATGTCTCAAATATGGTTAAGTATTAGTGTTTTGTTTGCTAAGTATTTTTTTTATAAAATAATATAAATTATAATACATTAATAGTCATTTATGTTGAAAATTTTGAAAAAAATATAAAAAATATTTATTTATTATTTTTTAAAATTTTAAGTTTTAATTATTAAAATTTAAACTTATAAATTAAATTTTAGTGCTCAATCAACTCTTGAAACCCTATAATTGCAACCATGTTCATCCTAATACTCATTGATGATTTTCTCGCATCTCTGATATGATCACAAGTGTGGGAGGGGTTGTCGCTCCTTCCATTGATGAAGAATCCACATTTCAGGAGCTAATATCCTCTCTTAAGGCTAATATGGGGCCAAAGGAATCTCAACAGAAGTTTGTTAAGAGGGATGAGAATATTTCATCCGTGGTTCTCCCTATTAGCTTTCGAAGGACGTCTTTGACCTTCTTTGATAGAGCTTTGGTGGGAAAATTCATGGGCATGTGCCCCTCTCTGAAATCTAGGGAACAGTGGGCAGATAAGACCTAGAAATCCATGATGAAGGGGAAGTTGGTAGTCTATGTTGTGGGAAATGGTTTTTTTCCCCTTTTATTCGAGCTCAAGGAGGACCAAGACGTAGTCTTTCACAATGGTCCATATTTTTTTGGTGCCAGAGGTATGTATTTAAATGCCTTGAATATTGACTTTAATCTTGATCAAGAGGTTCCCAAGGTGGTTCCTGTGTGGGTAAAACACCCCCAATTTTCCCTTGCATGTTTGAGAGTTGAATACCTGAAATCCAATAGCAACGAGGTTGGTTGTTTCTTGGAAATGAAGAAACTAAAGAGGCAACAATTTACCTGCATAAGGATTTTCATTGAAGTCATCTTGGAGAAGGACCTTCCATTAGATATCATATTGTCACAAGGTGAATGGAGTTTTGTTCAGTCTCTCGACTATGATCAGTTTCCTTTTAAGTGAAAATATTGCCACGACTATAGACACTTCGCCTAGGGCTATAAGAAGAATAAGGAGCAAAATGGGAATGGCTTGGCACATTCTCAAGAGGGCTAGTGGTACTCTCAGAAACAAGGAGCTAATAAATGAAATTGTGCCTCCAAATATTTTAACATGTCTTCTAAAAACCCCATCTCAGGATGAACCCGAACTCATGGAAATTGAAGTTAAAGCTTAATATGATACTCTCTTCGTGGTGGAGGAAAAGGGGAATGAGAAAGAGGAATTTCCCTAAGATCAGGAGTCTACTTATGCCAATTCATTCCACTCTCTCAAGGCTCCCTCATTCAAAGGGAATAAAAGCCTAGAAGCAGTCTCAATCACCTTGAAAGAGAATAATGAGGATCTTTCTCAGGTTCTAATGAGAAGCTCCAAGAAGAAACTGAAATGTTCAAGCAACACCACTAGTAGTGAAATTGAAAACCCCAAGGAAAAATGGAGGAAAACAAATAAGGAGGTGAGGAAAACAGAAACAGAGAAGAGCATCAAGTTAGGAAATTAGTCCCAGATTACTGAGGTCTTAAAGAATGTAAGCAACAGGGAGTCAAGAAATGCTAGAAATGGAGGAGGTAAGTATTTCTCTTCAAAGTATAAATGAAAGTTATTTCATGGAACATAAGAGAGTTGGGAAACCCTATCAAATCCCAAGCAATGAAATTTTGGATAAATACAAAAAAAACTAGTGTTCCCTTTATCCAAAAAACTAGGTTAGATGATGGTGAAGTGTTAGACAAGTCTAAAACATTTTGGAAAATAGTGTTGGGGCTGCTTAATGCTCCTGCGATGCTTCTAGAGGCCTAAGAATTCATTGGTCACCCTATAGCTTCAAGTTAATATACAACCTCAAATCTAAGTATTGGATTGTAGTCATACCAAAATATTTCCAAACTAAAAAGTTATTTTCCATGATCAATGTCTACACTCCAGTAGACTACAAAGATAAAGGAGAATTTTGGGACTCTTTTCTTAATCTAAGGGAAGGGTAATGGCAAGCAGATTGTCTAGTTGGAGGGGATTTTAACACAACATTGCTCTCCTCTGAGAAGCATGGGGGTTCCATTTTTTAGGATCCATTTAGGGATAAAATTGAGGGCTTTATCTCTAATTGGTACCTTCTCAACATTTCACCAAAAAAGGGCAAGTACACCTGATCCAATAGGAGAATTGGCTCTTCCCATATAGTGACCAAGATTGATATATTTATTTTACACAATAACTGGCTAATCAAAGGGTCAAATTTATCCTCCTCAATATTAGCAAGAGGGGATTATGATCATCCTCTACTCATTTTAGATATTGACCCCACGAAGGACCTAGGTCCCATTCCATTCTGTTTCAATCCAAGCTAGCTTCTAAAGGATGGGGTATTGGGAATAATAAATAAAGCATGGGCCTCATTGGTCAAAGGTTCCCCTACTTTTGTTTGGGAATACAAAATAAAATTTGTTAAACATTATTTTCGCTCTTGGGCCCATCTCTCTTTCAAGCCCCTAGGTCTGAAGAAATTTTAGCTCCTTAAGTATTTGGAATTGAATCAAGCTTTGATGGAAACTAGATAGATATTGAAGGACCATTTGGAAAAGGAGAAGTCATTAAGTAGTCAATTACTCTCATTCAGCCGATAAGAGGAGTATCGGTGTCTGAAGTCAAGGAGCCTATGGATCAAAGTTGGGGATAACAACATTTCCTTCTATCACAAGTAGGCCAGAGCTCGTGAATCTTGAAATGGTGTGAAAAAAATTGTCCTGAAATGTAAGAAAAAAATTACTACCTTCTCTGAGATCAAACTTGAGGCTTTCTCCTTTTTTAGAAAATTATATTCAGAGTTTAAGGAAAACGATCCTAGGGAGCTGAAATATTTCATTTCCTACCTTCCCCCCATTATTTCTGAATCTAACAACCTCCATCTCACTAAGCCTATTGATGAAGATGAAGTCCTTGAAGCTCTCTGATCCCTCAACACTAATAAAGCTCCTGAATTGGATAGTTTTCCCATTTTTTTCTATCACTCCTGTTGTAACCTCATTAAAATGGATTTCTTAAAAATGATAAATTCCTCTAAAATTAAAGGGAAATTGGATGGGAGCACCAACTCTTCCTTCTTGGATCTCATACCTAAAGAATCTAAGCCCTCCTCTTTTGCTCGTTTTAGACCCATTTCTCTATGTAACTCCTCCTACAAAATTTTGACCAAAGTTATTGCTAACATACTCAAAATTATTCTCCCTTCCATCATGTCTGAAAATAAATGGGGTTTTTTCAAGTACAAGAAAATTATTCACAACATTATCCTCATTCTAGAGGTGATCCACTCTAGTAGACAATCTAGTGAACCATACATGGTAATCAAAATTTATATGGCCAATTATTTTGATCATGTACGACACTCCTTTCCTTTTTCCATTATGGATAAGCATGGATTCAACAAGGACTTCAATAAATAGGTTAAAGCTTGCATTGGTTGTCCTTGAATTTTCCCCCTCGTCAATGGTTTTCCCTATAATTTCTTTTCTATTTCTAGAGGGTTGAGGTAGGGGTGCCCCTTATCCCCCCTCCTGCACATCTTGGTGGCGAACAACCTTAGTATAATTCTAGAAGTTTCCATATTTGAAGGGAAAATAAAAGGCCTTAGTATTTCTCAGAACATAAAAGATATCAACCACTCCCAATTTGTGGATGATACTCTCTTAATGGGAAGTGCCTCAAAGAAAATAGTGATAAGATTCAAAGATATCTTAATTAGTTACTTATATCTATCTAGAGGTTTCATCAACCAAAAAAAAAATTCAATTATATGGTTGGACTTTCCCCTATCATACTCTTCGAGAGATTTTAAGGGTTTTGGAGTTCTCTCTGGTGGATGAATGAGATTTCTTCAAGCACCTTGGGATTCCAATCTCCTTGGGTCAAATCATTCTAAATTTTTGGGATGACATATCAAGAATAAATTCAAAAATAAAATTAATGACTGGGGTGCCTAATGGATAATTATAGATGGAAGGGTTATTTTAGTAAAATCAGTTCTTTCATCTCTTCCTCCATATCTTTTTCTCTGGCATGTTAGCCCCTAAATCAGTGAAAATGAGCCTCCTAATCTGAAGATTCCTCTTGCAAGGGGGAAAACAATGAAAGGAGGTTCCATCTAATTTGGGTGAACACAGTACGTCTACCCAAAGCTAATGGTGGCCTGGATTTAAGAGATCCATTATATATGAACTTGGATCTACGCACAAAAATAATTTAGAGGTTCATTTCAAACTCCTCTGAGTGGTGGAAATCAACTTTTATTTGAAAATACTTCAAGAACAATCACTTGTTAAGGGTGGAAGTTATCTCATGGGAGGGAAATTTCTCTAAAATTTGGGCTCTGTGTAAATAATGTTCCCCTCTCATTATCAATAATCTTAGCTAGAGTGATGGAAAGGACACACGTATTAAAATATGGACTAACAATTTCTCTCCCCTAGAGTCCTCTTGGATAAATGGAAGAACTCAATGAGCTATCTCATTGGGTGCAAGTCAACGTTTTTCGAAAGTTGAACATTATCTCAAAATGGGATAATCAAGGACATTGGAAGGCTTTTCTCATACCTGACTTACCATCTCTTTTAGAAAATCAATGGAAGATTATAATACATTCTTTGAAAGGAATGACCCATATTTTGATTGACCTAAAGGATTTTCACATTTGGAATGTTATCTCGCATAACTATTATTCAGTAAAATTGGGCTAGCCTCTCATTTCAAAGAGTATTTCTCATCCACCTCCTAATAAATTTTGGGCCAAAGTATGGACCAACGATGGTATTCCAAAGGTCAATACTATTTGTTGGTCTTTAGTCCATGGGAATATCGCTACTATTGAGAACCTTAAAAAGAGGAACATTATAGGCCCATCAAGATGTGTTTTATGTTGCAACGATGAAGAATCTATACCTCATCCTTTTTGGTTTTTCCCCTTCGCAACGGAGACTTCAAAAATCGCCAATATCCCCATCATTAATATTATATCTATTCCATGTTATTAGGAGGAAATGTTGGTCAATTAGAGGGCGAATTATTCCTAGTCCAGGAAAACTTCCTTGGTGCCAAACAGATGTTGACAGAAATTACCAAAGTTCCTCTTTTGGTCTATTTGGATAGCTCTAAACAAAATAATTTTCAAGAACGAATCATCTACTCCCATGCAAGTAGCGATTAAATCCAAGGAAATGTTTTTTGAGGCTATCTATACATGTGGATTCAATCCCAATGGGGTGAATAATATAAATCCAAAGGAACAAGAATGGATAAAATATGGTCTTGTATATTATCCTCTCATCAAGCAACAATTTCATCCTGACCTCTGCAGGACTCCTTGCATCAGATTCAATCAACATGACTTCCGGATATGGAGATAGGGAAATCCCACTTTCCATATGTTCTTTAACGAAGCTTCTAGAGGAAATATGGGGGAGGCAGGAGGGGGAGGGGCCATCATTGGCTCTAAGGAAAAATTATATTTTCAATGTGCATGAGGTCTTGGAAGAGAGACAAATAAACCATGCATAGTACCTTTCCCTCTGGAAAGGTCTGGATATTGCTACCTAATAAGGAATTAAGTATATTATTGTTTTTGGTGACTCATTACTATTCGTTCATCAATTCACCAAGGAAAATAATACCATTTGTTCTCTCTCACCTCCCTTAATACAAAGGATACATGCCTCAATTTCAAATTTTGACTAGGTGAAAATTTTTCATATCTACAAAGATTTAAATCTGAATGCATATGAGCTAGAAAAAAAAGGGGCCAACATGAGCCAAGGGATAATATACATTAATGAAATATTAAGTCTCCTTCTAGTCCCTTAAATGAATCTGAACTTTTTTGGCTCATGGTCGTCAGGGAGAAATATAATATCTCTAATCCCCAGGCTAAGACATTAATTGGAATCCTTGGAGGCTCCCGCCTTCATATCTTATTGGAATGTTGGGCCCATGTTTGGTTGAATTCACCCTTTCCCTGGTTCCCTTCTCTCATGGATCTTCACTTGTGGCTCATTCTGGCATACAGGTGGCATCCTCCTTTGGCCTCTTTCATCCATTATTTTCTTGTCTATTCAATTCACATCGGTTCTGAGTTATGACATTTTTTTTGGTTGTGGCATCTCCCTCAGAATGTTTGATGATGGATTTAATTTGTTAGTTTTTGTAGCATAGGATTTGTTCTAGCCCTGAAACTTGGTGGAGAGGCTAAAATACATGATATCTCCAAAACCCATAAATTTTTTTTGGAAATTACACCTAGAGATGACTTAATTAGGTTATTAACCTTATTTTTAATGTTTCTTAAGTCTAAACTTAGGAAAAATTGTTAATTAATAATAATTAATTAACTCAAAGTGAGAATAGTCTAGTAACTCACACGGATCGATTTCAAGATGATCCTACCCCTTCATTACCATTTAATCTTGGTCATTGAAGTCCCAACAAAGGATTATAAGAAGAATTCAACGAGAACTTGGAGAAGACACACCAACAATTCAATTTCATTGGCAGATCGATTTCCAAACAACAGTAGTAGTTTCCAGAAAAACAGAGATCGAAGTAAAGCTAGTGAGGGGCAGAGAAAGTGATTTGGAGGAAGTTTTCAAGATCCAGAGAGGCAGTGACAAGGAGTTCAAGTCATTATTAGTGAGGCAGTGCAAAGGTCTATGCAATTGCTTCAGAAGAGCAACTAGATTTAGCTGGAGGAAAAATCGTTTTCAGTTCCAGAGGCCGAACAAAGGTTCCGGAGTGTCAGAGAAGAAATTTACTCAGTAGAGACAAGCATAAATACTTCATCATAGGCAGTTCATAGGCTAGACGTCATAAGGTTTGTGCAAGCACTGCACATAAGCTAACGCAGAGGGTCCAGGAGGACGAGTTTCTGAAGGAAATTTGTGTCGTTTTTTCTTGTGGAAGAAGGGAAATTCCCTTAGGTAATTTTGGCCAAATATACTTGTTGTGTGGATTTTCATTTGGGAATCCATAGATTGTACTCATATTTTATTTTTGTTTAATAATAAAACCCTCAGTTGTTGCACCGGTTTTCCCAAGTTTTCTGGAGACAGTTGTCCAAAAATAACGATGTAATTTTTATTATGTGCTAGTATTTTCTCAGTTTCTAGTGCTATTTATTTCTGTAGTTTTATTTGTGAAGGTTGCAGTGTGATTAATTTGGTATTTTCCATCGCAAATAAAATTTTAAATTAATTAATAATTATAATAATTAATTCCAATTGGTGTAATAGGATTTCATTTTTGAAATTTTCATATGGTATCAAAGCCTGAGTGATCAATCAAGAAGCTTAGAAGCATGAGTGATCAGTTGCAGGGTTGCAGAAAATTCAAGTTTCTCGGGTTAGTGATTCCAACAATCAAATGGAGAAGTTGCAACTTGGTTTTTTGCTAAGCAGATTCCTTGGTTTGATAGAGAGGGTTTTGCAGCAATAGAACTAGCGTCGGGTGGAAGAGAAAAGCACACACAACAGAGAGAAAATTTCTCTGAAGTAACTTCGAGTCTCGAAATTTTGATTTTTCCAAGTAGATTAGAATTAACAACTAGCATATCCACGCATTCCAGAAGGGAGTGTGAGTATCAGAGCAACAACCAAGAAGAAGGATAGATATCATGATAGTTGAGATGGAGCTTCCAACTATGTCATATAGAAGGCTAGGATATCCTTCCTTCTAGATGAATATGGCTTGAAAGCCTACATAGTAATGTGGTGGCATTCCCCAAGATGCAAATCAATAGAAATAATATAGGAAGGAGATGGTGAGGGCGTCACGGTTGATCTTGGATAGAGTCCAAGATCATATAGTCTTGCATGTGGCATACAAGGGTACAACCAAAGAGATGTGTGATGCTCTCTCCACACCATATCAAGGCACTTCTGAGCAACGACATATGTTGTTGGAAGAAAATTTGAGATGCATAAGGATGCAAAAGAGATAAGGCATGGATCCCTTCCTCACTAGAATTTAGGAGGTCTTATATCATCTTGCATCTATTGGGGCAACACCTCAACCATCAGAGCTATTGCGATTGGCACTAAAATATGTCTTGGAGGATTGGAAAGTATTCATCAAAATCATATTGGGTAGAGAAACTTTGCCAAGATGGGACAAGATGTGGGTCATTTGTAGCAAGAGAATTTGAGGTGGACTATATTTAAGAGCTCCATCAGTGTAAATAGTAGATGTGGATCGAATGGGGTGAAGGAGCAGGAGAATGTGTCCCTAGAATCTAAGGGTCCCAGTCAGGGGTAGGGGGAGCAGAGAAAGAAGAAGGACTTGTCAAAGGTCAAGAATTTAATATGTGGTGAGCTTAGTCACTACAACACGCAATGTCCTCTCAAGGAGAAGGAAAAGTAGGAGAAGAAGGACCAGCAGGCAACGTCAGCAGAGATCAACAAGTTTTCCTCTAGGTTGGAAGAATACTTTGCGATGTTGGAAGACATACCTCTATTGGTGAGGTTGGGTGACTTGGAGTTGTAGCCCCAGAGAGCTACAAATTTGGATAGGGTCCATTGAGGATTCCACCTCATGGATTATGACATGGATACGTGGGCCCACAGTAATTAGTAGCAGGATGGATCAGTGTCAGGAGATGCAGTCAAATTCCAGAGTGATAGTTGCAGACTAGTTGCAGACAAATGTTGGGGAGCGCAGTGTAGAGTGGCACAGTGTAGAGTGAGCAACAACACAGATTATTCAATGAAAATGTAGAGGCTAGTAAAATTTAGGACTCAGAATACATATGTAACGAACACAAATGATTCAATATTTCATATGCTTATCAGTTTTAGTAGTTGTAGTTGTAGCAACAACGGATGAGAGGGAGTTACAATGCATATGCAATGTTGGCAGCAGTACAACAGGGTCAGAAACAACATAGATGCGGCATCATAGTTTCACAATTTTTGGTGGGAAACAATAGCCAAACATCAGCAGCGTGATGGGAGATGATACAAAGACAAAGTGTTGTGGTAGGGTGTGCAACACTAGAACACAGTGCTCGCTAAGATGGAGTGTTAGTTTTTGTAGCATTGGAATTGTTCTAGCCACAAAACTTGGTGGAGAGGCTAGAAAATATGGGATCTCCAAAACCCAAACATTGTTTCTAGAGATTCCACCTAGAGATAACTTAATTAGATTATTAATTTTTTTTTATGTTTCCTAAGTCTGAACTTCAGAAAATTGGTTAATTAATCAGAATTAATTAATTCAAGGTGAGAATAGTCTAGAAACTCACACAGATTGAATTCAAGATGATCCTAACCCTTGATTTAGGTTTAATATTGCCCGTTGGAATCCCAACATAGGATTATAATAAAAAATCGAAAAGACACACCACCAGTTTGATTTCCTTAGCAGATTGATTTCCATAGAGCAATAATAGTTGTTGTAAAGCCAGAGATTGAAGCAAAGCTATTGAGTGGCAGAAACAGTGATTAAGAGGAAGTTTTCCAATTCTAAAGAGGAAACAACAAGGAGGCTGAGTTATTCCCAGTGAGGCAACACATAGGTCTACGCAGTTTCTTGAGAAGAGCAACTCGATTTAGTTGGAGAAAAAAATCATTTTCAGCTCCAGAGGCAAGACAAAGGTTCCAAAGTGTCGAAGAAGCGATTTTCTCAACAGTGATAGGAAGAATGACTTAATTAGAGGCATTTCAAAGGCTAGATGTCATAATGTTTGTGCAAGCACTATGCATAGGCTAACACGAAGGATCTAGGAGGACGATTTTATGAAGGAAAGTTGTGTCAGTGTTGCTTGTGGAAGAAGGGAAATTCCATTAGGTAATTTTGGCCAGATATACTTGTTGTTTGGATTTCCAATTGGGAATCCATAGATTGTACTCAGATTTCATTATTTCTCAATGATAAAAACACACATTTGCTGCACCGGTTTTCCCAAGTTGGGTTTTTCGAAGGACAATTGTCGAAAAATAATGGTGTCATTTTTATTATATGTCCACTAGTATTTTCTCAGTTTCCAGCGTTATTTATTTATGTAGTTTTATTTGTGAAGGTTCAGTATGATTAATTTTGTATTTTTCGTAGCAAATAAATTGTTAAATTAATTAGCAATTAGAATAATTAATTCCAGTATCTGCAATAGGATTTCAGTCTTGAAATTTTCACATAATTCCCTTGTCATGCATGGGATTTAAATAATTTCTCTTCTATCCTGGAGATATTTCCCTAGAAATGAAGTATCAATGGCTTCATATTGACTCATTCCATGGTTTGAGGTTCAATTATTTATGGTTTTCCAGAGATAGTTTGCCCCATCACTTGATCTGTAAGGTTCATGTTGTCAGTGGCTATAATCCCCTCTATGTTGGTTGTGATGCTTTGGTTTATTCCTTTCTCCAACCTCCACCTCTATCAGGTTGGAATTTACTTTATCTTTTTTCATACTCCAAGCTCCATGGATGGCATGGCTAACATCTCTGACCTTCAATGTGTTATAAATGCATTGGAGCTAATTTATAAGCTCTTGGACTTGACACAGGCCTTGGTTGCCTTAGTTAACAATCTAGAAGACATGGTTGAGTGTCAGGAGAGTTCATTTCAATTATTTGTTGAATCCAAGCTATTGGTGTATCTCGCAAACATGGAGGATTCACTGGATAGGCTCAGTGAGGAAGTCTAACAGCTTAGTGAATGTGTGGTGGTTATGGATATTTCAACTGTCCAAGAGAGAAGAGATACATAGGAGGGGAATGTCGTTCATTTTCATGTTGGCCAAAGGAAATATGGGTGAAAATGTGAAGTTGGGTTACACTTTTTGCCCTTTTTTGGGAAAAAACTTTCATTTTTTTTAGTTCTTCAACTTTCTGCAAGCTAAAACAATTTTTCTGTTTAGAATTTCATTTTGCGATAAAAAAAAAGTTGTCAGAAATTTTTTTATCTTTCTATTACTTATTTTTTGGAATTTTTTTATACACATTTGTTATGTCAACTTAGCGTTTCTTTGAGTGTGTGTTTTTTAACAATCAACGGATTCATAAGAAGTCATGTTAATACGCAATGTTGTATTCTTTGAAAATTTGTGTTTTTGAGAAACAATATGTGTTGCAACAATCTAGACAGAGTCTACTTCGGTTTCATCATATTTACAAAGCCAATGGATGCATATCATAATTACTAGAATTTTTTGAACTGGTCCAATATGAAAAAATGCATATTTTGAATATGTTTCGCGATGCAAGAAATTTCTTAACATATAAGTTATAAACTAAAAATCTAAAAGCTACCCATTAGAGACAACGGACCAATGTAATGTACGATAATTTTTTCAATTTTTTTTACAATGTATTTTGGAAGATACAGAATTTTGATTTCACTGAATCACAATGACCTTCAGAAATTGTTTGCATCCGTTTTATTACAAAATTAATTAAATTTAGTAAATATTTATGAAATTCCATGAAAGTTATATTTCATGAAAGTAGATTCAATTCTGAAAATGTTTGTCTTGGTTCCAACAGTTAATTCAGAATGTTTCATGGAGTTTAATCAGTCCAAAGTTGCATAAACGTATTCAAGTCTTGGCTCTGCGTAACTGGTGACGCGTTAGTTCGGCCGAACACTTAAACAAAGTTCGGCCGAACTATTTTTTGTGCCAATGACATGTTAAATCAAATGACAAAGTAGTTTGGCCGAACTATTTATTAGAAGTTCAGCCGAAATTTTACCTATCTTTCCGTCGGTCGGAAAGTACTACCGAGCCCCTCCAAAAAAACATATTGCCGCAATATAAATTGCCGCGAAACCATTCATTATTTTCGCATAGTTTCACACGTTTGGTCTAATTTTACAAAAGTCTTGATCTGATTTTGCAAATAATTGTTTTGGGTTTAAAGACTTTTCTTGGAGGTAGATTCAAAGGACTTTTCTTTGAGACACATTATTTTCGTACATTTGATCTGATTTTGCAAGGAATTTTTTTGGGTTTAAAGAATTTTCTTGGAGGTACATTCAAAATTTCTTGGAGGTACACTCAAAAGACATTTCTTGGAGGTATGTGATATAGTTTTTTGGGCTTCATTTTTTTTTAAAGTATGAATTGGGCTTAATTTCAAAAAGACATTTTTTGGTTTTGGGTTGAAGTAAATCTTTTATAATGATTTTTTAAAATGAGTTTTTGTGTAACTTTTTAAATGAAATTTTTTTGTAGGACTTGGAAGGAAATATTTTGAACTTCGTTTCATTTTTATAATACATTTTTTTCTTGAATTTTTTAAAGTAAGTGTTTTGGATTGGAATATGTATTTTTTGCAAAAAATTTAAAATGAGTTTTTTTTAAATTAAATCTTTTGTGATGTTTTTTTTAATTGAGTTTTTGTCTAAATTTTTGAAGGAAATTTTTTGAACTTCATACTCTATTATCATGGGAAATCGAAGAAATTGTACGAGAAAATATGATCGAAAAAGAGACCCTGAGGAACGTAGAGAAGAGACAAGACAATATCGCAAAAGAAAGATAGAAGCACTCTCAAATATTGAAGGGGAAAATCAACCTCAACTAGAAGTTGAAATAGGTATGTAAATATAAATATTATGATTTTGATATATTTAAAATTTTCCTAGTGTAAAATGTGAAGCTTAATTTTTATTTGATGAGCTAATTTGAAAAATATTTTGCAATGTAAACAGAGAGAGATATTCCTCAAAACATTGATGATGAGATACAAAATTTTGAAAGAGAAAGTGAAAGAGATATTGAACCAATGATTGAAGATGGTGAAAATGATGAAAGAAATTCAAGTGAAGAAATTGAATCACAAGGTGTATATATATATATATATATATATATATATATATATATAGATATATGTTGAACACATGCACGTATTATTGAAATTATACATATATTTATTAATTTAGTTATTTATTGAATATGTAAACTTATTATGTACTATTC
Organism: Pinus albicaulis; assembly: GCA_034641835.2. NCBI lineage: Eukaryota > Viridiplantae > Streptophyta > Pinopsida > Pinales > Pinaceae > Pinus > Pinus albicaulis. Next base: position 21,536,348 of record MU968411.1, read on the forward strand.
ATTCGAATATGTACAGATGAAATCAATGTCGATGACGAGATGTTAGAAAATCTTGACACTCACACATATGGAGACAAAAAAGCTTACCATTATATACGATATCGTGAGAAGTATTTCATAAAGGAAAATGTAACAGTTCAAGCCCAAATGTTTAAAGGTCTCCTATCATTAAGGAAATCAAAAGAAGCTACGACTTTATTGGGTATTCGAAAATCAACCAAAGATAAAAAAATGAAGGAAAATGTGATACAAAATATAAATAGTGCTAATCAACCAAAGATAAAAAATGAAGGAAAATGTGATACAAAATATAAATAGTGTTATAAATTCAATGAAAATATCTAGACAGAAAAATGTTTCAGTTGTACGTAGAGCAATACATATGGCAGTGGTTTCATCAAGTACTAAAGAGAATCGCTTGGTAAAATCTATGGCACGAGCATTAGGAACTTCGCGAAAAACTTTGCACAAACATCGGAAATTTCGGTTGCAAATGGATGTAAATGATGAACTTGCTTGTTAGAGAGCTATTTGTAGGAAACCATATAAATATAGACTTGGAGAAAATGTTAAAAAAATAATATATGAATATTGGAAAAACAATTCACGTGTCTCGCCAACTACAAGGCATGTGATGCGAAGAAGAATAGCACGAAATCAATATGAAGAACATGAAAAATATTTCTTGGAAACCACTCAGATAGAGTTGTTCAACAAGTTCAAAGAAGAGAATCGTGAAATTCAAGTTTCAATCAGTGCTTTTGTTCAACAAAAACCATGAAATGTAAAACCTATCACCGTACGCGACACTTGTTGTTGTCGTTATCATGTGGAATTTCAGTTATATTATGACACATTCCTTGATTTTGGTAGAAAATTTTGGAAGGATTCACCTCCTCCTTCCACTATCCGTGATTTCATATCTCAAATTCTATGTGAAAGAGAAAGCGATGAACTAATTTACGAAAAGAAATGTGTCGGTGGCAAAAATGTGATGATTGTGTAAATTTGACTAAATTTCAAAACAAATATCGTACTGATATAAATGATCAATCATTTTCCAACATGAAAGTGAAATGGAAGATATATGAATATATCCATACATTGATTCAAGGTGCAAATAGTGTTAAAATAATTGAATTATGAGAAGAAGAAATTTTTGTGATAGACTTTTTGAGAAAGTTTGAGGCTGAAATTTACAAATACACCAAGCATTCCCGTAGAGCTCAATGGAAAGACTTGCAATTCAAAAAATCCCATGAATTTTTTCCACCAAGGACCATTTTGTCAGTAATTTATTTTGCAGAAAACTACACATTTGTTCCACAAAAAGAAATTAAGAGTGAATACTATCATTCTGACCAAGTCTCGATCATATAGAAAGCACCAGTGAAAATCGACATATTATTAAAGAATATCACTTTTATATCAGTGACGATCGTACACATGATACATATTTTGTACAACATTGTTTTGGAAAAATTTATGATTCCTTGAAAAATCATGGAATAACATTCAATGAACATTGGATATGGTCATACGGATGCGCAGGACAATTCAAATCTACACGATTATTCTTTTGGTTGTGTTGTCTTCATAAGAAAACCTGCGTTAAATATTGTTGGAATTTCTTTGAGACTGGCCATGGAAAAGGAGAACATGACGGTGCAGGGGCATGCATAAAACGAGCACTTCAAAGATATCAAATGAACCCCTTTTCAAGCTAACTTGTGGACGCGAAAGAAGTTGTTCAATGGTGCATCGCTGCTCTAAGCCATGAGACTAACCGGTCAAGGGAAGTGCGAAGGTACATTCAATTTAATTTTTATTGGATATATAATTAAATAAATAGTGTACATTTATCACAATGATTATCTTTGATTGTATTTTGATACCATATTTACATTCTTCTTTAAATTTTCCATATAAAGGTTTTTTTGGAATATTGGAATCGAAGACGTAGATATATCAATTGGAAATGACGTTGAAACAATAAAAGGGACTCAAAATTTGCATTCAATTAAAAAAAAGTTGTCCAGAAATGTGTTTGCATTGGATAAAAGAAAATGTTCTTGTTTTTGTCCTGTTTGCATAGACAACACAAAATCCAATGACGTTTTTGAAAACAAAATGTATGTAAAAGATTGGAAACATACAGAGCTAAATACAAAGGGCAAAATGTTTGTTGCAATGTTTGAAGAAATGCAATCAGAGGAGACTACAATATCATTCGATGGTGATCGAGTTTCTGATCTTGTTAGAGAAGATAACATTTGAATTGCTTTCTAATGATAAAGATCTAGAAATAAATTTGAAAATGTATAATTTTGTCAAGTTTGTTTTATTGTGCAGGAGATGTTTTTGTTGTAATTGCACCTACTGACAACGATGAAAATGTGAAGTATTATTTGATGCGTTGCACTGAACGAAAAATGAAATTATTAGAAGACTATAATGATCACGGATTTCCATATGAAAGAGGATCTATTATACTGAAAGGTTATTTTTTCAGACAAACTAATCAAAGTGGGAATTTTGTTTACTTTGAAGACTATGAACCTAATTTCATAAGTTGTCAATATAGTCACTTGGTGTGTGCAGCACGCATAAAGTTGATCGAGGTTCAATCAAAGAAAAAAATGAATATTAAGAAATGGAAAATGTCAAAATCCGATCATGAACGGATTATTGAAGATGGCATTCCATTGGAATTTTTTTGATTGAACTGCCCAACAATTTATTCTCTTTGGATTATATGTTCTAGAACTTCCAGTACTCAATTAAAAATTGAGCTGCCTTGTTATGTTATATGTGCAAGTGTTTGCACATGTACAAATTGTTTTGGTACATGCACACTCTAGTATCAACTGAAAGTAGCTTTTTTATACATGCATTGATGAAAAATGTTGCATACATATTGGATATATATCTATATATATATGTATATATATATATATATATATATATATATATATGTTTTACGATTAGCGAAATTAGTTTTTCTATGTGCATTGATGAAAAATGTTGCATGTACTGGATATATACATGAACTCAATGCACGCAGTTTTTCTTGTGGGATTTTTTGGTAAAAAGTATCCACAATGTAAATAAATTATCCGCAGTATAATTTTGTACGAAGATTCCTTTCAGACAAGAGACTCGGAGCACTTCTTCGACTTTTGGTGGGATTTGACCCACATCTCTATTCCTGATTGAAAATCTAGTACAAAATTTGTCTGTCCAATGGTCAAATATGTTCTATGTGCATTGATGAAAAATTTACATACTACATACTATTGTTTGAGTGAATTTTTTTTTTTTAAACTTACCAAATGTACTTCAACCATGTCTAAAACTTGAATTCTAAAAACTTTTTGATTAAATATCAAAACAAATTACTTCACATGTCATGCCAATTGTAGTTCAACTATTCAACTATCCAATAAAAACATTAACCATTTAACATTATATCACATGCCAAATGTAGATTGAAATGGTATCCAAAACTTAGTTTTAAAAACTTTTTGATTATATCACAACATTACTTCACATGATTAATGTACTTCAACCATCCAAAACTTGGGTTTTAAAAACTTTTTGATTATATCACAACATTACTGGACATGCCATCCAATTGTAGTTCAACTATCCAATAAAAACATTTAACATTATATCACATGTGCCAAATGTAGATTGAAACCATCCAAAACTTAAGTTTTAAAAACTTTTTGACTATATATCGTGCAACATTACTTCACATGCCATGCCAATTATAGTTCAACTATCCAATAAAAACATTTAACATTATATCACATGCCAAATGTAGATTGAAACCATCCAAAATTATAGATCACAACATTACTTCAGATGCACGTATTACTTCACATGCCATGCCAATTGTAGTTCTTGACTATCCAATAAAAACATTAAACATTTAACATTAAATATCACATGCCAAATGTATATTGAAACCATCCAAAACTTGAGTTTTAAAAACTTTTTGATATATATCATGTAACATTACTTCACATGCCATGCCAATTATAGTTCAACTATCCAATAAAAACATTAAACATTTAACATTAAATATCACATGCCAAATGTAGATTGAAACCATCCAAAACTTGAGTTTTAAAAACTTTTTGATATATATCATATAACATTACTTCACATGCCATGCCAATTATAGTTCAACTATCCAATAAAAACATTAAACATTTAACATTAAATATCACATGCCAAATGTAGATTGAAACCATCCAAAACTTGAGTTTTAAAAACTTTTTGATTATATCGTGCAACATTACTTCACATGCCATGCCAATTATAGTTCAACTATCCAATAAAAACATTTAACATTATATCACATGCCAAATGTAGATTGAAACCATCAAAAACTTAACTTTTAATTTAACAAAAAATTATAGATCACAACATTACTTCACATGCCAAATGTACTTCAAGCATCCAAAACTTAAGTTTTAAAAACAAAACAAATTATAACACATCATTACATAACATGCCAAATGTAGTTCAGAAGCAAAACATTAATTTATAGATGACAACATTACTAGTAGTTAAATTATCCAAAACTTAAAAGTTTTAAAAACCAAACAAATTATATAACAACATTACTTCACATTCACATGCCAAAAGTACTAAAACCATCAAAAACTTAACTTTTTGGAACAAAACAAATTATATTAACACTGTAATAAAATATGTCCAAAAATTGTAGATCTCACAAGTATCAAACTGTATCAAGTTATATATATATATATATATATATATATGACAGTGCATCTAGATAATATATAAAAAAGTAAATTTAAGACTATCTAAATCTTGAAATCAAATCTACAAATCATGTCCATCAAATAGAGATGGATGTAGCATCTTTCCTATCAGGGTCTCAATCCGCGCACTATTATGCGAAGCATGGGAAACTTGTACACAATGCACATGTACTTGAACATTAAAATTTGATGTTTTAAAAATGAGTGAGAATATATATAGAACTTCATGTAAAAAACAAAATATAAAAAAAAATCATGCAATACCTCATGAGGTTCCCTCTCCATTTGATAACCTGCAACAAGTTTCACCCCCATGGGAACATCTGCAATGGTAAAATGTACACTATACATGTACAATTATATATATATATATATATATATATATATATATTAAAAAAATTCAAATGAAAATGCACGTGTACATATATAAACTTATTTTCAATAATATTAAAAAAAAGTTAGACAACTTGTTCAAATGGTTGAAATGGTGTGGATGTTCCTATCTCCGTTGCTAGAGTCCGTGGATTAAAGAAATCTTCTATAGAAACCTAAAATTCAAAATTTTAAAAGTATAAAATAACTCAAGATCAAGATCTCAATTTATAATAAAACTTAAATAAACTTCAATTTATAAATTATAACTAAATTAAAAAAACATATATATATATATATATATATATATATATATATATATATAAGTGAAAAATTGAATACTTCTGCAGGTGAATTTGGGACATCTCCTAAGAGAGGCTCCAAAACAAAATATAAAAAATTTAAAATAACTCAAGATATAGATATATATATATATATATCTCAATTTTTAATGAAAATTTTTGAGGTGGAATATATATATATATATATATATATATATAACTTAAACATAAATTTTAAAAGTGAAAAATTGTCCATACTTGTTGTGGATGTGGCACATCTCCTAAGGAAGTAGAAGGTACATCTCCCAAGGAAGAAGAAAGTACCGCCATCCCAAAAACATCGGACGGAATCGGAATATGTTAAAACCTTTTATTATTATATATGTACATGTACATGTGTGCACAATTATTTATTTTAAAAATATCACTTAAAAAACACTAACATTTGTCAACATATCTTGATGGTGAGACCCATCTTCATTGTTTGAACCAGAGGCCCCGAACGTGATATTAACATTTTCGTCATTCATCATGCGTGACAACTACAAATGGTGTTTTAACATATAATGATACATTTTTGTTAGATTAATGTACATACAAATAAATACATATACATGTATTTATTACAAATTGTACACATGTATGTGTTAAAATAATTGAACCCTAAGGTCATTAACACATACCGTTCCCGTGCCCTCTTCCTCATGAAGAATTAATTCTTGCCAACCATTGCGACAATTCTTTGCATATATTCAGAGATCTTCAACATTCATGTTGTCAATCTCTTCATCTGTACAATACACAAAATTGGCACATGCATTCTTACATGCTCTTTCTCGATTTAGACAAACATCGACTCCACCCAATCCGCTGTAAACATTGTCGATCATGAGATCTCTGGCTTCTCAACTTATTTGAGAAGTCGCATCCATCTCTGACCGCAGAGTTTCGACCTGAAAAGTTCAACTCACCGATGGTGGCTCAGGGCGATGCAACTCCACATCTCGCTTAGCACCCTTACGGTCATACAATCGACCTTTCCCCGGACCAAAAAATTCTGAAGGAAGGTCATTGAATTAGGTTTCATTTTCAAAAAAAAATCTATGTAAAACAATTGTGCAAAATAAACAGGAACCTCGTCGTTCCATGGGAGCCTTCCATAGGCCGCAAGGTGCCTATCATACAAATAGTGAGCTATATCGGGGTGCTTGAAATATTGCACCTTCAGCATTTTTCTTTTTGGCCCTTCCTTGAAATTAAACATTGATTTGGCCATATCTTTTGTAACTCTTTGTTTTACATCCTCCCATTTATCGGGACCCATTACCGTTTCCTTTCTCTTTCTCATGATTTCTACAAATGTATCAGTCGTTGGCCCAAGATTTTTGTACACATTTACTATTTCACCCAATGAATGTGTAACTATTGTGAGGCTTTGTCGACTCTCAGCAGGTAGAGTCAAAGCCACGAGATCTCTCCACAATTTTGCATGAAGTTGTTGACACCTTTGTAAGGTGCATTGCACCATGTTTCTTTCCCATGGTATATTAGAAATGTCGGCCAGATAAGTTGTGGTGGGTAGAAAACATTCTTCTTGAATGTAGCGTTCTGCCCTGCGTCTATTTTGACCAATATTTGGAACATTTTCAGCCTCTGCATCAATATATATATAATTTTGTATATTATAAAAAACACATGTAAACAAATTTGTACAAATTCAATGAAAAAAATATTAAAATTGATGGCAACCTCGATGTGGTTGGTCAGCAACTTCTCCACCCTAAAACTGTTGAGACCCAGAACGACCTTACTGAGAACTTGCACCCCCAGCCGTTGATTGGCCTCCGGGAGAATAAATATCACCCCCTTCATGCAACATGCTACCACTTATTGATGGCCCTCTAAGGGGATTTGAACCACCACCAACCTCTCAAGAGGAGAGAGAAGATTCATAAATAAATACAAATTTATAATCAATTGAAAAATACATGCATGCATATAAATACATGTGTACATATTCATTGATTAAATTGTGTTAAAACCATACCACAACTGGGTGAAACATGAGCATCCATGGTTGGAGTAGAGACCCTTCTCTTCTTATTAGCTCCTAAAAAATAAAAAATGAAACTTATTAACAACTAATTTAACTCACAAAGTTTATAAAAAATCAATTCCATATGTACACACATGTATGGAGATTTAAGATTATATTTAAATTTACCATGAACATCTCTCGATCCCGATCCCTGATCCTCCCCTCTCGTAGAGATATGGGATTCTGTTGATCTTCGTCGTTTATCCTCCATGATATATATATCTACGGTGGACATTTACAATTAATTTTTTAAATAACTAATTTAAATTAAATTCAAGATAAAGTTCAGAAAATTAATTTGTTTAATTTAGTGTAAACAAATTATGTAAAACACAACTTTCAAAGCACTAATTGATGTGTGAAACTCAATTTAAGCAAAAAAAAGGTTATAAAAATGATAAGTTCAACAAATTGTGTTTTACATGGTGAGAGTGCACATGGTATAAAATTGAAAAAAACACATCGTCATTAAAAAAGAAGTGAAGCTCCATTTAAACAAAAATTTGTTGAAGTCCCCGCATTTTAATTTCATAAAAATGTGAAGTTCACCACTTGTTGCAAATGTAAAGTTCACCAAGTTTCGCTTTACATTGTGTGGTGGGAGCACACTTGGTATATAATTGAAAAAAGCACGTGGTCATTAAAAAAGACACATTTATAAGTACACAACACACACATATCCAAGATATGTTACAATGTCGATGAATAAATTTTGAAGAAGAGCGTCTCAACACTAATTCATCTTTAAGAGATGAATCTTGAATTTCTGAAGAAGAGCGTCTTAAAATTAATTCATCTTTGAGAGATGAATCTTGCATTGGCATTGGCATTGCCCCGTATAATTCTAATTCATCTATTAATTCATCTTTGATAGATGAATCTTGAATTTGCATTGCTCCACACAATAAATCAACAGACATCTTATTCACATTTATACAATGCCTTATACTAAAAAATTGAAATTGGCTAACAATATTGTTTGTTATTCTATGCAGTTCTTTTAGCCTCTCCTTCTTAACTTGGTATACGTCATTCATCTGGTTGCACAAAATTTCAGAATTGGTGAAAACTACAATTCCATTTGATCCATACTCCATCGTTGTTCCCAAGCCTTCTATCAATCCAATATAATATGCCTCCTTATTTGTTGTTCTTCCCAGTATATTCATTTTCCTTTGGACGACTTTTCTAGTCGCAATATTGGAAAGCACATATGTAATCACTGCATTCCCTGGATTGGGATAGCAAGAAACTTCTATGCATAATTTCCATTTTTCAACCATATTTAATGGTTTTCTTATCCCTAAAAAAAACAAATTCAATAAAAATATATATATTAAATTGACATTTATTGCAAATGCATGGGAGAAATGAAAAACTTATATTTAGATCTATTCCAGAGATTGATTGTAGGGGCATTTACTAGATATGTCACCTTTCATAAAAGATGAGATCCAGAGGCTACCTGGCCCTTTACGGACTCTGCCTATAGAACTACCATGGATATGAAAATCAAAAACTTCTAATTAGATCTATTCTAACGATTGAATGTAGGGGCATTTATTAGATTAGGTTTTAAAACCTATATGTTTTGTATCAAATCACTTTTGGTTTCAATGGGAAACTTTTATGGCTAATTTGTGTTTTACATGTTGAATATAAAAGGTTTTTTCTCTCTCATTGTTTGAGAGCATGGATATGAAAATGAAAAAATATATACTTGGTTAAAAACTATGTTTTGTATCAAATTACTTTTTGTTTCTAAATACTATATACATGTTGACTATAGGGGCATTTAGATCTTTTCCAGAGATTGACTGTAGGGGAATTTACTAGATATGTCACCTTTCATAAAAGATGCGATCCAGAGGCTACCTGGCCCTTTACAGACTCTTCCTATAAAACTACCATGGATATGAAAATGAAAAAATTCTAATTAGATCTATTCTAAAGATTGAATGTAGGGGCATTTACTAGATTAGGTTTTAAAACCTATATGTTTTGTATCAAATCACTTTTGGTTTCAATGGGAAACTTTTATGGCTAATTTTTGTTTTACATGTTGAATATAAAAGGTTTTTTCTCTCTCATTGTTTGAGACCATGGATATGCAAATGAAAAACTATATACTTGGTTAAAAACTATGTTTTGTATCAAATTAATTTTTGTTTCTAAATACTATATACATGTTGACAGTAGGGGCATTTAGATCTATTCTAGAGATTGACTATAGGAGCATTTACTAAATTGTCACCTTTCATAAAATATGAGATCCAAAGGCTACCTGGCCCTTTACAGACTCTGCCTATAGAACTACCATGGATATGAAAATGAAAAACTTTTAATTAGATCTATTCTAAAGATTGAATGTAGGGGCATTTACTAGATTAGGTTTAAAAACCTATATGTTTTGTATCAAATCACTTTTGGTTTCAATGGGAAACTTTTATGGATAATTTGTGTTTTACATGTTGAATATAAACGGTTTTTTCTCTCTCATTTTTTGAGACCATGGATATGAAAATGAAAAACTATATACTTGGTTAAAAACTATGTTTTGTATCAAATTACTTTTTGTTTCTAAATACTATATACATGTTGACTGTAGGGGCATTTACTGTAAGGGAATTTAGATCTATTCTAGAGATTGACTGTAGGGGCATTTACTAGATATGTCACCTTTCATAAAATCTGAGATCCAGAGGCTACCTGGCCCTTTACAGACTCTGCCTATAGAACTACCATGGATATGAAAATGAAAAAATTCTAATTAGATCTATTCCAAAGATTGAATGTAGGGGCATTTACTAGATTATGTCTTAAAACCTATATGTTTTGTATCAAATCACTTTTGGTTTCAATAGGAAACTTTTATGGCTAATTTTTTTTTACATGTTGAATATAAAAGATTTTTTCTCTCTCATTGTTTGAGACCATGGATATGAAAATTAAAAACTATATAATTCGTTAAAACCTATGTTTTGTATTAAATTACTTTCTGTTTCTAAATAAGTTATATACATGTTGAATATAAAAGGTTGTTTTCTCTCTCATTGTTTGGGACCATGGATATGAAAATGAAAAACTTATATTTAGATCTATTCTCTAGAGATATGGCTAGTTTGTATTTTACATACATTGACTCTTAGGTTAAAACCTATATTAAAACCTATTTTTTGTATCAAATCACTTATGGTTTCAATGGGAAACTTCTATGGCTAATTCAAGTGTTTTACATGTTGAATATAAGAGGTTTTTTTCTCTCTCATTGTTTGAGACCATGGATATGAGAATGAAAAACTTCTATTTAGATCTATTTTAGAGATATGGCTAATTTGTGTTTTACATGTACATTGAATATAAAAGGTTTTTTCTCTCATTGTTTGAGTCCATGGATATAAAAATGAAAAAATTCTATTTAAAACTATTCAAGAGATTGATTGACTTATAGGGGCATTTACTCTTAGGTTATTTAAACCTATGTTTTGTATCAAATCACTTATGGTTTCAATGGGAAATTTTTATGGCTAACTCAAGTGTTTTACATGTTGAATATAAAAGGCTTTTTTCTCTCTCATTGTTTGAGACAATGGATATGAAAATGAAAAACTTACATTTAGATATATTCTAGAGATATGGCTAATTTGTGTTTTACATACATTGAATATAAAAGGTGTTTTCTTTCATTGTTTGAGACCATGGATATGAAAATGAAAAACTTCTAGATATTTTATTAATTGACTTGTAGGGGAATTTACTCTTAGGTTAAAACCTATGTTTTGTATCAAATCACTTATGGTTTCAATGGGAAACTTTTATGGCTAATTCAAGTGTTTTACATGTTGAATATAAAAGGTTTTTTTCTCTCATTGTTTGAGACCATGGATATGAAAATAAAAACTTCTATTTAGATCTATTCTAGAGATATGGCTAATTTGTGTTTTACATAAATTGAATATAAAAGGTTTTTTCTCTCATTGTTTGAGACCATGGATATGAAAATGAAAAACTTCTAGATATTTAAAACTATTCGAGAGATTGATTGACTTGTAGGGGCATTTACTCTTAGGTTAAAACCTATGTTTTGTATCAAATCACTTATAGTTTCAATGGGAAACTTTTATGGCTAATTTGTGTTTTACATGTTGAATATAAAAGGTTTTTTCTCTCTCATTGTTTGAGACCATGGATATGAAAATGAAAAATTATATAATTGGTTAAAACCTATGTTTTGTATTAAATTACTTTTTGTTTCTAAATAAGTTATATGCACATTGAATATAAAAGGTTTTTTCTCTCATTTTTTGAGTCCATGGATATGAAAATGAAAAACTTCTATATTTAAAACTATTCAAGAGATTGTTTGACTTGTAGGGGAATTTACTCTTAGGTTAAAACCATGTTTTGTATCAAATCACTTATGGTTTCAATGGGAAACTTTTATGGCTAATTCAAGTGTTTTACATGTTGAACATAAAAGGTTTTTTTCTCTCATTGTTTGAGACCATGGATATGAAAATGAAAAACTTCTATTTAGATCTATTCTAGAGATATGGCTAATTTGTGTTTTACATGTACATTGAATATAAAAGGTTTTTTCTCTCATTGTTTGAGTCCATGAATATGAAAATGAAAAAATTCTATTTAAAACTATTCAAGAGATTTATTGACTTGTAGGGGCATTTACTCTTCGGTTATTTAAACCTATGTTTTGTATCAAATCACTTCTGGTTTCAATGGGAAACTTTTATGGCTAATTTATGTTTTACATGTTGAATATAAAAGGTATTTTTTTGTCTCATTGTTTGAGACCATGTATATGAAAATGAAAAACTTCTATTTAGATCTATTCTAGAGATATGGCTAATTTGTGTTTTAGATATATTGAATATAAATGTTTTTTCTCTCATTGTTTGAGACCATGTATATGAAAATGAAAAAATTCTATATGTAGGGGCATTTACTCTTAGATTAAAACCTATGTTTTGTATCAAATCACTTATGGTTTCAATGGGAAACTTTTATGGCTAATTTGTGTTTTACATGTTGAATATAAAAGGTTTTTTTCTCTCTCATTGTTTGAGACCATGGATATGAAAATGAAAAAATTCTATTTAGATCTATTCTAGAGATATGGCTAATTTTTTTTTTACATACATTGAATATAAAATGTTTTTTCTCTCATTTTTTGAGACCATGGATATGAAAATGAAAAACTTCTATATGTAGGGGCATTTAATCTTAGGTTAAAACCTATGTTTTGTATCAAATCACTTATGGTTTCAATGGGAAACTTTTATGGCTAATTTATGTTTTACATGTTGAATATAAAAGGTTTTTTTCTCTGTCATTGTTTGAGACCATGGATATGAAAATGAAAAACTTCTATTTAGATATATTCTAGAGATATGGCTAATTTGTGTTGTACATACATTGAATCTAAAAGGTTTTTTCTCTCTCATTGTTTGAGACCATGGATATGAAAATGAAAAACTATATACTTGGTTAAAATCTATGTTTTGTATCAAATTAATTTTTGTTTCTAAATACTAGATACATGTGACTGTAGGGGCATTTAGATCTATTCCAAAGATTGACTGTAGGGGCATTTACTAGATATGTCACCTTTCATAAAAGATGAGATCCAGAGGCTACCTGGCCCTTTACAGACTCTGCCTATAGAACTACCATGGATATGAAAATGAAAAACTTCTAATTAGATCTATTCTAAAGGTTGAATGTAGGGGCATTTACTATACTAGGTTTTAAAACCTATATGTTTTATATCAAATCACTTTTGGTTTCAATGGGAAACTTTTATGGCTAATTTGTGTTTTACATTTTGAATATAAAAGGTTTTTTCTCTCTCATTGTTTAAGACCATGGATATGAAACTGAAAAACAATATAATTGGTTAAAACCTATGTTTTGTATCAAATTACTTTTTGCTTCTAAATACTATATACATGTTGAATATCAATTGGATGCACATAACATGCAAGTTATGTGAAAATGATGGATGATGAATGACCTAAGTGAATCTCCATATCAATTGGATGCAAGTTATGTGCAGATGATGGATGATGAATGACCTAAGTGAATCTCCATATCAATTGGATGCAAGTTATGTGCAGATGATGGATGATGAATGAGGTGATGTTGAACATAACCTTTACATCTATATGATAGGAAGCTTGATATACATAACAAGGTTTAGACTAGATATAATTTTTGAATTCAAGTTATGTTCAGATGATTGATGATGAATGACCTAAGTGAATCTCCATATCAATTGGATACAAGTTATGTGCAGATGATGGATGATGAATGAGGTGATCTGTTGATCATAACCTTTACATCTATATGATAGGAAGCTTGATATACATAACAAGGTTTAAAGACTAGATATAATTTTGGAATTTATATTAGTTGGAATATTTCAATCAACAACTAAAAAGAGTCATCTATTACCAACAAACAGATATGAAGATACTTGAAAGAGACTACAAACAATGGACTATAGTACCCAAAAGGTGAGAAAGTCATCTATTACCAACAAACAGATATTAAGATACTTGAAAGAGACTACAAACAATGCACTCTAGTACCCAAAAGGTGAGAAATTTACATTGAAAACATATAGAGATTCAACTAGAGGCTTGTGTGGATGACATGAAAAGTACAAGTGGACAATGTATAATTCTACTTAGGAAGAGTCTTTGGTTTAATGGTTAAGCAAGAAAGAGTCATTACTTTCTCTATCTAGAGTAGAAGTGGAATACATAGTAGTTACTTCTTTTTGAGTGTTTTGGATGAAATGGGCTCTACAAGATATTAAGGTAAATTTTAGTGAACCTATATATCTATTAAGTGTTTCAATACAAGTGTAATAATAATTTCAAAAATAAAATATTATACTTCCTTCAATCACTAAACATATCATCATAAAGTACCACTTCCTCACACAACAAACATGTTCCAAAATATTTATAAAGTACATATGTATATATAATTTATATAAACATGTTCCAAAATATTCTCAAATGTACACAGTAGTATTATAAATTTTCATCTACCATTAGAGATAAAATAAAAAAAACACATATGTATATATAATTTATATAAACATGTTCCAAAATATTCTCAAATGTACACAATAGTATTAGAAATTTTCATATCTAATTAATAGAGATAGAGCCTAAATAAGCAGAGACAGCTAAAAAAAGAAGAGACAGAGCCAAAAAAAGTACAAATGTATATATAATTTATATAAACATGTTCCAAAATATTCTCAAATGTACACAATAATATTATAAATTTTCAAGTCTAATTAATAGAGACAAAGCCAAAAAAAAGCAAAGATAGAGTCGAAAATAGCAGAGACAGGGCCGAGCCGAAAATAGCAAAGACAAGGTCGAGCCGAAAATAGCAGAGATAGGGCCAAGACAAAAATAGCAGAGACAGGGCTGAGTTGAAAATAGCAGAGACAGAGTTGAGCCGAAAATAGCAAAGACAGGACCGAGTCGAAAATAACAGAGACAGGACCGAGCCGAAAATAGCAGAGACAGGACAAAGCCGAAAATAACAGAGACAGGACAGAGCCAAAAATAGCAGAGACAAGATAGAGCCAAAAATAGCAGAGATAGGATAGAGCCGAAAATAGCAAAGACATGACAGAGCTGAAAATAGTAGAGACAACCAAAAAAAGTACATGTGTATATATAATTTATATAAACATGTTCCAAAATATTCTCAAATGTACATAGTAGTATTATAAATTTTCATACCTAATTAATAGAGACAGCCAAAAAATGCAGAGATAGGGCCAAAAAAAGCAGAGACAGTGCCTCTCTCATTCATAAATTCCCTACTGAAAAATAGTGAATGTTAAACGTACCTAGACGCTGAAGACATTGAAGATTATGAAGACGTTGAAGTCACTGCAGAGGATGTTGAAGTCGTAGCAGAGGATGCTAAAGTCATCATGGAAGACCTCTGCAACAAAAAAATCAATAGAAATTAAAACCAAATTAAAAACAACAACAACAAAAAAACTTATAGAAATTTAAAATTTGGTATCTTCCCTCCTTGAGCTTAATGAGCGCGAGAATGCTGGACAGAAGTGAGCACGCGCGAATGCTGGATAGAAGTGAGCGCGCGAAGTGAGCACGCGAAAATGTTGGACAGATACGAGCGCACGGGAGAATGCTGGACAAAAACAAGCGCACGGGGTAAATGGGAACAGAAACCCGGAAAAGGTTGTGGGCGATATATTTATAAAATAATAGTTCAGTCGAATTAAAAGTTCGGTCGAACTTCTAGTTCGGTCGAACTTTGTTTGTCGGTTTTCCAAACTCAAACGAAAAATCTATTCGCCATTGCTGTCATTACGTCGTCAATGTAAGTGGCAAACGAAGTTCGGTCGAACTAAATTCAATAGTTCGGCCGAACTATGGAGGAAAAAAAAATTCTGCCCCGAATTGTCACAAAAGTTTTACCCATCTTCTCATTTTCACCCATATCGTCGTGTTAAATATTTGGAGGATAATGGTCTATGTCTGTGGTGAATTCTCCTCTCTTCTAAAGAGGAAGTTTTTTGGTCTATAGTATGATCTTCCTAAATATGGTTTTGTAATGTTGGCTTGCAATTTTTTTTTTTTATGGGTTCTTTATGTAGAGTTTATGGTGACTATCTATTATGTCCAAAGAGAATAATCTGTTCGGGAGAAAATAAACATTTTGTTTACTCCTTTGAAGACATATCTTTTGTATCTGCTCAAGATGTAAGGTATTGTCCCTAATTCCAGTCTTTTATTAATATAATTACCCTTTACCCATTTTGTTGAAAAAAAAATAGACTTTTAAATTAATTATTATCTTAAACTTAATTCAGAGTAGTCTAACTCATAGACAAAATGGTTTTTTGATCGAAATATGACAATACAATTTCTAGCAAGATTTTGATTCTTGTTGTTTAAAATACACTTTTGAATGCATAAATGGATTTTTCACCCTGATTCTGCATAAATTGGATTTTGAATAAAATGGAAAAAAAATTACTCCAAAAAGAACCATTTCATCTATTAATTAGACTACCTGAACTTAAATTCATAATTATAAAAAATGTTATAACCTTTAATTATTAATCCATTTATAAATTATAGTGTTTAACTCTTGATTTATTTATTTATTACAATAATAAGAAGAGGTTTTATGTTAATTATGTGTCTGGTCACAACAAAGTACACAGGGGGTTTATACATTATTATGATATGCTTCTTCAAAAATTATGGGAGGAGTTCTCTCAAAATTCTCTTTCAAATTTTCTTTACATGTGATATGAAGACCAAAACTAGGCCTGCTACTACTATAGATTCTACAAAAATGGGCAATCAAAAAAATGCATTTGCACAAGATTGACATATGTTTCTATGGAGGATCGATAAACATTTTGTCTGTAGGGTTGCTTTGGGAACTACTGGCAGTACTTATGCTATCTTCATTGGCTCTCTGAGCTTGGATATTTGAAATTTGCCAGCACATCCCATGCATTTCATCCTCCAATTGGAAAATTATTTTTTTTTTCCTTTTCACTTGCTCTGATAGGGAAGTAATCATTTTTCGGAGGTCTAAGATTTTAGCACACCAGTCCAAAGGAGGGTGAGCCTGTACTATTGATAGTGGTGTGCCATTTTTGATTGGATACTAGTGTGATGATAGTTGAACCAACTCTACAGAGGATGACTGCATGTGCAGATTGATGAGGATAATTTTTAAGCTTCACTGGGAGTCAAAATCTGATATGAGAGCGAATTCTCTCACATCTATAGAATGAGACCATAGAAATGGAGAGTTGAGACATCCAAATTTCCTTTCTTCCTTGTTGGATTTCCTTTCTTCCTTAATTTTGATAACCTTTTTAGAGTAGTAATTGGAAATTGCAGAGAAAGGTGTTTTCTCTTTCCAAATTGTGGGGCATTTACTCTTCTTAGATTACATTTAGCTTCTAATTTTGTGAGGGTTCTGGTGTCTTTTGTGAAATCTCTAAGAAGTATTTTTTCTGGAGAGCTTGATATGTGCCCTCAGAGCACACCAATTCATAGAGGGGAGGCCTAAAACACCATTCAAAGAGGTAATCCCTTTGACATCCATCATACACGAAAGTTCAATTAAATGGGAAGAATTTTTTCTTTGCTTATGTCTCTCGACGTCAGCCTTCATGAATGGAGGAAGTACTGCAATATGCACCCACGCTTTCGTAGTTGGAAACACGTTTGTTTCCACTAAAATTTTCTTGAAGATAACCATGTGGAGAGGTACGATGCAAGTATGAGAGTGATATAGAGGGGAAAAACAAATATGTGATGCTAGCCTAAAATTAATAAGCCTAGTTTCTAACATCATTACTCCCGCATCCTCTTGCCACATGATTGGAGGAATGGGCCACGTGTATTGCACTACACCTTTTATCCAACTAGTTAGCGATAGTGGTGTGTGAGGGGAATTTCCAATCCATACCTTTTGATGTAGATCCATTTGATGAGGAACTTGGAAAAAAAACTTTGGTTTATTTTATCTCCTTTGGAAGGAATCTTGATGCTTAGAGATCACCTACTTTGAATCCCTTATATTCTTAGTGGATCAAGGGAGGAGCTATAATTCTGGAAGAATATCATCATGGGATATCCATCCAATTTGAAGAACCATTCACTTCATATTTTCCTTCTTATATTTGGCATGCAATGTTACTTGAAGATATGCTTCCTTATTTTTTCCACGGAGAATATGGAAGTAATATTTATAAGGGAATGTCTCTAGGATTCCATGGATTATTTGGAGGAGGAGAGCAAGTTGATTGTTCTTATGGAAGGAGACTGAATGGAGGAGTTGGATGATGATAAGGGAATCTCCCAAAATTACAATGGAAGGGATGTCATGTTCTTTGGCTAGTTGAATGCCAAAGTAGAAATAGTACATCTCTGCAAAATTATTTAATCTATGGCCCAACCCCCATGCCAAATTTAATTTCGTTTCTCCTTTTGGATTAATGAGAATCTCTCCCCTTTCTACCACCCCTGGGTTATTTTTGTAGGCCCCATCAAGGAACAATATCCAACTTTTTTTTCTTCGAATTTTCTAGTCCTAGAATTCATTGTTGAGAGCCTAAGTTTCCATTGGTGTGGTACATGTCCTTTTGTAGCGTGATTGAAGGAAAATCAACCATAGGATCCACCAACCAGTCCATCCATTTCCTTTCTTGTTGATCCAATAGAGGGTCATGTTCTTTGTGATGCATTTTTTTTTCGCTTCAACACGTAAGGAGAGGGCTTTGGAAGAAGAAAATCGAGAAGGAATAAGGATTTATTTTAGGATTACACTATTTCTAGAGAGCCAAATATGGAAACATACAAATTTTGGAAGATCAGTCCACATCGATTTGAATCCTGGATTTCTTGCAAAGATTTATGCATATTTCTTATGCCAATTTGTTATAAGAATTGAAGCATCATACAACATATTCAATCTACTAAACAAGGGACTTGAGACAAGGTTCCAAAATTTGAAAGTATAGGGACAGACTAAGAACAAGTGGAGGATCAATTCTTCATTCTAATAATAGAGGGGGCAATGGGAAGGTCGACTTATGCATATTATTTTTAGGTTCTCCGAGGTTAGGATCTTCTTATGGAGGAGAGTCCAACAAAAGGATTTTACCTTGGGGATAACATTATTGGCGCATAGTTTCTTCTAAATCGATGATTTTAGAGTGATCTAGTCCTGGAATAACGATTCCTAATATCTAGCTTTAACAATGTACTCATGATATTTCTAGCCGACCATATTTGTAACTTGACGATTTATGGGGGCACAAACATAAAATTTAAGCTTACTTGCTAAGTTGGTGAGGAAAGGAGGGATAAATTAGTTTTTCCACCCAGACCGCATACCATCTCTATGCCATTTGTTGAATGAGAAAGGATTTTGATTCCTTAATTAGAGAGATGAAGATATAGGGGGCTGAGATCTACCCAGTTCATTGGGGGGGGTGATTTAAAATTGAGTCTGTCCACATACTTATTTTTGAACCATTTCCAAAGGTCCAACTAAGGTGTTTACTTATTAGGTTGGAGGAGGTTGAAATAAGGCGCCACATGGGGGAAAAATATCTTTGAGGAATCTCATGGCATATTTTTGAAATCCGTATCCCATGTATTTGTTGGCAAAGACTTGCACCCACAAGGAAATGTTACTCATTTTCATTTGTAGAAATTACACCAATGGATTCAATCCGATCATGTAATGTAATAAAACAAGATACTGAATCCTTCTACAATATTTGTGGAATATAAATCATGATCGCTCAATCACATGCAAGTAAGAGAAAGAAGTAAATCAATCACAACACAAGATTTTCCTGGGGAAATAAACTTCTTAAAACCCCTCCATATTTATTGTATAATCAACCAAGGAATCATTAAACAATACAATGCATGTGTTCTCACCAAAACCTCATACACTCTACCAATTGTCTCACACTGATCTAGGAAAAATTGGACCAATACATAGCCAATTTCCTGCCTACCCTCAGCCTGCATTTCTCACGCAATCCCTAGGCAAAATAATTCCTATTAAATAGGAATTCCAAACTTCCTTGACTATGCAATCCATCATGGGCTTCTTGTGGCTTTATAACTGCACTTGGGCAATTCGCTAAAAATACAATTGATAGTTTACATGCCTTTAACCTTTGTCTCAACTGGGTCCCCATCAGAATTGACATGCATGTAGCTATTAATAGTGAATCATCAGTTACTTGTTAGATCACTACTTTTTAATTCAATCTATATTAATTCACTTGATCTTCCACTAGCTCATCAATCAGTTAGAACTAATTAAACTGATTTTAACTCAATTAATTTGAGTTAACTTATTGTGCTCACACCACACTAGTGCTACAACTGCAATTGGACCTTGCAAATAATAGAATCACTCTACATGCCTATCCTTTGATGCTCAATTCGAAATTCTTGATCTAACTAAGTCTATCACACTTAGTTAACTATTACAAGTTGTTATGAGATAAGATTACAATTTATTTAAAAATTTATTTAAAAATTGGTTGCCCACATTCTCACTAATGTGTCACTAGAATTCCTCACTCATGTGTGACCTAGAATCCCACACTAGTATGTGGTGCATTTTCTTGTTGAATTTCAACACTCCCTCTCAACAAGAAATGGATTATCAGCTACCCTGATCTTGCCTTTGTGGTATTCAAATTTTCACTTCGCAAGCGCCTTCGTCAAGATATCTGCGTCCTGATCCTCCGTGGGAATGTACTGCAACAACATAATGTGTTTCTAAACATAATCTCTGAGATGGTGGTACCGGATTTCAATATGCTTGGACCTATTATGGAATATCGGATTAATCGAGAGTCTTATGCAACTTTGGTTATCACAATGCATCACCGTCGGATCCATCTGATGACCAAACAAACCAAAAAGTATCTTCCTCATCCAGATGGCCTCGCATGCAACTTGAATAGTTGTCATGTACTCTACCTTGGCTGAACTGAGTGCAACTGATCTCTGCTTCCTATTGTACCAAGAAAATCTTGTTGATCATATGTTAAAGATGCCCCTTGATGTGCTCTTCCTGTCTGTTGGACTACCTGCCCAATCTACATCGGTGAAGCCTTGAATATTCACTCCCTTTGTCCGTATATACCATAATCCATACTCGGTAGTGCCCCTAATATATCTCAACACATGCTTCCCCACCTTCTAAAAGAGCTTGGTAGGCTTAAACATAGCTTGAAAAAGTTGGTCAATTATGTAGCATATGTTTGGTCGTGTGTTCACCAAATACATAAGTGAACCCACAAGAGCTTGTAAATAGTAGCATCCACTACCTCACCTGAAGTAGCATCCTCCTTCCTCTAGTTTCCTGCAAGAGGAGTCTCCATGGGTTTGCTGCCCTCCATGTGGAACTTCCTCAAAATCTCCTTGGCATACTTTCCCTGAGATACATATAGCTCCCCATCTCTTTGCCATATTTCCAAGCCAATAAAATAGTGCAAGAGCCCCATGTCCTTCATCTCAAACTCTCTTGCAAGATCCTATTTGCAACAAGTTATGAGCTACTCATCACCTGTCAGTATAAGATCATCAACATAAAGTAAAATAATCAAAATCTTACCATCAATCATAATATGATATAGGTTTGCATCTGCTCCACTCTTTGTGAAGCCCATCCTGGTGAAATAACTGTCGATCCTAGTGTACCAAGCACGAGGTGCTTGCTTCAACCCATACAATGCTCTCTTGATTCTGCACACATGTGACTCCCTGTCAAAGGTCTCAAAACCTTTTGGCTGCTCAATGTACACTTCTTCCTCAATAACACCACTAAGAAAGGTTGTCTTTACATCCATTTGATGTATCTACCACCCCATCTACGCTTAGAGTGCAAGGATAGATATAATCGATGAGTACCTTGCAAACGGTGCAAAAGTCTCCTCATAGTCAATCCCCTCTACCTATGAGAATCCTCTGGCCACAAATCTAGCCTTGTATTTCTCCACACTCCCATCTGCTACTTGCTTCACCTTTTAGATCCACCTGGATCTAACCACTAACTTCCCCACTGGTCTTGAGACCACTTCCCATGCATTGTTTCTAATAATGGAGTCATACTCCTCAACCATGGCATCAACCCATGTTGGTTGTTGCACTGATTCCTCAAAAGAGGATGGTTCTGTCACAATACACTCGCTCATAATAGCCCTGTATCTAGTGTACCTATTTGGGGACCTTCTCTGCCTACATTATGATGTAGGTTCACCTACATGCTCTATCGCATCTAGCATCAATCTGTCAGCCTCTCTGGTGTGCTTCCTACCATTTCTGGTGGATGGATCTGCATGAGTGGTTTATGCCACTCCATGATCCTTTTCTTGTGGTTTCTCCACATCTTGAGTTTCATCCTTTGGAACTAAGAGTTACTCATCTGCATGCAATTCAAGTTTCCTCTCAAGGGACAATCACATGGCTTTCTCCTCATAAAATTTAACATCTCTCCTGACAATTGTCATCCTGTTAGCCGGAAAATACACCTGATAGTTTTGGGGATTATCAGTGTACCCCACAAATATCCCAAACTCTGTTGTTGGTTCTAGCTTCTTCCTGGCATCTTTGGTCACATGTAAATAGACAGATGAGCCAAAAAAATTAAAATATCAAACATCTGGTCTCTTGCCTGAAAAATCCTCCTCTGCTGTACTCATGCTGAGTATCTGATGAGGACTACGGTTATGCACAAATACATTTGTGTTGCATGCCTCTTCCCACAGATGCAATGGTAGGCCCTGATCATGTAACATAGCATGTGCTGCTCCCACAATTGTTCTATTCTTTATTTCTGAAACCCCATTCGGTTATGGGTTATGAGGTGCAATCAATTCTCTCTGATTCCTTCTATGGTGCAGAATTTCTTGAATTCATTAGAGATATACTCACCACCATTTTTTCTCCTTAGAGCCTTCACCTTATTCCCTGTATCTTTCTTTACCAGTTCTTTGAACTCACAAAAATTGGAGAATGTCTGATCTTTCTTCTACAGAAATAATATCCAACACTTTCTAGAAAAACCATAAAAAAATCACATAATACCTATGCTTTGTTGTGGAAGCTGTTGAGAATGATCCACACATGTTTGAGTGAACTCTCTCAAGGATTGTCACTGCTCGTTTCTCCTTCAAATAAAAAGTGGCTTTATTATACTTCCCCATGGTACATCTCTTGCATGTGTCTATCTGTGCAAGAGTACCCTTTGGAAGACCTACGGAAATTCATTGCATGATCCTCAAATAATTTTGGTGTAGATGGTCCAATCTCATGTGCCATAACTCACCTATATCCCGGCTCACCACCTTCCCTGATTTACTTCTCAATGTTGCACAGCGATCTACATCAAGTTTGTAGAGGTTCTTCACATGAACCCCAATCTTATTTACCTGTCCTGTGGCTTTGTGACAAAGGAACAACTTTCCTTCACTGAAAACCACATAAAATCCAAGATCCTCCAACATGGCAACCGAAACTAAATTATTTTTCAAGCCTGGTACATGAATGACATATTTTAATATGAAAGGTTTACCTAAATGTCTATGGAAAGTAACTATTCCAATCCCAGTAGCGTTATACCTCCTTTCATCACCCATCTTGATGTGCATATGAAGATCGTTCTCCTCCAAGCTACTAAATATTTCTTTGTTTCCCTTCATGTGGAAAGATGCTCCATTATCCAAGTACCACATAAATCCCATCTCAGTTGATGCCATGCATGCGATGAGAGAGAATTCCAACTCAAAATGTGAGGCCAGAGCTTCACCCGCTGCAGCTCTCAGAGCCTTCTTGTTGTTCTTCTTCTTTTGTGGAAAATTTGTGGCATAGTATCCATTATCATGACAGTGAAAACATTTCACCTTTGACATGTCACGCTTCTTGCCTTCTTTTCCAGTCTCATATTTGGAATAGGAATTCTTCCCCTTCCCTTCCCCTTATTTTCCTTACCATTCAAGGCACAATTTTCCTCATCATCAATATTGGATTAGGATCCATCCATGGTATTCCACTGAAACTCTTCTTGTACCAAATATGACCATAGTCGATCCCAATCTGGTAACTTCTCCCTCCCATTCACAGAGTCCTGGTAACTATGCAAGCTCTTAGGAAGGCCTAGAAGTGATATGCTCACCAATTCATCATCAACTACAGTAATCCCAACACCTCCAAGCTCATCTCGACATTGAGTGAACTTGGTCAAGTATTTATGGATTGTGTTGCCCTTCTCCATTTGGATTTTCCTGAGCTTGTACTTGAGTGCCAATTTTTTGTGGTCACTGCTACTTTGAAACAAATCTTTCAAGGCATTCCACATAGCATATGGAGTTTCCTTTCCATGGAGACTCGAGACAATATGATCTCGAACTCCCTCTAATAAGATCCTCCTCGTCTTTGCTACCTTCTTCTGTCATGCATCAAGAAGATGGGCATATGCTACTACAAGCTTGGGAATATCATTATCTATGAATTCCTTCAACCCATTTTCCTCCAACACTACCTCCATCCTGTCCTTCCATGCAATATAATTCTAACTACCCTCAAGTTCATATTTGAGTCTCAAGCCATTGAAAGACATCTTGATCCACTTCTAGCTCCAAAGAAAGTATCTACAAATTTGAATACGGTTCAACACAAACTCAATTTCTTCTCCACTATTATGATTCCTGGCGCTCCGATGCCATGTAGGAAATATATAACACAGCTCTGATACCATGTATAAAATACACTAATGGATTCAATCCGATCAAGTAATGTACTAAAACAAGATACTGAATCCTTCTACAATATTTGCCGAATATAAAACATGATCGCTCAATCACATGCAAGTAAGAGAAAGAAGTAAATCAATTGCACAACACAATATTTTCCTCGGGAAAGAAACTACTCAAAACCCCTCCATATTTATTGTATAATTAGCCAAGGAATCATGAAACAATACAATTCATGTGTGCTCACCACAACCTCATACACTCTACCAATTGTCTCAAACTGATCTAGGCAAAATTGGACCAATACATAGCCAATTTCCTGCCTACCCTTGGCTTGCCCTGCTCACGCAATCCCTAGGAAAAATAATTCCTATTAAATAGGAATTGCAACATTCCTTGACTGTGCAATCCATCATGGGATTCCTGTGGCTTTATAACATCACCTGGGTAGTTTGTTAAAAATGCAACTGATAGTTTACTTGCTTTTAACCTTTGTATCAATTGGGTCTCCCTCATAATTGACATGCATGTAGCTATTAATAGTGACTCATCAGTTACTTTGTAGATCAGTACTTTCAATTAAATCTGTTTTAATTCACTTGATATTCCACTAGCTCATCAATTAGTTAGAACTAGTTAAATTGATTTTACCTCAATTAATTTGAGTTAACTAATTGCACTCACACCACACTAGTGCTACAACTGCAACTGGACCCTGTAGATAATAGAATCACTCTACATGCCTATCCTTTGACCCTCAAATCAAAATTCTTGAGCTAACTAAGTCCATCACACTTAGTTAACTATTACAAGTTGTTATGAGATAAGATTACAATTTATTTTCTAATTTATTTAAAAATTGGTTGCCCAAATTCTCACTAATGTGTCACTAGAATTCCTCACTTATGTATGACCTGGAATCCCACACTAGTATGTGGTGCATTTTCTTGTTGAATTTCAACATCATTTTCCAAGATAAAATTTCCCCCATTGCTTGATTCGTTAGAGAGGGGTCCCTGATCCCCAACCCTCCATGCTATATAGGGGAATGAATGGTCTTCCATTTGATCAAATGAAAAATTTTCAAGTTGGATTTACTTCCTTCCCAAAGGAATTTGCATATGACTTTCCCTACTGCCTATAAAATGTATTTGGGCACTAAGAGAGCCAAGAGTTGGAACATAGGAATAGCCGACATAAGATATTTGATGAGATTGATTCCTCAAGTTAATTTGAGCCATATAGATCCCCAAGATTCAACTTTCTCTTTATTTTTGAAAGAAGAGATTGCCAAGCTTGAGGAGAGGGGGATTTTAGGCAAATGGGGATCCCCAAATACTTGAAATATTTACAATTTTCAGTCGAGTTGAAACCAAATATAGATCCAATTTGAAGATGTTTCTCAACCGAGATATCCCAAGAGTATATTTGTGATTTAGCTGAGTTGGCTAAACCTCCCGAGGCTATGATGAAATGATCCAAAACTAGCGTAAATATGTGAACGACAGTCGTTGAGGAACCTCCTAAGAGTATAATATCGTTAGCAAATTAGGAATGATTGGCACTTTTAACTTCAAGAGTGAATCTTAAACTAAGAAGGTGGTTAAAATTGTGATCAAATTTGAGTCTTCTGCTCAATGTATCTGCTATAAAAATGTAGAGGAAGTGAGATAAGGGACATGATTGGTCAAGCCCCCAGGAGGCCTGAAATAAATTAGTGACTCATCCATTGATCAAGGGGGCGATCCAAGGGGAGTTGATACAATTGGAAATCTAGTTGATAAAGGTGTTGTCAAAGCCTAAATTATTCATCGCTTTAAAGAGAAAATTTTGCCTTACTCTATAAAATGTGTTGGCCATGTCAAGCTTAACTGCCATGCCTCTGTCCTCTCTCTCTCTGCTAGAGAAAATCTCTTCTTTAAACAGAATTATGTTGTCGAATCTTTGACAACTAGGAATAAAGCCTCCTTGGTTTACAAAGATTATATTTGGGAGGAGTTTTTTAAATATTTCAGTAATCAACTTAGAAAGAATTTTATAAGAGACATTTCATAATGAGATTGGATGAAAACAATAAAATGAGGAGGGATAAGATTACTTGGGGATCAAAGTGAGGAAATAGGATTTTATCCCTCTTTCCATGTAGTCATTCTTCCAAGAGTAAGAGACCATCATTAGAGAAATTTTGAGGTAAAAAATTGGCCTCAAAACAAAAATGTACAACTAAAAACAACTTTACAAGAACCAATATCATTCAATATGATGATGTCAAACATGGTGGATGATTCACCATTTTTGGAGTAAAAAGGTAAAAATATAAATTAATTAATTAATTAAAAAAATTGTTTTTTCAACTTATCACTCTACGATTTTATTCAAATTTCGAGCAAGAGCACTCATTGGATGCAAAATTTAATATTGCATCCAAGGAGTGACCATGTTGCAACCACTTTTTTCATGTATTTCATGTTTTTTGTGTAGTAGGGTCCATTGGAAGTATGCAACATGGGTACTCGAAGGAAAAATTAAATTTTTCATCCAATGAGTGCTCTTGCTAGAAATTTGAGTAAAATCATAGGGATATAAGTTGAAAAAGTAGATTTTTTCTCTTTTCCCTCCAAAACCGATGAGATAATCTCATATTATTTTATTATTTCCACATTTTTTTTATAATTTTCCTTAGGAGGCCCATTTTTTACCTCAAAATTTCTCTAATGCCTACATAAATATCTCTTAATAAAATCCCAGAAATGTTGGAAGAAATGGGCTGAGAACTCATCTGAGCTAGGAGCCTTGTCAGGATGAAAATAGAAAACAACATGATTGACCTCTTCTTCCATAGGAATGAGAGGAAATTTTTTGTTCATTTCCTCTGTGATAAGGAGAGGGGTGTGCTCTAACATATAATTTTCATATTCTTCCAACAGGGTTCTCTTTGGGACTAGAGATTGTTGAAGAAATTAACAACTTCTTCCTTGATTCGATGGAAATCACTAACCTTGACCCCGTTTATCTAAAGGTCTTGAATACTCTTCTTTATTTCCCTATTTTTTGCTTGGTTATGAAAATATTTAGTATTTTTTTCTCCTCCTTGTAGCCATAGACTCTGAGGTTTCAACATCTAGAATTCCTCTTCCTCTTTTAGCATCACATGATATTTACCAAACAACTTCTTATCTTGTCCTATCATTTCCCCTGATACTTTTGTCCCTTTCCATGTCAATATGAAGATGGGAGATAGCCTTTTCCATGTCTTGGATCACCTCCTATGTATCGAATTTCATGGAACGGGCCCATGACTTGAGGCATATTTTCAATCTCTTAATATTCTACCCCCATATTGAGACTATATTGTCATCACTCCAAGATCGCCATGCTTGAGAGACTACATCGTGGAAGTCCAGGCGTTGGAGCCATAAAGGACTTAATCTAAAAGAAATAGGCCCAAAATCCATTGGGGAGAAAGATCAAGGTGGATTGGATGATGATCTGATATGTTACAATGAAGGATAGAGGATGAGATAGAAAGGATGCTTCTGAGGTAGTCATCATATATCAAGAATCTGTCCAATTTGGTTGTAATGTGACTAGGAACCACGCATCTATTGGAACGGGTGTATTTAATACCGATAGGATTGACTTTTATCAACTTGGCCTGAGAAATGAAATCTTCCATATTTTCTTGAAAGGGATCTCTAACAAGAAAACCCCCAGTTTTTTCCCCTATATTCAGGGTGGTATTGAAGTCCCCTCAAAAAATACAGGAGTTCCCAAATTATGAGCTAGCTAAAATATTGAGAGAAGCCCAACATTCATTTTTTTCCCTAAAGTGAGTCTACATATAGAAATTGATAATGAAGCATACCTTATTAGAACAAATTTCAAGGAATTTGGTGGTCAACCAATGGATACTAGAAGAGGAGTCTATAAGGCATACCTAGAAGGGATCCCAGATGTTGCAGATACCTCAAAATTCCCCTCTCGCACTAACTACCGAGATCACACTACCATACAATAGAAAAGGTGATTGTGCTATTACTACCTATTCTTTAAGCTTTGTCTCCTAGAGAAGAACAACATAGGGATTTTCTTTCCTGACGAGGGATTTCACTCCCTTAATCAAGTCTTCTACAATTCCAAGAGATAACTATGACCATTTAATTTTAGAAGAGGGAACCCCCTTGGACAAGATTGGGCCTGGATTTATTTTGGTTCATTTTCCTTCTATTTCTCCCAACTAGATGTGCTTTTAGGGCAGGTTAATACACTAGTTCTTTTTCCTTTTTTGTTTTTTCAATCCTTATTTCTATGTTGTTTTTTCTCCCTACTTTGCGTGAGAAACGTTCTTTTTCCTTAGCTTTCTCTGCTTCAAATTTCTTATCTGCTGAACTTGAAAAATGATCTCCAAGCACTCCTTTTGGTGACATAAAGTATTCCTTGTCTTCTGAAGTATATGCCTGAGAAGAAGCCTTCTCTTCATGAGATTTTGAATCAGAAATGGAAGCTGAGGAGCTTTGGGAACCTGATTTGTGGTTGGAAGGTCAAGGATTGATGTATCTAGCTGCAGAATATATCCTTATTTTGGTTCATTGGCCAACATTTCATATCTATTGCTAGAGATCCCTTAAGAGCGAGACTTGTTCGATCATTCTCCAATTTATGTCACTTTCTTAGGGGAGGATGGCCCCGAGTCCTTTAATGGGACCCTGCTTCTATTGATGAGGGGTAGGGGGCTGCTACTTCTTAGGGCCTTTTCACATTTTAGCCTGCTACCATCAGTCACCATATTATCCTTGCTTTTCTAGATCTTCAGATTTTTTTGGACAATTTCTAGCAAAGTGCCCATAGTCATGGTAGATCTTGCATTTAAATGGAAGTTAGTCATAGTCAACCTCTTGAATATGTTACCAATTATCCAAAATTAGATTGATCGTGGTTATTATGATCTTCTCCAAGTAAACTTCAATGCAAAATAATGCACAAGGAAACAAGACATCCTAAGGTTTAACACAATCCACATATATGCCCAGGGAATTACCGATCTTCCTAAATGCCGCATCATTCCAATAGTTCAAAGGGAGAAATGGGAGTTTGACCCAGATCGGAACTGAGGAAGGAACATGTATCTATATCAAATTTGGGGCTCCATCAATCCAAATAAATCACTGTGACTCTCATAAAGTGTGGTTCACTTCAAAATTAATTATTTTGATATGCTCTTTTCTCAAATAAGAAGGTAAAAAACACTTGTGACAGAAGAACAAAGTGACCTCTCCATCGATCAAGGGTTTCCCATTATTTAGGACCCATTGGCGCACTATTTCTAGGGAGGGCCATAAACCCATGAATTGGCCGACAAGACCTCGATCAGCCAGTTGAAGGGCTCGGGATTTGGCTTGTGACACTAAGATATCCACTTTTGAGATCTCATCAAGCTTCTTTACAAAGCATGAGGCAAAAATCCATTTGAGACAACATAGTTGAAAGTTGCAATATGTTGGTCGAGTTGGGAGTGGGAAACTAGATTGGTCATGGTAGACCCCCCGACCCAGACATATCTACTCAAGAAAAAGGAAGGGATGGACGAAAGGAAGCTCAAATAGGAGGAGGAGAACAAAAGGAGGGGAGGACAACAGAAAGACACTTTGTTGCTCAGCGAGCAGGCCAGGCCTACAACGACCAGCAGGACAACTAGATCGAAGGGAGGGATGGGCTCAGATCCATAAGTGATCTCAAAACCGCTTTATTTATTTAAAATTTCGAATCACTTATAAATTGACATATATTATTTACTATAATTATTGTAAAAGTGTTCAATGGGTCTCTCATATCTAATAGATTTGTATTTTCATCTATTAATTCAATTATATATATATCATTTTAATGAACTAGACACATAATTTGTATGATAAATTTATAAATATATTAAATTTTGATGGTAAAATTCAACTCCCTCCATTAATATTAGTTATTTTTTATTAATCTTAATTGATTCTAAAAATATTATTAAATTATAATTTTTTATTTTTTATTAAATTAAATATTATATATAAAAGAAACTTGAACCTATACCTTAATAAACCATTTACTTTTAGTTTTTGGATTTCATTGTGTTAAAGTCGCTTTTGAGAAAATTGTTATTGCCCATGGATTGGTTATAGTTGATGGTTTTGTAATTTATATTTATTTAATCTATTAGTTTTTGCCAATGGTTTTGTTGTAGTCGATGGTTTTGTACTTTATATATCCAATTTATTAATTTTTGTTCGTTAATTTTTTTAATATATAAATTAAGATGACAAGATAGATTATTCCCAAGTAGAATTATTTGACACTGGTTACATTTTATATTTATATATGTTTTAATTTAAATATTAATTAAAACATGTGAAACCAACATTTAATTTTGTTTATATATATATATATATATTAAAATGTTTGACATACAATCTTACATTATACTTGCACATCTCCCTTATACTAAATTATAAATTCTCAATACAATATTTTTTGTTATATTAAAATATAATATATATATATATATATATATATATATATATATATATATATATATATTGACCAAGAATAAAAAATCTGGAAAATGATTGTGCTTCCTTGCTTTTCCTTTTCTCTTTCTTTGCTACTAAATTTGAGTAGAGAAAAACAAACTTTTAATAATCGTGAAAACAAAATAATTGTAACGGAAATTGTAAAAATAAATTTTAATAAAAATTTTATAAAGATGTATTTATAATATTATAAAAAATATTAATATTTACAATATAATAATAATAATTTGGTATAAACTTTTTATAGTCAGCGAAGTTTTTGGAGTTCATATCAGAAATACTGAGGTTAATTTTGCATTCCTTTTTATAAATAACGTGAAGCTTTTGAAATTTATATAAGCAATAGAGATATTAATAATATGCTTATGATTCCACCTTTTTTTACTAAAAAATTAAAGTAAAATTTTCCAATGATGAATTCTTAGGTTCCATTTTCCCACTCATGCATTGCTTTCCCCAACTTCTAAACCAATAGAAATTATTAATATAATGTATTGGTTGATTATAAAGGAAATTTCCTCCATCAAAGACGTGAAAATGATGTTGAGGAACCTGAGGTTATGTATGGACAATATAGTTACCCATTTGATTCATGTGGAAATCCATAGGTAACAAACACCGCCCACCTACCCTAGTGGGATAGGTTTTTAGTGTTAATCCAAATCCTCTTGCCATTTGTCAGAAGAATGGGATAATTTTGTTTTTGTCCCTTGCATTCATTCTTCCTGTTGAGGATTCAAATTTATTTAATTAAATTTTGTGGCTCCTCCATTTTCACCTAAGCATAAGGACGATGAAATCAGTAGCTTCGTTTTATTAATTCGTGATTGGCCCTGCCACTTATATACATATGTGTGTGTGTGTGTGTGTGAAACTCACAGTGCCCTCACCAAGGTCTCGACAACCCCATTATATATATATATATATATATATATATATATATATATATATATATATATATATATATATATATATATATATATATATATATATATATATCGACATAACTATATAAATACATTACATTGTCTTATTATAAGCTTTGTCGCCCATATGCAATGGAATAGCCTCTACACCCTGGCACTAATAACATTTCGCCACATTGTCATGCTATGGTGAACCCCGCCAATGTCACATAAAAGATGCACAAGTTTCTGGTGGATCCCCACACGTTCGAACAATGGAGCCATCAAACGTTTCTCCAACAGGGTAACATGCGCCAAGTTTATAAGGGGGTCACCCCTCGGAATGGGAAACAAAGGGAATACCACCAATCATCAGAACAATGACCGACAAACATTCAAACATGTTCAAACCCATTTCCAACCTACAAAGCGAACCTATCTAAAGTGGGTTCCAGCTTCCACCGAAACCACAACGAGTTTCCTTATGCATGCGTGATGTCAACTTGGGACCCATGCGTCACCCAAGAACCACACGTTGTCATAGTCCTTGTCGTCCCAATGTACCCATCACATGATCCCCTTTTATGCCTCTAGAATGGTACCTCTGGGACACATGGGTTGGTGGGCCTTACCTCCGCCCACCCTTGTTTCGGTTGGTCCACGAGGTTACAACAACATGACATCTCATGCCAACTCACCCCGGCACATTATCCGGCATTTCCCATGCCTATTCCCCTTTGTTCCTCCGGGGTGGGACCTATGGGACATGTTATCCCGATTCCAACACCCTGGCGCTCCCATAATATGCACTTTTTGGGCTTCTAGGGGAGAACCCTTGGGTTTACGTGGATTGGTGGGCCACACCTCCGCATGACCCCTGCTTCTGATTGGTCCACGTTGCAACAATGCCACAACATCCTGTGCCAAATCGTCTTGATCCTTCCCTATTGAATTTCAAATCCACTCCCAGGAAGAGTGTTGCGAGCTGAGCTATAATGTGGGCTCCACTCCAACCAATAAGAAGGCTCCTCGCCTCCAAGTTGTGAGGCCAGCTGGCCTGGTTCCCATTCATCCCTACCATTCTTTTACGATACAAAAAAAAACCCTTTATATGTGACCTTCGGGACATGTCACCCCTCCAACAATGTTACCGATGAAATAGGTAACCTCATTGTTACCTACTTTTTGAAGTATCAAGAAAAACACCTGATTTTGAAAAAGTGGCGATGCAGAATCAAGAAAAAAAATTTGAGCATGTTTTTGGCACTTTAAGTTTTTTTCATTTTGCTTTTTTTTTTTAAGTGATGTTTTTTATGTCGATTTTGAATAGTGGTGGTGTATCATCACCAACGTTTTTTTATAGGATTGATTTTGACACTATAGATTTTCTAATGTCTTCTTCTTCTATGAGATGTTTATTTTTAAGTGCATTTATGTACTTGTGTTTTAAAAATAAAAAAATATTTTTTTTTAAATAAAAACTTGTAATGATATCTTCACTTTTTCACATACATAAAAGATGGAAAAAGGGTCAATATTCTAAAGTTTATATTTTATACATGTTTATGTATTGTTAAATAATTTTTCAATGCACATCAAAAAATTGTGGCTAAAAACCAATATTTTGAACCATATGACAAAAAAATACAATTTTTCAATATAAATACAATGCAAAAAATACACTTTTACCGACTTTTTTTTGGAAAAAACATGTTAAATAAAATAATTTTTTGGGAGAATCTTAACAAAAAAACTTAAGAAAATAACATTTTTATTGAATTTTATGTCAAAAAATAATATCAATCACATGTTTTTTGCAAAAAAAAAGGGTTGTTCTCATAAAATATCAAAGTATAAACATTACAAGTAAAACTGATCAATAGTTCTCAAAATAAGCTTTGTTTGCAATCATAACTTAAACATCATCAACAATATCAGCTAATACATCTTCAACATCATCTAGAACAGCATTGATGGCTTCTTCCGCAGCATTTTCTTCTTCATTTTCATCATTGTCGTCTTCTAATGGATCTTTCATGTCAGCAAATCTTCCAAAGTGTCCCTTTCCAATCATTCCATATAATGGTGGTTGAGGTTCCACCTCGCCTCCAAGTTGTGAGGCCAGCTGGCCTGGTTCCCATTCATCCCTACCATTCTTTTACGATACAAAAAAAAACCCTTTATATGTGACCCAATGCTACCGATGAAATAGGTAACCTCATTGTTACCTACTTTTTGAAGTATCAATAAAAACACCTGATTTTGAAAAAGTGGCGATGCAGAATCAAGAAAAAAAATTTGAGCATGTTTTTGGCACTTAAAGTTTTTTTCATTTTGCTTTTTTTTTTTTAAGTGATGTTTTTTATGTCGATTTTGAATAGTGGTGGTGTATCATCACCAACGTTTTTTTATAGGATTGATTTTGACACTATAGATTTTCTAATGTCTTCTTCTTCTGTGAGATGTTTATTTTTAAGTGCATTTATGTACTTGTGTTTTAAAAATAAAAAAATATTTTTTTAAAATAAAAACTTGTAATGATATCTTCACTTTTTCACATACATAAAAGATGGAAAAAGGGTCAATATTCTAAAGTTTATATTTTCTACATGTTTATGTATTGTTAAATAATTTTTCAATGCACATCAAAAAATTGTCGCTAAAAACCAATATTTTGAACCATATGACAAAAAAATACAATTTTTCAATATAAATACAATGCAAAAAATACACTTTTACAGACTTTTTGTTGGAAAAAACATGTTAAATAAACTAATTTTTTGGGAGAATCTTAACAAAAAAACTTAAGAAAATAACACTTTTATTGAATTTTATGTCAAAAAATAATATCAATCACATGTTTTTTGCAAAAAAAAAGGGTTGTTCTCATAAAATATCAAAGTCTAAACATTACAAGTAAAACTGATTAATAGTTCTCAAAAATAAGCTTTGTTTGCAAGCATAACTTAAACATCATCAACAATATCAACTAATACATCTTCAACATCATCTAGAACATCATTGATGGCTTCTTCCGCAGCATTTTCTTCTTCATTTTGATCATTGTCGTCTTCTAATGGATCTTTCATGTCAGCAAATCTTCCAAAGTGTCCCTTTCCAATCATTCCATATAATGGTGGTTGAGGTTCCTTTGCTTTTTTTGCCACACGTGATTCATTAAAATCTCATTTCCTCAAACCAACTTCTTGTTTCGCATCTGGAAGGAATTTAAGAGCGTTAATTCTTTGTTGAATAAATTTGCATTGAACTGGGTATTTCTCAATGGCAATGCAATTTCTTCCTTTTAGTAGGCAACATGCTAATGTTGTACCTAATCACCAAGCACAAAAAAATAAGTTATAAAATTAGTATGGAGACATAAAAAGTAAAAAAGACAATATTTAAATTTAAATTTGTATATTAAAACTTACCTGAACCTGAGAATAAATTCAAAACCCATTCTCCTTCATTTGAACATAGATCTATAAGATAGTTAATCAATGCTTGTGGTTTTTGATAAATGTTAACTATATCTCCTTTTGCATCTTTATCCTCACATGTTAGTTTTCTTACAACTGCATCATAAACCAATACTTGACTATGACTCTTCCCATCTACTTGATTCATAATAATATGCTTATAGCTATCGTATTTTGTCCAACATTCAACATGGATGAACTCACAATCATTTATAATAGGTTGATCTTCGGAAGAAACAATATTTGACTTTTGCCTGTAACATAACATAGTAAAAGTTCAATTAAATTTTATATGAATAAAAAAATTTAAGGGGAATCAAACATACAATTTCAAAGTCTTACCATGTAAGTTGCATCCTTGAGTTTGCTTTACCCTTGAATCTTGTTAATAACATTGGAAACTATGTGTCTGAATGAAATGTCACAAATCGCCAAAGTGGTGATGTTGTCACTTCTTGAAAACCCGTAACTACTTTACTAAAAGCTTGATAAGTATATGGTTCTCTATCATATTCAATGTCAAGGAAATTGAAACCATGAGGAATATCTGCAATAACTAGGCCATATTCCCTTTTAGGTATTAGTGATGCAATGTCTTTACAATCACCTTGTATTATTTGATATTGGACACTATCGATCCCATTGCAAATGTAATGATTAAGAGTAGGATCAAGTTCAACCAGGCATAATTTTAAGAACCCCCCTAAATTTATATATATAAAAAATAGGCGAATCCCCATGATACATAGGAAAAATGGAAGGCGATTTTATTAATAATATAATATGTATATATAATTTTTTGGCGAATCTCTCACGAGATTATATTATCCTGTAAAATCATGGCGAATCACCGGTACAAATGGCGAATCACTACTACAAAATGGTGAATCGTTGTCTAGTGGAGTTTGGAGTGTTGGTTCCAATGAAGATATGGTAATTGAACCGGGAGTAGAAGGAAGAGAACCACCGAGACCAAGCATGGCACATGGTGACTCGTGAGGGAAGTAGTTCTCGTGTAGTTTGGAAAACACGTTCTTCTAGTTCTACTAAGCGTAGTGTTGTTTGTCATGCTACTACTAGCACTGATATTGAGGTTGGAGAGGAGTTTGAGGAAAGGTAGCAGTGGTGGAGAATTACAAAGAGTACCCCATGATGGGCTCCATTTTTCCCTTTGGTATTTGTGCCTGCAAGACCTTCTGTCCATTGAACCAACAATTAGTCGTTCAACCAACAATCAACTTGACTAAGTTGATTAGGTACAAGTCAACTTAGACTAATCTTCAAAACTATGCTTTGCACTATCCCATATTTATCATACTAATGCTACACAACATTGTGCATTTGCACCTAACTCTCAATAATTCTTTTCCAAGAAAAATCTATAATAAGAAAAATATTTTACTATATTCTAAAAGGTGAAGATGTCGAAATCATGCCACAAAGTGAAAGGAAATAAAATATCTTTCCTCAAAACACCAAATATATAAAGAAAACAATAATGATTATAATAATAGAATTGGATCTATCGATCTATCGATATATGCATGATATGAGAACCATAAGCATTCAAGAGACTAATTTCAAACTCAACAAAATCCTCTAAACAAGCAACAAACAAACCACTAAAAATTTCAAAGATATCAAGGCTAGACATTAACACAATTTCATGTACTTGAATAAGCCCATTGTTGCTTAGCGTTAGACTTCTTAAATTAGTTCTTTATCATTTAATACTATGACACTATCTATGTGAAAAGAAATAGGTCCCAACTTCATCAAATCTGATTTCATTTCCAATCAAAGATCAAAACTAGCTTCGTTTCCAATACAAATATAAAATCACACATTTTCCAAATATCAATAATTATTTTCCAAGAAAATATAAAACTCGAAACTCAGCAAAATTCCCCAAACACAAGCAACATATATAACATTAAAATTTTCTAAGATGTCAAAGCTAGACATCAAGGTAGTTTCATGTACTTGAATGAGCCCATTGATGCTTTGCATTAGTCTTGTTAAATTAGTTATTTATCATTTAATACTAGTCAAACGCTATCTATGTGAAAATAGGTCCCAAAATCATCAAATCCAACTTCATTTCCTGTCACAAATAAGAATAAGCAAGACATTGTAAAAGGAAGTGTTTTTCATCCTTCACATTTCTAACATCGCAATGACATTTACTTGCATCCTATGAAATTCTAGGTCTTGCTCAATTCCTAAGCTCCTCAAAGTTCATTTTTATTCTGGTAATGATGTTTTTCTTCTTAAAACTAGCTACAAGAATATGACACTTGATCCTTTGGATTATGGTTAATGACCAATTTTTAATATTTTGTTTTTCTCTTATTCTCTACTGCATTATCACACCATGATTTCAACTTTAATTATATGCGATAGCAATTTTATTGGTGTTCACGTTTTAGAGTGGCCTCCTCTATTCTCCACTAGTTTGACTAAGATTGAGAATCTTTATGCCAAGTTGCCAACCAGTTTTATGCCACACCAAATTTTGACTGCATTTTGAAGCAATCTTAGGGAGCCACTTGTTTTCATGTTACTTGTCTTGTCCTTCTATATTAGGTACTTAGTCATAGGAAAACTCTCAATGGGTGAAAGACTAGCTTCTATAAGATAGGATAGGGTATATTGCATTTAATAAGATCATAAACTATAAAAAACTTTTGGATTTTCTCAATTTCCCTCTATGATTCTATAGAGATGATGCAACAACAAAATTCATCTCCATATAAGATAAAAATATGAAGAGGTGTCTAAAATATGAGCTTCTTCTTCTTTTTTCCAAAACCAAAAATTTGTTGACCTACAATTGCACCTAAGACAAAAATTGGTTTTCCACTTTCTATTAATCATTTTCCCAACATTGTATTTCTAGTTAAGATTGTGATGAAGGTTGACTTCAAGACCTTATTGTATAATTTTCTTTGATTTGTTATTATCGCTCACAATTAACATAAATTACCTTTTTGTAATTGATTATGGAGCTGTCTTTAGTGCGACTTTTTGAAGTTTCAGGTGCCGAAATCCGGTGAAAAATTTTGAGGTAAAATCTTGGTTTTTGTTATTCAAACTGCTTTTTTGACTCTATATATGGATTCAGCGCCCTCAAAAACCTGTAAGGCACTTCGATTGTGCAAAGTTAGCAATCAAACTTCTCTTTTCAATAAATTCCTGCCAGAATTTAGAGAAATTACACCGTAAAAAGTCACCGTAAAAGCCTTCAAAAAGTCGCACTAAAGACTACTCGATTGATTATTACAACCTTTTTTTATTAGCTTTTACTCGCATAGCTATGCTAGAACAAAAATCCTTAATAATCCTCGCTTCTCAAAATGAGGTGGAGTCATGTCCGTAAGAACAATATCACTAATGTAAAGAAGAAAGGGGATGATTAATCTAGCTGAGGTTATGCAACCACAAGGCTACTTCTTCCAAACATGCCTCTAATTTGTCAATGTGAATGTCAATAAAGGTAGGGATAGGAGAGAATCTTTCTTAATTTCTATATTGCAATTAATTCCTTTTTATCAACCCTTAATATTCCTAGACATAACAATATCATTCTCATATAACCTTATCACAATAACTCTAAATGCAAAAGCAACCTTACACTTTTATAATATATTCCAAAGCTTATCTCTATAATAATAACTTATAAAAATAATTTAGCTATTAATCCTTTTTCCATATTATTTTAATATTGATATATAATAAAATTCCTTTTAAATGTTTTTCAAAATTTCAAAAAAAACATAAAGTATGGAATGATTAATTTATATTAATATGATTTTATTTTCATAAATAAGACTAATTTATATTTAAAAATAAATTATATATATAGATAGATTAATAAAATAAATTAAAATACACTTTATTAATTAAAAAAATAATGTTGAAACTTTTAATAATAATATGATACTTTCGAATATGATTTAATAAAGTTTAATCTTATTAAGATATAATTTCTTCAGCATAAACTTATGATAACCATGACAACAAGGTTCACTTTATCTTAATCTTGTTATTATTGATTGTCTCATTTTTTTTAAAGCAATTTGATATATTTAAAATGAGGTTAACATAATCAATTTGATATAATCCTACCTTCTGCTACCAACTTTGATCCATGCAGTAGAAATGAATGTGGAAGCAGAGAAAAATGGTGGGAGAGATGCAGTTATCACAAACCTCATAATCCAAACGCGAAAATTTTGGCATACCAGTAAATTATTGCAATACTTGAAGACATTGAAGGTTGATTGGGCGGATGGACTTATCACAGACTTCAGAATCCAAAAGAGAATTTTTGGTACACCAATAAAGTATTGCAATAATTGAAGGCATTGACTCTTGAGTGGGCACATTTTCTCCAATGATGTTTATAACCACGTAAACACTGAGAAGAAGAATGGGAGGAGAGCAACACTTTTCAAATCCAACCTCCTTGTCCACAAGTGTAAAGAATTTTAGGTAGGCCAGTATGGTTGGTGGAAGAGATGCACTTATCAAAGACCTCAGAATCCAAACGAGAGAATTTTTGGTACAACGATAAAGTACTCCAATAATTGAAGACATTGAATGTTGATGGGGCTCATGTTGTCAATATGAACACTGTGAAGAGTCTGGTAGAGATGCACTCATGAAATCTAAGCCTCCTTGAGAATTTTATGTAGGCCACTATGGTTTAGAAATGATTGAAGGCATGATATGTTTAAAGTACAAATGAGTACTAAATGATCAGAGAAACAACATTCAAAATGAGATTACAATTGTCTCTGCTAGTAACCATTGAAAAATTAATTACAATTGTTTGTGCTAGGAGAAGAGTTGACCACACATCCTGACCAAAATTATAAAAGAAGGGCTACATAAATGTCTGCTTTATCATTTTCTTTTCTAAGATCAATCTGTTGAATATGTCCTCTTACCTTGTAACTTGTACTGTGTATAATTATGAGTTCATTCATTCACAACTTCTAACCTCTACAGAAATTACAAGCATTCTTATCACTTCTGCAACAGAACTAGATTCAAGCCAGATTCCCTCAACCTCTATGTCTCTTAGAAGTCAACAATCCAACCTCTGATGAAGGCCCTGAGAGAAGAAGCTACCCTTTACAAATCAGTTTTCACTGAGCTGCTATTTGGTCTCATCCAGTGCTAGACATAAGTCCATAGAAATTATTAATCTACTGTAGACCTACACATCTGAAACACATACAACTGCTACTTACAACCATTGTCACCTAATTACACATTGGCATTGCTTCGGAACGATCCCAAGGCCTTGATGGCTGCTGCTCTCAGAATGTACTGGTGGTAGGCAGCAGCTAATGCAGCTCCAGCAAAAGGTCCCACCCAAAAAATCCACTGCACAAACAAAATCATATTCATCAGGCTTGTGTATCAACTTTAGCAAATACTTGCTCTGTTGAAGTCAGTCAAACTCCTAAGGTTCGTGTATCATCTTTAGCAAATACTAGTTCCATTGAATTACCCTAATGTTAATACTGGAGCAATCCAACCGGTTTTAATGAAAAAGGAGCATAACAATTTTTCAAAAATTACAAGCAATAGACTCTTCATTATGGAATCTACTAGTGTGTCTTTCATAACACTTTAAAATTACAAACAAGAAAGTGTACATAGATCTAATGCATAACAGAAAAACACTACATCCACCAGAAAACCCTAACCAGGAAAAAAAATAAGCCTTGTCATAATAATATGGCTCTGTGAAAGGAAGCATGCTCTGCACAATGAGATGTGGAGGAAAGAGGGAGCCATGGAAGCTGAGAGCTGCTACTTTTATGAAAGGACTTGTGGATGTGACTTCTATAAGGAAGTTGGGAATCTCCTCTATGTTGGAGAGGGAGTAAAAGGAGTCTCCTTGAATAGGAGCATGATCTATTCTTTGATTAAAAGGAGAATAGGGATATCAGTCAGA
The DNA here is from genome assembly GCA_034641835.2 of Pinus albicaulis. NCBI lineage: Eukaryota > Viridiplantae > Streptophyta > Pinopsida > Pinales > Pinaceae > Pinus > Pinus albicaulis. The sequence continues at coordinate 21,578,157 of MU968411.1, forward strand.
AATAAGTCAGAAATAGTTCTTGAAGAATAAAATCCTCATCCAGATTGGAAATTGCCTCCTGTGTCAGCAAATGATGTCTATAAGAAACTTGGTGTGTTTAATTTGAAAGCTTATACTCAAGTTCAAATAACAGAGTCTGTTGTAAAAGCAAAGTTGTCTATCAATCAGATGATGCCTATTACTTTGCTACAATTGAAAGATGTTGAAAGAGCTAGAAAGAAAGGATATAAGTTTGCCCATATTGGTCTAGTCAAGATTGGCTTGAATGCTTTACACAGACAAGGTCTGCATACTTTTGCATTCTGTGCTTTATTAGACAATAGGTGGAAAACTTTTAGTGAAGCTCTTATAGGTGGAATACAGACTCCATTATCTGAAGGCCCGGTTTACTTTGATGTTCATCCAAATTTCTCAGTTGCTTTGGACGATTCTAATATCATGAAGGTTATAACATTAGGAGTCCAAACTAAAGGATATGAGAATTTTGAATCTGAATCAAAGAATCTCTCTATCTTTTACACAACTTGTGTGAGATTCTATAATACAACAATCCCTGCTGTGTTGAAAGCACCCTCTGAAGGTTCTGCTTCAGTTACACTTATCCAGTATGATTCTAATTGCAGTCCTCTTAGCCCACAGGCTATATTTAAAAAGGATCTCAGACCCCCTGAATCCTGGAACACTGCCTGGAATAACCTTCATAGACAGCCTGAATATCTGTCTAATCATTGTATAGAAGAACATCCTGGACAAGTCATTACTAGATTCCCACAGAATAATCAGAGTTCTCGCAGATTGCAGCATGGTGAGTCATCTCAGAAAATGATTCAGATTGATAAAGAAGTTTATGAAAAATTGAAAATGATGCTTTAAATGCAAGAAAGATTTCTAGAAATGCATCAGTTGGTTATGTTAATGAACCAGTGACACATGAAAGAAGGCCAGATGAAAATGTTATTTTTTCAAGAATAATGAATCAGTTGCCATCAAGTACAATTCCTGTCCATGATAGAAGGCTTAATCTACCTCCTGCTAGTCAATGTTCTGACCCTGAATGTAACAAATATGAGTGTGTGAGAAAGCCCTTTGAAATTAACATGCTAAGAGCAGAGAGTGTAAGACAAAAGAAATATAAGGCAAAGCCAGGACTAGGATACATTGAATTATCAAAACAAAGGGTTCAAGCGAATTCAGAAGTCCCTGAAGAAGATAGATTGACAATTGAAGAATTAATGTTCCTTGAAAGATACAAGTTTGGTTTCAGTCCTTTTGTTAAAAGTGATAAGTCCATGCATAAAATATTTATGAATGATGTTGACACACATCCATTAGCGAAACAATACCAAGCCAAATACAATTATAAAGTCAGAGAACAGAACTCAAAAAATTGGCTAAGCTATATGGAAACAAACAATAAATGGGTGTCCTTGTATGAGTGGTACTATGGAAATCTTCCTGAACAGAAAGAACAGAAATTGCCAAAAGGATACAGAAAATGTGGAACAATAGAATTCTCTCAAAAATTTGTTCCAATGAGTAGAAAGCCTAATAAGAGAAAATATGCTGAAATCTTTCAGAATACTTTAGGCTATGATGTTACTGTTGCTATGATGCAAGAAGATGAAGGTAGTGAACCAAAAGCTGGTAGACATTATTGGACAAATGCAGCAGGTGAAACAACAGAGACTACAACAGAATTTCCCCCATGGGAAGATCTGAAGATCAATCAGAATAATATGGCTTATGAATTAAGGCCTTTGCAGGTTGATTATGATAAGTTAGATTCCAGAGCTGCAGTTGCAGGCTTAAATTGGGCTAACTCAGGAATCCATAAAAGTCATAAGATTCTGAATTACAAAGTAAACCTGATAGGAAATGAACAAAGAAGTCAAGTCAAACCAGTTGTGAAAAATATTGATGCCAATATTGCTGCCTTGTCAAAAAAGTTTATTACTTGCATGCAGACAATCCTGACTGAGATCCAAAGTCAGAGCAAACAGTTGAAGGTCACTTTGAATGCACAAAGTGATATGATAATACAAGTTCATGCTGGTACTGATGTGATTAGAAAAGATATTGATAGTATAGAGAGAGCTGTAGCAGAACTTAAGTCAGATGTTGATGATATGTCTGATAAGGTGTCTTGTTTAAAGAAACCTCAGAAGAAAGAAATGTCTCTAATTTCTTTCCCAAGTTCTAGCCAAAATGTTATATCCAAACCCTCTCTAGAATTCAAGATAAAATCTTTGCAGTTGCCAGATGACCAATCAAGATACTCTTTCTTGCCCTCTGCTAAGATGACATCAGAAGAAACTTCAGCTATGCCAGAATTGATCACATATCCAGACCTTGATCAAGATCCTTTTAGGATAAATGTCTTAAAAGAAGAGATCCATGCAAACATTCCTGATAATGTTTCCTCTAGGTGGACTAGTGCACCTGACATTTCTGAGACAGCTAATAGCTATCCCCAGAAAGAATGGTCTTCTACAGCAGTTTGTGCATGGTCCATAGAAAATAAGAATGCTATGGAAATTGAATTGATGTTGGAACAAATGATTACTGCTTATAAGACATATATGTCAGGAGGAAACTCTGCAGTAGAAAGTGTAAATTTGCTAATTGTTGGGTTTGAAGGCAGATTGTTACAATGGCTAACGTTATTGCAAAAGCAGAAGCCAGAGTTGTTAACAGAATGGGCTGCAGCAGTTGTGCTTAAACCAGATGGTACGCCACAAACACTGAGTGATGGATCACAAGAAAACAATTTCATTGGTAAGTTGACCTCTGCAATTCACAATGAATTTATTGGTTTAAAGGTTGACACTACAGCAGTTCAGACTCTAGCTCTGAACCAGATGAAGTTGCATCCAAGCAAAAAGCTTACAAGAAACCGACGCCCTGCCATGACAACACTTCGGATCTCATTGCCAGAAGCTACATCCTCGTAGCACTCATACAAAATTTCCATGCAGGGATAATATGAGACGCTGTATGCCATCTCAAAATTCCTCCTTCCTCCTTCATTCAGAGAATTGTATATAGCTAACAATCCCTGCAAATTGTATAATAAGTTCAAATTTAGAATAACCATAAGAAATTCAAACCATTTCAAGAGCAATAAAAATGAAAATCAGTGTATGACAAATTGTATGTCCAATGTGCCATAGTAGAAAACAGCATCTTATGATCATTCTATAACCAATGAACAGAGATCCCTAAAATCTGCTTTTAGTTTCACCAAAATCAGAAAACACCTTTGTCGAGATAGTTTTTGATATGATCCCAGTTATTCCTTCCACAGTATTTTTGTAAGCAAGTTTTTCATCGATTCCACCCTCGGTATATCGTCTGAACAATGCTTCAACTATACCATGTACAGCTCCCAACAAGATCCCTGTAAATCATAAAAGACCAACTCAATCCTAGCATGCCAATTATAAATAAAATAGAACAAAAGGTCCTTAAAATAATAGTTACCACGCTCCCCAAAAATATCACTCTTGTACTCATCCTCCAGGGTCGTTGCAAATGTAAATGGTGAACCCAAAGCAACTGACCATCCCAAAGCACCATCTGTTGCTCTCCCATCAACATCCTGGACAAACACACATAAGAAAACTCCATAACTTATTGAAATAGCAATGAGTTTGTGATTTCATTGAAAGCATAAGCAGCAAACAACTTTTAAACAAAATTGAAAATGTGAATATATATTTTCAAGGTACAAACACCTGATGCACAGCAAAACTAGAGTTTATTCCTGCACCATTAATCTCCTGGCCCTGGACATACAACTGTCTCACAGATGGTCCCATGCCCTTTGGACAGACAGCTATCACACTAATGTTCTTGGGGAAGTCATCTCCACAGGACTGCAAATGCCCCAGTAAAAATCCATGAGAGAGACCAAGTATGCTGTTTGGTTTCATTGCAGAAAATATTTTCTTGTAATTGTCTGCCTGCAAGATCAGAAATCAAATTAGAGGGGGTTTGATTTAATTGTACAAAATGCCCACCAATCAATAGCATTCACAACAATAGAAACTGCAGTATTATCTCTCCAATAGAAAGATTCTATATAAAATGTGCCACCGTAATATAGAGAATGTTGTGCCAACCTGTGCAGCATCAGATATCAAAAGTAACACAAGGTCACTGCCACACAAAGTCTCTGTCATTTCACCAAGTGTTCCATTTTCCTCTGAAAATCCTGCTGCACGTGCTTCAGTAAAATATTTGGAGCCTTTCCTCAAGCCAACCTATAAACAAGTCAAACCCTACAACTGTGATCTCCGGCCATACCAGAATTACAGACAATGATTACAAACAAAAGATGTATTTTCAATCAAAATAATATTGTAAACCAAAAACCAATAGACCTATTATTCATGGGAATCCTACCACAATCCTAGCTATCACGAGTTGATTGCATGAAATCAGACCCGAGAAACATAACAAATCAGGGCATAGTTCAAATAATTAATGTACCTTAGAGCAGAAACTTTAAACCTGAATTTCACCTATGTTGCACCAGGATTCCGGCAAACAGGAACATGGGAGCAGGGAAACACATTAAGGGGGCATATGGAAGCAAAAATTATCCCTGATCTGTTGCAGTTGGACTGAAATCACATCCAAGGTGGTCGGAGCCTTGACTTGACCAAGTGACCTAGATGGAGAAACCGCAGTTGCTTCCATGGAGTGATGACTTTCTGTGGACTCCGAGTCCAAGTTTGGGTCTTCTTTCTGCCTTCGTTCCTCCATTTCACCCTCGAGACCACCCTTTCATGCATGAAGTTTCCTTGGCATATGCCTACCCTTCTCATGCCCTACTTCTACCAGGCTGGAGATCCAACCTCCCACTCATAATGTCATTCATAGTATTTGAATTCAATTGCACAAACCAGTTCCCCTCTTGCAGTGAATCCAAACTCTCCACACCTTTCTACTAAAAAACCGGTGAATATTAGTTTGAAATCAGCTACAGGATCTACTCGTGCCAAGAAAAATGGAAGTGAAACTAGGGTTTCAAACTTTCAAGAGAATGCAAGGCATATGAGCAATGTGGTAACTTGCAAGCTGAAGGTACCCTTTCTGCTAAAAATCTGGTGAATATTAATTCGGAATCAACGAGAAGATCTACTCGTGCCAATAAAAAAGTAGGTGAAACCAGGATTTCAGAACTTGCAGGAGAATGTAAGGTAGATGAGCAAAGTGGTAACTTGCAAGCTGTAGGTAGTCAGCTGACCAGTAAATCTTCCAAGAGAAAGCTGGAAAGTAAGGATCAGTCCAATTATGATACCTCTAGCCACCAACACCTTCTGTCTCGTAAGTGAATACCACCATCCCAAAGACCAAGTTCCCTCTCCTTCCAACGATGTAGAGGAATCTCCACCAACGAATGCAACAGACCCTTGCTGAACCCTCTCCAACACCGCTGCCCGGTCTCCTACAGTTACGTAAATCGTAAATCTGAGGCAGCAGGCCGCAGGCGTACGCAACCCCAGCATCATCAAAGGGCGAATGCAGATCCAAAACCCTGCAAGTTAGTAAATCGGGGGCGAATACAACCCCATAAAATCACAGAGCGGTGAATCGAAGGCGAATGCAACATTTCAGGTTTATCCGCTCTTATTTTTCTTGGCTAAACCATAATAATTATTTATTTTTAAAATAATTTTGGGGCTATTTATACAAAACTATACAAAATAGGTTCTATATAAAAAATTCGCCCCTCTAAAATCTAAAACCCCTTAAATTTCGCCTTTGGGCTAAAATTCGCCCCTAAAATTATCCCTGAGTTCAACATTCATAAGACGCTTCCTTCTCATGTTATCCATCTTAATTTTTTCAATAAAGCTTTTGAAAGTATCTGGTACTCCATTTCCATCCTTCTTCGACATCTTTAATGACATAACAATATATATATATAAGTAATAAAATAAAAATAGTTTAAATATGAATAAAATGAATTTATAAATCAACATACCTTATTGAATACAATATAAATTTAGTACATGGAGAACTTTGCTTCCTGTAGTTGCGTATAAAGACTATCCAACTCATTTATTCAATATTTCCAACTACAAATTTTATTTTCACAAAAAATTTTGACCTAATAAACTAAGGAAAGCGTTAATATACCTAATACAAGTAATTGCAACAACATCATTATGTTTTATTTAAAAGAAAATTATAATGAAAGAAAAATAAGAAATAATTCAAGAAACTTACTTTTGAAATTCTGCACACATTTCTTCCATTGATAATTCACCTGAATTCACACGGGCTAATACTGATTTGACTAATTTATCATCCTTCACACCTTGTATTGTTCTCCAAGGTGTGATAGTCATATCCTCTGGAAGCTGCTTCATTTCAGGACCCCCCTTACTGTTGGTACATATTATGGGTTTACTCTTTCTAACCTTCTGATTTTTTATGGAAATATTCTCCCACCGATCAAAAATCTCATCAATCAAATCCCATACCTCCCTAGTTCTAAATGCCAACTGAAAAATGTTATCTGTGCCCCTAAAGAAATTTGTATTCAATTTTCCATCTTTTGCTTTTTTTCATCAATTTGATAACCTGTTTCCATTAAACATTCCTTTCAAAATGCTACACTAACTTGTGTCTTATCCCCACCACATTTTTCTATGAATTCATTATGAATAAATCTGACCCTTTGGATGAAAGTCATTTTCATTCTGTACTCATTATCTGCATTATGATCCCATGCCAATAACTTTGATTCTATTTCTGTTAAGCCAGCGTAAATGATGCATTTCATTGTTTGAAAAAGATAGTTATTGGGATATTTTGCAATCAATTGTCTCTTAGCCTCTATCGAATGGTTCCCTCCAATTACATAATATTTATAATCAAAACATTTTGTCTTGTCAAATGCTTGTTTGTTGGGAACCTGACATGGATCGACAAGAACCACATAATCCACCACATGCACATATGGATTGAACATGAAAAATGTTTTTATATTATGTACATGTAGGTGATGGGCCTTTATAATTTGATATTGAGATTGTCCTTCATCTGGGCCATAAAATTGGTTAACATTAAGCTCAAATGTTTGGCCACCAAGAATTAATTTATTCTTCCTCAACTCTTTTCGAATAGCATTTTGTTTTGTTTTAATAATGCCATCCTCTAAATCAGCACCTGGTGTTATGATTTCTTTGCTTCCGTGAGAGCTTTCAATTTGTTCTTCACTGCTGCTCACGACCTTTATAGGTTCACCAATATTTGATTTCCTAGTCTTATTGGATAACATATCAGTTTTTTTATAAACAAGCTCTCCTTCATGAGGTAAAAGAGAGACATATTTGGCAATTTTTCTTTTTGGTGTCTGATCCGTTTTCTCCTTTTGCACAACAGTTATAATCTCCTCCTCACTAATTATATCATAATTTTATGTTTCATGTTCGACACCTTCAAAATAAACATGTTTAAGTTTACTAGATTGACCCACCTTAGTGACTCTTGGTTTATCCCCTCTTTGTATTGTTGCAGTGTCACGAGCTATTGCTCTTTGCTTCAATCTCCTTTCCTCTGCTTTGTCTTTGTGAAAAGTGTTGATCACATCCATAACATTTGGCACCAACATATACATACCTTCAAACATGTTTGAAAGACTCAAAACAAAATCCTATGAAACAAAATAAAACATGTCAATGATCAATAATTTATAAAAAATTGAATCATCCTTACAATAATGCATAGAGGAAATAAAAATAAGCATACTTACAATGTTATTTGCAATGTTGCTTGATATTTCTTCAGAAAATTTTGAAGATATTTCATCTGTGTCATACTTAACGATTGATAGACGATATCTAACCTTCTCACGTTTCTGAGCCTTCCTTGCAACACTAGTAAATTTGGCCCAATTTCCGACGGCCAATTCGTCGCTATTCCGACACATAGTCGTCGCAAGAGCAATAGTTCGAGGACGGGCAAAACATGGTTTTCCATTACGTCGCAATTCCGACGCACTGACAAAGTGTCGCAGTACCGACACTTTTTCTGTTGCTTCCAAACAAACGTCGCTCTTCCGACGTTTCCCAAACCGTCGCGCTTCTAACGTTTGTAAATTGTCGCAATTCCAACGAAATGTGGTCCGACGTTTTTAACGTCGCTCTTCCGACGTTTGTAAACTATCGCAATTCTGACGAAATGTGGTCCGACGTTTTGAACGTCGCTCTTCCGACGTTTGTAAACTGTCGCAATTCCGACGAAATGTGGTCCAACATTTTGGACGTCGCTCTTCCGACGTTTGTAAACTGTTGCAATTCCGACGAAATGTGGTCCGACGTTTTGAATGTCGCTCTTCCGACGTTTGTAAAATATCGCAATTCCGACGAAATGTGGTCCAACAATTTTAACGTCGCTCGTCCGACGTTTTTATACTGTCCCTCTTCCAAAGTTTTTAAGTTGTTGCAATTCCGACGCTTACAAAGCGTCGGTATACTGACGACGGGTTCAATTTTTTTTTTTTAAATGAAAATTTAAAATAGGACAGTAAATCTCCAATATTTGTTATGAATTGTGGGCATTCCAATGACCATGAAATATTAATATAATAAACCACCACGCAGCGCTTCGACTATAAACAATCATATAAACATGGCTCTGTATTTCAAAAAACTGGTTAAAATAGAAACAGGGCAACATTTTTTTTTCCAATTGTTATGAACATAATTCGACTGTGAAATATTAATATAATAAACCACCCCGCAGCGCTTCGACTATAAACAATCATTTTTTTTTCACAAGATAAAAAATGTTGTTTTTGGGTATATTATATGAAGTAAAACAATCCATGAAGTCATTACATTTCACATTTGAAGATCCATCAGTGGAAGTCCCACGGACAATGATAGAAAAATACCCCATGTCACATCTGAGGACATGATATAGCAAAACCATTAACTTTTTGGGGTATCAAATACGAAAGCATATCTATAAGAAAGTGAAATAGCATTATGTAGAATAGTAAAACAACAGATAGAGTACCGACGTCCATTGTTCCAAATACAAATTAAAGTACCCAAAATCCTTGAACAGAGAAAAACGCTAATCATGTGAGGAGTGTGATATGTCAAAAATATAAAAAGACCATCAAACCATATCAATAAACTAGCAACATAGACCAGCATCGCTAGTTTTGAAGGCAGAGTGATAACTTGTCAACACATAAAATAGTATCATAAAGCGGATACAGGAAATGTGCAGAGACATGTACTGTTGATATACGCCTCACACAAAAAGCATCCATGATAGAGAAAAAATATGTATAAACCCAGGGTCGATTGTACGTTCTGGCTCGCTTGTTCCCCGAAATAAAAACCATCTGCAGAAACCCAGGCTCGCTTGATTCCAAAATTGGTAACCATCTGTTGCATCCGATATGTAAGGTTCAGGCTCGCTTGTTTCCATTAGTAGCCCGCTACAGCATCCACCCTGTTCATAGCAAAAAGGTTCCTGTAGATATACAGAGAAAGAGTATAATACGTAGACCGTATAAACATGGCTTTGTATTTCAAAAAACAGGTTTAAAATAGAAACAGGGCAATATTTTTTTTTTCCAATTGTTATGGAAATAATTCGATCGTGAAATTTAATATAATAAACCACCCCGCAGCACTTTGACTATAAACAATCATATAAACATGGCTCTGTATTTCAAAAAACAAGTTTAAAATAGAAACAGGGCAACATTTTTTTTTTCCAATTGTTATGAACATAATTCAACCGTGAAATATTAAATATAACAAACCACCCCACAGTGCTTCGACTATAAACAATCATATAAACATGGCTCTGTATTTCAAAAAATAGGTTTAAAATAGAAACAGGGAAACATTTTTTTTTCTAAGTAAAGTTAATCTACTAACAGTGGGAATAAAATTACAGCATGACTTTAGTCAAAAAAATTGCCCAGACTTATGGCAAATTTGTCATCAAAAAATCAAAAAAGAAGATTGACCTCATACTGGGAAACCAGTCTTGAACGTTTACAGAATTCAAAAATATTACAAAGGTCTAGCACAGTAATATAATCTAAAACATGCCCAATTAAGTGGGCCTGCGAAGCAAGAAAACCAAATTAACCAAACTACTCCTCCAGTGGTTCCTCGACGATTCGGCACCATCCTTCGGAAGGTCCAGGATCGCCAAGTGCTATCTCCACATTCGCGCCACCGCTCCCCTCCTCACGGAAAACCACGGTGATTGAAGCTGTGATTCGCGGGCAGTTCAAAGAGAAATTAAAGGAAAAAAGCGCAGTGTGCATCGTGGGAGAAGGTGAAGCGGTGGGGAAATGAGGAGCAGGGGAGCCCATACGGTGGCCAGATCCTAGAACCCGACCCCGCCCACTTCTAGTGTTTGGATAGAAACCTGCGTAATAATCACTAGACTGGGAAGACGACTCGGTTGAGGGGCTAGAGGGAGCGCGCAGGGGTTGACCTCTAGTGCTCCCCCTGCGGCAACGCATCCTTTGACGCAGGCAAGGCATGAATGTAGTCTCAGCAATGGGCACAAGATGAGACGGAGAAGGAGGATTCCACGAAACCGAGGAAGACAGACACAGACCAGATCGAGAGAAATGCAGATATGCACCAAAGTCTAAGCAGCAGTTCAGCTGGCCACTTCTCCTTCTCATCACAGTGAGCATGCATTGTAACCCAGCAACCGGCTCGTCTGAAAAACCATAGCGAAATGCCATTTTTTCGATCCGACTGCAATGCAATCGAAGAACGCCTATCATAATTAATCTCTCATTAATGAGAGCCGAACGCCGGATCATATTGGAGCATGCGGAATCGCTAACAGGAGTGGAGCCCCGATCTTGAACAGTGTTAAAACCTAATGTAATTTTATGTGAAAACCTTGGAACTTAAATATTGGCTAATTGAACAGCGTTAAAACTTAATTGTATTGATATGAAATCGCCACATCCATGTCCCATCACCTTAAATGCCATCGAATGCACCCGCATCCGGGAACAGGGAAACTTTTGATTGAGGACACGTGGCAGAAATTGATTGGAGCAAATCTTTGTTTGGGCCACTCGCGCAGTGGAAATCCAGACCCGAAAAAGATTAGGGTGAATTTGATAAGAAATTCGCGTCAGAACTCTCCCTCCATACGCCAGCCCAACTTCAGACCCGAAAAACATTAGGGCGGAATTCATTTGGTTTTCGCGTCACAAAATTGGCCGACGTGAGCAGGCTATTTTGGAACGCGAATTTGGTTTGAATTATGATTTATCGTCATTTGAAGTCTGGAGGGCTCGACTTAAGAACAATTTTGTTTGATCCCATCTTATAAAATTTGTGTTGTTTTTCTTTGATAATTCACATATTTATAATAAATCATGGGAATACCACACTAAACATGTGGAAAAGTTATATAAATTATTGAGAACAATTTTATGTAAAAATATCCAAATGTGCTTTTGGGAAATAAGAATTCGAGTATTTGGTTCATATTGTTTTAAAGGAAGGAGTGAAGTTGGAGCCTCAAAAGATGCAAGCTATTACAAAATGACCTATTCCTAAGAAAATCAAGGTTCTTAGAAGATTTGACTTACATGATATTATTGATAATTTGTTAAGAATTATGGATGCATTTCAAGTCCACTCGCATATCTCTTGAAGAAAATATCATTTATATGGAATGATGAGGCTACTTTGGCATTCTCTCTTTTACTGGATGCCATGTCTTCTACACCAACATCAGTTGCACCTAATTTTGGTAAAACATTCATAGTAGAGTGTGAGGCACTAGGACAAGGAATTTACGTAACATTAACACAATAAGGGATAGCATTGGCTTTTAAAAGCAAGGAATTCAAAGAAAATATTTGGTGAAATCTACGTATGAAAAATAAATGGAAGCAATATTACATGCAATAAAAAATGGGGATAGTATATCATTGGGAGGTACTTTAAAGTCAAGATATACCATGATAGCATAAAGTATTATTTGAAGCTATGGATTTCGTTGGAAGATTAACAAAAATGAGGAGAAAAAATGCAAAGTTTTAATTTTGAGATAATCCGCAAAAAGGGTAAGGAAAATTTAGTACATGATGCTCTTTCTAAAATAGAAGAGGCCTCAAATTTATATCCAATTACATTTTCTATTCCTAGGTGGCTAGAAGAAGCTTGCCATAATGGAAAAATGACAATAGTACTAAACAAAAACTAAAATTTATAAAGGATGGGATGAACTCTATGGAGCGTTGGGAGTGAAAGAGAGATATACTTTGGTGCAAATGTAAAATATTTTTATGCACGCAAGCATATTTGAATAAACAAATATTAAGGGAGTCCCATGTCTCTCTGATGGTAGGACGCAGGGTTCCTTAAAACATCTCAAAGGATCAAAAAACATATTTTTGGAAGGAATGAAGAAAGATATTCAAAATTTTGTAAGAGAAGGTCAGGTTTGCATAATAAATAAAAGAGAGATAGTAAAATCTCTAGGGTTACTTCAACCATTCCACATACATATTCAAATACTATAAGATATATCAATAGACTTTATTACAGGGTTACTGAAATATAAAGGTAAGTATTACATTTTTGTGGTCATTTATATAGACAAATTTTGTAGATTTTTTTCGTAGAGCTCAAAGTACATAAACAACAAGCCAAGTGGCAAAAGTGTCCGTGAAAGAAATTCGTAGTCTTCATGGTTTTCCTAAAGTAATAGTAACAAGAAACTTTGGGAAATAATTATTTAATATGAGTGGAGAAACACTAGCTGCCATGAGTTCTACATATCAAACACAATCAAATGGTCAAACAAAAATAGTTAACAAATGTTTTTAAGGCTATCTACAATGTTACTCTTTAGAAAAGAAATCTTAATGGATGAAGTGGGTTTGTCAAGAAATAATGGTAATATGATACTACCTATCACACATCTACTAAAATTTCCCCATTTAAGGCCCTTTATGGATATCCAACTCCTAGTATCTCATACTTTTTGCAAGATAAGTCCAAAGTATAGGAAACAGAGTCACATATGGAAAATACTAAAGAAACTTTGAAAATTATTATGGAAAACCTTCAAATGACATGAAACATTATAAAACAACAAGGGGAACAACATTGAAGTGAAAGATAATTTGAGGAGGGTAATTGGGTATTTTTTAGAATATAGCATTATAAGCAATCTTCATTCAAGAAAAAGAAGAATAAAGAATTAGCTCAAAAATGTTATGGCCCTAAATAATTATTCATAGGATTGCACAAGTGGTATAGAAGTTATATTTTCCTTCTTCTTGCATTCATAAGGTTTTTCATGTATCTTTCCTAAAAAAGGTTTTGGGAAAAAATATGCCAATGTAAATAGAACTTCTAAAATTAGATGAAGAATGAAAGTTGATTCTTGAACCACAAAAAGTTATAGATAAACATTCTATATCTCTTTGACATATAACCATTATGAAGTACCTAATCAAGTGGAATAATATTCCTCTAGAAGAAGGTACATGGTAAAATGATCAATTCGTGATGAAATACCCACGGCTAAAGGGTTTGTTTGAAGTTTTGCAAAGGTTTTGTTATATGTTTTATATAACATGCGGCGGAATAGTTTTATTGTTTGTTAAGGTCCCACACCGTGATCAAATTTGAAGGGCAGGTCCGAATTTCAATTAGAAGGGCATATATCTATGTCGCCCTTCCATAATGAAAATCTTTTAAAAAAAAACTTTTCAATTGACCACAATAAATTATTTTTACATTTCATTTTCAGAAAGACAAAACCATCATTCTTTATATTAATAAAAGACTGTTACATATACAACAATGAAGAAGGCTCCATCTTTCATTGCTTAAATATCTCATTGGCAATGTCAACATAAGTCTTGTAGACACTATTATAAGAATTTGGATACATACCACCGGGATATAGGAGATTCTTATGTGTCAGATTGTGTAATGCAATTTTGACTTTGTCTCACAAGGAGCAGCAGCATGGAGGTCTGGATTTTTCTTATAGAACTTTTTTATTATTATTTGAAATTTTGTTTATAGATACGAATACAACAATGAAATTATGAGCATGGTGGACAATTATTCAAGCTCATGATGCCAAACCATGATGATGTAAGTTTGGAATTTAACATTTTTACATGTTAAAGACAAATAGTCAAAATCACTGACAACTTAGTATGCCATAATTAATAATCATTCCCTGTTCACTTTTGCTAATAGGTTTATGTCACACGATGACCTCTCTTCTCTGGAATTTACTTGTATTGAAGATCACTATTCTAGGAATAAGGAGTTATTTTCTCCAAAAATAACCCTAGCCAAACATTGACAATGCATCAAGGATATCTTTCTATGCTTCATAAGTACATATGTTCTACTTCTAAATCATGTCTTGGAAGTGGTTGTTTTGCCGGAAATTATTCACCAGTTGGTTTCATACCAAAGTCTTTTTCACATTTTCAGCATCCAATACATGAAAAAGATAATGGTTTAAAACAACATAAATATTTGAAATTTTGCAAGAATTGTTTGGCACACTTTGAATATGAATTTTGAATTCAAGTGCATGATGCTGTATAGGATCAAGTGTCATTTTGAATACCAAATGTTTCACAAGAAACTTCTCAACATGCTACCCTGCAGTAAGGATTAAATGACAATATTGCATCAACTATTTCCATAATAAAAGTGCACCTTGGCCATAAGACTAAACAAATACAAATGTTGTAGATCTAACAAGACCACACAATCAAATGTATTCCACAAGGCCAATACTGTATGAAAAATGAAAAGGAGTTTGCAACCCAAAATACCTTAGGCAACTAATTCAATTAGATACACCAAACCATCAGCAAAAAGGAAAACCAGCCTACTCAAAAGGCAAGCGTTTACCTCCTTTCACAAAATTTTGAGTTCCGAAACAAGTGCCTTTATTGTCTTTTCAATGCCCCTAGTAATTTGAACGGGGTTTGCACCTACTGCAACAACCTAAACAAAAAGGTTTCATTTCAAATTATTTTCCACAAATTTAAGATACAACCATTGTCAGTTTTGTATTTCCTAACAAGCTCATAAATTTTGACAAAAGAACCAAAAATTTTTAATACCTGATAGCAATTTTTTCACTCAAAAACTATCTTAGACTCAATAAGCCCAACCCAAAACTAAAAAACCAAACACCATAAGACCCTCCAAAAATGAATAGATGATCTTAATCCAGTACTATCGACAAAAAGTTACCTTTACACCCTCACTTATTAAACCCTGTGCTGTTGAATTTTAACTTCAACTGCTGCAGCAGAAGGACGGATGTAGCAACAACATTTTTTTTTGGAGGTTGCTTGCATGCCATCCAGAAATTTAATTCAGCATTTAAAATTCCTGCAAGTTTTTTTTGTAGACGGCCGCAGCCATATTTCTGTACAGGATTGTATTTAAAAACAACAACCAGCATTAACGCAATTCACCAAGTAGAAATTAAATAAACAGAAATTTACCCGACAGTTTTGTAAATTCAAAAGGAGGACACATGGAGCATTAATATTGGATCGCATGAAATTGAAGGGAATCTGAAAACCTGAAAACCGGACCCGAATTTTTTATAGGGCACATTGGATTGAGAATTCGAGTTAAAATTAGGCAGACGTCAGCATCCCATTTTGGAACGCGAATTTGGTTTGAAATTCAATCTATTCAGACTTTTGAAGTCCGACGGAAAGGGTTCTTTAATGTTTTTATAATTTAATTTTATGTATGCTTTAATATATACATATGTTTTAAACATATGTTATATATATATCATATGTGAAATGAAAGGTGGGCCATAGAATTTAGTTTTAATTTTATTTTTTTTAAAAGAGGGTTTATTATAATATGTTGTATATGTTACGGCATATAAAAATCAAAAGGAAAAAAAAGCTTGGTAGTTTTTTTATAGACAGTACGCAAATTTTTTATTACACAGTAGTGTGTAAAAAGTGAAAGACTGAGTGTAACTTTTTAAGTGTGTATGCACAGCAGTGCGAAAGTGAAAAACACAGCAGAGTGTTTTAGAGACAGAGTATGTTTGTTTTGAACAGACAGTGAGTTGGTTTTATGCACTGCGTTTTGTAGCAGACATAATTTTGTAATCCCTCTCAGTGAGGAAGTAGTGTAATAGTTATTTTTTGAGTTATTGAAGGGAATAGAAGTTTGTTTTCAAAGTATTGAAACTCTGTCTCCTGTCAAAGAAATTTTTATTTTCTCTGTGTTAGAGGAAGGGAGAATTATTCTCCATTCATTGTTCTGGAATTTTTCAATATTCCAACATGTGCAAGAACAACAGATGTTGTGGTTCCATCCCCAGCTAAATCATTTTTCTTTACCGCAGCTTGCCTTACCAACTTGGCCCCAATATTTTCAACTGGGTCCTCTAATTCAACCAATAAAAAGGCCAAAACCATAGCATTGAGATACATTTCATTACACTGTCAATAACAATAAAATTTGACTCAGCCATAACCCTTTCCTGTTATTGTTGTGAAAATCTTTATGCATTACTCTAATGTGGCTAGTCCATAGGCCAAGTAGACCACTGGGTAACAAATATGTTTCCTTTCACCTTTGAGTTTTCAAATTATGCCTACCAAATCTAAGACATTTAAGAGGGGGAACTAATCCAACGTTAAAAAGAAAACTAGAGCACACATCTACAAATTACCTCCTTAGCTACTGTCACACCATCATTAACTATTTTCGGAGAACCATGCTTGCTCTCCAAAACAACATTTTTCCCTTCGCCCCAAGGGTGACTCCAACAAGATCAGAAAGTTTGTTCACACCGCATGCAAGACAAATTGACAATGCTTTCAGTAAGTGTGCAATTGAATGCTAGACCATATGCCAAAACAACCCTCCATGAAAAATTAAAATAACACATTAAAATCGAATATAAGTGGACAAGGAAAGATCCACCGCAGTGAAGTTTCACGTGCAGGTCACCTTCCTTTAAACATAATTTTTTCTCTGACCTGCAATTTTTTTGTCACTGAGCCATCCTTGTTGAATTACAACTCATTTTCCATAGCTCTTGTATTAACTACCTTCTCTCTGTCGTGTAATATCAGAGTCCCTCTTCTTCTTGAGTGATTAAATGAAATGGGTGAAAAAACTGAAAGAGAAGACAATTGTCTGCCATAATTATCAAACATTGCACCCAACTTCTTCCCCTTTCCATTGTTACCCAATGAGGTAGATGTGGCAATTGTTATCATACTGCCCAAAGCAGAGGCCATCTTCTCTTATCATGAATATAGAATTACAAGATCTTCATATTAGTATGAACCTTAACAAACATGACTCCCATTTCTAAAAACCACATTTAAGTTGTAACAGGAAAACTAAACAACTATCGCAATTTTTTGGCAACTTCTGGAGCATTAAGAGAGAAACAACCAAAGAGAAATACAACCACAATCCTCATTTTAATGAGACCGGACTATATATTTGCATTAAGATAATAGAAAGAAATCACGACTATATTAAGGCCATCACAAAACAATCTCTAACCAGTGTCTCTCGCGGCCTTTAGGTTGCCATGCTAGAGGTTGCATATTTTTAATTTAAATTCTTGACCTCTCGTGCCCATCTATGAATGCATCCAATGGGATATCTACATCAAATGCTCCTTTATATCCCCAAAAACAAATTCCCTACTACAAGAGCACCAGTATTGATGGATCACCCTACACCATCCCACCCACTAGAAACGGTGAAAAAGGAAACCCAAGAAAACTTCTGAAATATCTCAAGATGACTATATGGGTGGTTCTTATGAATCAACCAACCATTCAGAGCATGCTCATCAATCCAAACCATGAGTATTATGCGACGATATTCAAGCAGGAACTGAATCGGATTTCTAAAGCTATGTTAGAGAAACCCTAAACTCTCACTGAAAAAATAAAAATATACTCAGCAACAAAGATGATCACACTCTGGGTAGCCCTGGAGGCTATTTGGGGGTGATGAGTCCAATAGGTCTCAATGAACTGTTTCCCTCGCCGGGGAATACTATTGCAGTGGAATTTGATACTATTTTGGATGTTGAATTTCACGATCCTAATCGAAACCAGTAACTTCAGCTCCAGTAACTATTCAAAAAAGAGGGTGCCATAGTCATTCATGCGTGCAGAGAGGGTGAATTGCAGGCATTGCAACAGGAGGTGTTGTTGTTGTTGCATTAGCCACTAGATTGTTTGTCTGGTTCTGTTACAAGCACAGAGTATTGAAAAGGACAGACAAATTTAGTTCAGATATTGTGAAATTGCCTCGGAAATTCACCTACAAAGAGCTCAGCAATGCTACAAAAGAATTTTTTTGAATGTGATTGATAATCGATAATTGAAAGCAAGGGTAATCCCCTTGTGAAACCCAAATTTCTGAGCATTTTCTAAAACCCGATGACGGAGTCATTGTAATGAACAAGCGCCTAGGTCCATATTACGTCCAAATATACCAAGCACCAAGATCTATAAAAAAAATCCACAGTATCTGCGAACTAAGAAGAAGAGGTAGAAAATGTATTATGCTTACCTGTTTGAATAGTGGTTGGGGTTTACCACGGCAAAAATTTGACAGAGCCCATGTAGCATTTCTTATCATTGAAATTCTGGCAGTATCATTCAACTGGGCAAGCACCTGCCTCAAAGCTCCATGACTGAGGGCAAGATCCCTAAATGTTGCAGAGTCTCCAGCAATATTTCCCAAAGCCCAGACAGCCTTACATGAACACCAGTTGAACTCAAAGTTGGGTACTAGTTTTTTAAATCAAATTCCAAAATTACAGACATATAAAGATAGTTGGGAAGAATTGGCATGCTCAAACAATGAGGTGATGCAGGAATGACATGAGGGAGAAAATATCAGAAAAGCCCCAAATCTAGAGAACTAAAGCTCATCACCAACCTGAGATTGACAACTTTATATGATGTAACCTATGAAATCGTAAATGGAGAAATCATAGTAACAATAAAGTAACCTATGTAACAATAAATTTGGATTCATCCTGGGAGTGGTAATGGGAGAAATCATAGTGAACAACAAGAAACATGCAGAGTTGCTTACAATCAAATAGATGAAAAACACATACAAAAAACCTAGATAATAATCATGAACAAGCTTAATATTGAATTATGAACTGTAAAGGAACTTACAAAATGTGACATTACGAACCTGGTCAAGCGCACAAGCAAAAATATCCTGGACATGACCCTGGTGGACAAGTTGTATTTCTCATGATGCAAGAGGATTTGTACCTGCACTGGCAAGTCAATCAAAATCCATCATTATCTATACAATAAATAAAAGTAATTGATGTAGTATTTTTTACTCTAAGATGCATTCTTATGATAATGTTAGAACATATGCTGAAAATGTCAAAACATACCTGAATAAGCTCCTCTTCGTTTCAAGAACAATTTATTGGAGTCGCATGAACTTGGAACAAGCCTCCCACGATCTGAAAGAGTAGCAACTAAGTCAACATTGACTTTTTTGTTGCTACACTAGATTGAGGGTGGTTTGCTCCAAGATTAAATCGCTCCAATAAATTATTCTCTACTAAACAGGGCCAACCACGTGAAGGTGGAAGCTCTTATGGCCCCTCCCCGCCCCCCTCACATCACTCTCAATTCCCCAATACCCAATCTATATTTCATTTTTTACTTTCATGAGCATAAAAAAAAATATTCAATAACTAATTAAAAAACAATTCAACAAAAAGTACACAAGGAAACATTGAAATTAATGCTTGACATAAAAATAGTATGATAAATGAGTTTTTTATATAACTCAAAAAACGTTTCAAGTATGGTAACGTTTGTCTTATAATAATACAATATTTTACATTATCAAATTTTCTTTTTCTTCTTCTTATTTCTAAAGCTCCTAATTACATCATCAATATCATCGTGCTCTGCTCTTGTTTCGTGCCTTTCGACCCGCACTACTGACCTAGTTGCGTTGTCACGATGTCTAGTCTCATCCAGTGACGGGGCATCGCCTACAAAAACAGATAATATTAAATTTTAATTGTCAGTTTTTAAATATCATTGAACTAGTTCGGTAATATTAATAAAAAAAAATTGCAATGATATTATTTACCTGGTGCACCAGTTGTCGTCGTTGGGACTGTTGCCCTGTATTCCTCTCTGGTGGTAAGATCCTCAAGGGAAACATTCTCTGCCATTTAAACAAAAAATGTTATAAGGAAAACCATCAAGGTATAATTAGAAACAATTATAAGTGGAAATTAATTACCGTCACGGCCCTCACTGATAGTAGCATTGTCGGCCTGGTTCCCACTACAATGATCAGGTTGCACGTGAGGATCATCTACATATGGATCTAAAACTGGGTTATTTGCCTCGTCGGTAGTGCTACTCCCCTGATTTAAACAAAGTTGTTAGACATTAAATTTATGGACGAAAACAAACACATTGAAAGGTTAATGTTTTACCTTATCAGCCATTCTGGATCTTGGGACCTGCCCCAAGCTTCTGCGACGTTCAACTACGGCTTGATAGCTGAAATGGAAAGCGATATTTTTATCTTCCTCTGTAGTTTCTGTTCCGAATTCATCACCCTACATTACATATGATTGTGTATTTTTAATCATATTTGATAGGATTACAAAAACGTTGGAAGGTGATACAATTAATTATAAGATGTTTAGCTACTTAATTACAATTCTTGCGGCTAATTTCAAGTAGCCGCCCTGGCCTAGCTTGTGATGGCCCTTTTTTCAATCCTAGCTTTGGTTGCCTTCGAGGTGTCAGGCAACCTAGCATCAAAATATTGAAGTCAGATATGACGTAGCACACTTTTATTTTAGACATAGAGAAAATTAAAGCTATTGAACTAAAGTTGTAATTTACCTTGTGGGTCCAGTTGGCATTTTTCCTTCTTTCTTTGCCCTTTTCTCTTTTCCGTCATGGATGAGTGCTCTCCACTCACTCTCTGGAACTGTGAGAGGACGCTCATATCTAGGGTTAAATTTCAATTGCGTCCTATAGGTGTCCCTAGTATATTTCAAATATTTGCTGGCTACCCGAGAAATCGTTGTTCTGTCAAATGTGCCGACCCCAAAAAGGGCTTCTAGATAATCTAGAAGTTCTTTTTTCAGGTTGGAATTCTGGGAATTCCACCTTGTGCGTATGGTTGGGCCAAAAAATACCAACGCATGGCTCTCCAAAAACCTATAGAACTCATTGTTTCCTACACAGAAAAAAAATATATATATATATTATCATTAATTTAAAAATAAAAATCATGATAAATATGTTTTAGATAGAGTACATGAAATAGTTAAAATATTAAAATTTACCTGGGAGTTGTACGTGCTTTATAGGGACACCTTCATCGTTCACCAACAACGTTCCATTAATGGTCCCTGTGGAGCTGACAAGTGTAGCTCCAGAAAACACAATAATGTAGTTGGCCATATAAGCCTCATCACTGCCAACACATTCAACGGTTGGTTGGGTGTCTGCTTGGGCAAGGTGTGTTTATTGACTAGCACCTAAAGGAGTAGAAGGTGTACGAGAGGGTTGCTGGGCAATCTCTTGCCCTTGTGTCCCACTACCACCAACACCGAGTTCAGCAAGTGCCAGAAAACGCTACATACAAAAGAAATTTTTGTTAGTTTAGTCAATGTAAAAATTAAAAATCAAACTATTACAGTTCATCTCATGCAGAACAAAAAAAATATCCTTTTGACTTTTTACTATTACTTGATATGTTTCTAGCTGGGTCATAAGTTGTTTTATCCTCTCTTCTGTTTCAGGTGTTTGATTCACGTCTATCAAAGTATTAAATTCCGACCTTGCATCTCATGCATTTTTTCGCAACAAGAGCGCTAGAGATAGGGATGAAGAAAGCTCTTCCTCAAAGAGGGAATCATCAGGCGTACCATGGCTAGGTGTCTGCATATTTGAACAAAATTAATATTATTTCAATTATCTAAATAACTAAAATACCTGAAGATAGAGCAATGTTGGCACTTTACATGTTCTTCTGCTGGCCTCTTTCCGCGATCATCTCGTCTCGGGGTTGTGCCTGTACTGCCCTGATCAGTCTGCCACATTGCAATAAAATTATAAATGTAAAAACTTGAAAACAATATCTAACTTGAAAACACAAAATGAAAACTGAAATAATTTCTAATAAGACACCAGAAGACAGAGTTAGAGTTTCAAATATGCCTTGCATTGAATTCAATCCTGGAAACATGTCATTACACATTAAGGCACCCAAACAAGAGACGAGTTGACAATGAAGACCTTATTGAATATATTGTTGGAACAACTTCTAGTAAACTTGTTGTGAAGACCTTGAGGACATTTTTGGAGCAACATTGTTGAAGCTGACGGTATAGCATTGTTGGGGACAATATTGAAGGGCCTTGAAGTGAAGCTTTTGGAGAAACTATTGAAAAATCCTTAGAGCATTTAAGTAAGGCACTTTCTATCTTCCATCACCTTTTTCCTTTCAATATCCTTTAAACGATTTTGTTGATATTTAATGTTTGAAATCACGTTATAATTCCTTTATTATATGTGTTTGGGGACTTTCCCTTTGAAATTACCCAAAAATACCCTGGAAATTTTATCTTCGGGATGCATGTCTGACCCTATTGTTCAATATTTTGATTGATAGTAGTAAACATAGAGAGTTAGGGGGCTCTTGACTTGGTTTGGTTGGGCCATTAGATCCCTAACATCTACTAGGGAGAACCCCCCTTGAGTTGGAGGAGAGCTAGCCCGAAGTGAAAAGAGGTTGGTGAGGTGACAATGGGGCTATTGAATTACACATGGTATCACACTTTAGCTTTATGACTTTATCTTGAGAAGTGAGATATTTTGCTATATCAATTCTCAAATTGTTTACAACACTATTGTTAAGAACTAATAAGAAGTGATGTTGAGGGGTTTTTGGGTATAAGAAACAATACCATTTAAAAACTATGGCTCTCAGTCCTTGGCATTCCTTCACCTGGGCCTAGGGGCACACAAGAATAATTTCACACTAAACCATGCAAACTTAAAAGTAACTTAACAGATCCATAAAGTAATAATAATCATAATTCCTAATTTCCTATTGTATGATATAATGCAAATTATTCAAACATGAAGCAATGAAGACATGCAATGTCTGAATTTCAAGATTGATGAACTAATACAAGAAGTTAGAAACTACAACTTTGATTCAATACTCTGTGTCCTAACTCCAGGAAGGAATCTAGTTTGTAGTACAAAACATGCATCGTGTATTATCAATTCTTAATTGAAAACAACTAAAGGTCATCTACCTCATCAATTCCTTCCCATTTTGTGTTTTATGTTATATTCCTTATAAAAGTGTCAAATTTCTCTCAAAGTAAGCAACCACTGAATAAAATAAAAAATAGTTGAGATATGATTGGGAAATGGTCATTTATTTCTTGAAAGGATCTTCACAATTTCTTTGGTTGTTTTTCATCTCAAGAAACAAGAAATGACCTAAGAAACTATCGTGATATAATATAAGAAACAACACGATGCAATGGCCATTTTCAAAGCCAAATGATGTCCATTGAGGACATGGCCTTTATTTGGTTCCTGTTTCATAGGAGTTTCGGGTAGAAATGGAACTTTGTTGTACCATTTCCGGTAGTAAAAAGGGAAAACCTTCTTTTTCCATGGGAAATAATTTACCTTTCCTTTTTCAAGATAATCTAAATCACAAAAAATATGAACTATACTGCACACATTCTTGGATAATGTGAAAGTGGAAAAGGAATACCCTACACAAGTGATGCACACATGTACATTTGAACACTAATAGATTTTGTAGTTGAAATGAAATGCTTGTTTTCATTTAAATGTAGGGTTTTTAAAGCAGGGAGAAATAATGGCTGCCAAATTAATAAGCGTTTCTTTGGGAAAAATTTAAATCTTGTATTGGGTGATGAAGATAATAGAGGTTATTGAATCTTGATTCTTGACATTGTGTTTAACTTGAATAACTCAAATGATTATAAATATCAGTGGATGAGTTCTTTTTTTCAAGTATGTCACTCAAAACTCTTATGTCAAATCATTGTATGATGGCTAGCATTTGCTTGTTTCCCTTTCTTCAGTTCAATGTAAAAAGTATATTAATATATTGGAGCACGAATGATAACTACAATTGTTTTCTCTGCAGTATATCCAGCCCCAACATTACGAAAAGTTTTCTCAAGTGGAGCTATTGGTTATTAATGAAGCAGCTGCAATTCCATTACCTGTTGTAAAGGCTCTGCTCGGACCATATTTAGTGTTTCTGTGCTCTACCGTAAATGGGTAATAATTATAAATGAGCCAACCACAATCACAGATTTTGTAACCATTCGGTTTCCATGGATAGTGATGATGATATTAACCCTATATATCAGTGACCTATATCTATATGAGAATGATCTCAACATTGACCTTGATATGGTTGTATGGATGTGACCTTTGGTAAGTCATCAGAAAATCCCCAAATATCATAAAATCCCCAAATTTGGAGAACTAAAGCTCATCACTTTCGATCTGGAGTACTACCCTTGTGATAAAGTTGATGACTTTCGATCTCCCATTCTCTGCCACTTTGCACTTCACCTTCAATATAGATCAAACCAAGGGCAATTCGTTACTGGGTGTTGAGATGGATGAGTTTGTCGAACTAAAATCCATAGCTTAAACTTCATGAAACTGGTGGATTCAAATTCATGCAAGCACAAACACATCTTACACATCCTCTTTGAAAATCATCCAAAAGAACATTGGAAGACATCTAGAGAGAACCCTACAGCCTAACACAATCCAATGGAATTGACCAAGAAAACCCAAATAGAGTCAACCCTACTATAGGAGGAAGGGCCTGCAGTAAGAACTTACCATTTTGCAAGAGCTGAGGGTGAATGCTGTTCTGCAAGAGCTGAGGGCGAATGCTGAGGGAAAATGTTGTTCTGCAAGAGCTGAGGGCGAATGCAGGGCGAATGTTGTTCTGCAAGATTTGAGGGCGAATGTTGAGGGGGAATGTTGTTCTACAAGAGCTCAGGGCGAATGCTGAGGGCGAATGTTGAGGGTGAATGTTGTTCTGGAAGAGCTGAGGGTGAATGCTGAGGGCGAATTCTGTTCTGCAAGAGCTGAGGGTGAATGATGTTCTGCAAGAGCTGAGGGCGAATGATGTTATGTAAGAGCTGAGGGCGAATGCTAAGGGAGAATGTTGTTCTGCAAGAGCTGAGGGCGAATGTTGTTCTGCAAGAGCGGAGGGTGAATGCGCGCGTGATATCAGCCGTTAATGTAGTTTTTAATAAAATCATTTTTATGTAGCGCGCATATAAGTGTCGTATTTTTATGTAGCGCGCATATAAGTGTCGTTATACCGACGGCGGAAAAAGCGTCGCTATTGCGACGGATGCCTCCAAATGTCGCAATTGCGACACATAGACATTGTGTCGCACTTGCGACGTTTGGAGGTAGTTGTCGCAATAGCAACGCTTTGGGGCATAGTGTCGCAATTGCGACGTCTTCCTCCAAACGTCGCAATTGTGACACTTTGTCTAAGTGTCGGTATTGTGACACTTTTCTCTAAATGTCGGTATAGCGACGGTTTCGGGCGGGATTGAAAAAATTTGGGGAAATTTCCGACATTTGGTCAAAAGCGTCGGAACCAAGTGTTGGAATTTCCCCCAAATGTACTAGTGCAAGAACATAAATAGTGTTTGTATTCGGGACCATACATATGTCTTGTACTCTACCCATCACATCATATGGCTCATTTAATTCAATCATACCACAAATCAGATAGATGTGTATATCAGCCTCTGTTTCACTGTCTTCAAGATACCATGAGAAATCAGTTTTATCTATTTCCTCGGCGTTCTTCCAATCAGAAATAAGCTTTAATGAACCTGGTGCCCCACTTGCTTGACTTTTATTAGTGTGTGCAACAATATCCTTATTGTGTCCAACAGTGTCCATAGTGCGTCCAGCTGCAACTTTAGATTTGGGAGTTGTATCCATAGTGCGTCGAGCTGCAGCTGTAGATTTGGGAGCTGCTGCCCTAGGTGTAGAAACATTCACAGAAATATTTTTTGATGCCATTTTCCTGATATATATATATATATATATATATATATAATAGTTAATGGAAAAATAATGCGGATAAAATAAA
The DNA here is from genome assembly GCA_034641835.2 of Pinus albicaulis. NCBI lineage: Eukaryota > Viridiplantae > Streptophyta > Pinopsida > Pinales > Pinaceae > Pinus > Pinus albicaulis. Next base: position 21,604,409 of record MU968411.1, read on the forward strand.
TTTAATAAACAAAATTTATTTCTAAAACTAAATAGCTTGAAATTAAAGCAGTAAAATTAACTATAAAAAATTTCATTTAAAAACAAAATATTATAAATCATATGTATATATATCTATATAATATGTTTTGAATACATTTTATAAAAAGTTTAAAAATGTGTTTAAATTGTATAAAAAAAATTTAAAAAAATAAACTATTATTTTCAAACTTCAGTTTTTGTTTAATATTTAAAAAAAAAACAAAAAAATTACTAACTATTTATAACAACTGTTAAAATTAAATTTTATTTTTTTTAAGGTAATGATTTTATTAAAAAAACTTATAATCTTTTAATATATTTTAAAATTTTAAAATTTAATTTTACATTACATAGCAATTGAATAAAAATAAAAATTTATTTTACTTTACATAGCAATTAAATAAAAAATTATAAACTTAAAATTATAAAAAATTAATACAAAAGTTTATATATTTATATAATCTTTTAATATAGTTGAAAATTACAAATTTCTATTTCACATTACATAGTAATTAAATAAAAATAAACAAAATAAAATAAAAGCAATTAAACAAAATTAAATAAAAAATTAAATTTTTTGAAATGTTGTTTTAATACTTAAATTTTAAAAACAAAAAATTAAAAAAGAAATTTACATATTTAAATGTTAAAAACAAATGTTATATATATATATATATATATATATATATATATATATATATATAATTGTATTGTTATATAGTTTTTTTTAAATTAATTTATTATATTGTTATATTAAAACAAATGTTTTTTTTTTAATTATATTGTATTGTTTTTTTTTAAATTATATAATGTTTAAAAACAAAACATAATTGTTATTTAATAATTTTTTTTTAAAGATTTTTAACAATTATTATATAACAATGTTTTTATTATATTATATAACATTTTTTTATTATGTTTATATATAACAATGTTTCTATTAATTTTTAATTTTTTTATTAAAACAAATTATTTAAAAAACAAAAAAAAATTTTAAAAAAAAACAAAATTAAAAAATGTTTTATTAAAAAATAATAATAAGAATAAGAATTTAAAATGCTGCATGAAATTTTTTTATTTTTTTTATTTTTTATTTTTTTTTAATTTCGTTTTTAAATTTTTTTTATATAATATAATTAATAAATAATTATTAAAACATTATTTAATTTAAAAAAAAAAAAAAATTGTTAAAAATATCAAAATATAACAAATATATTTTTAAAAAAACAACTTATTAAATAACAATTATGTCTTGTTTCTAAACATTATATAATTAAAAGAAAAATACAATACAATATAATAAATAAATAAACATTAGTTTTAATATAACAATACAATAAATTTAAAAAAAAAAAAAAACTATATCACAATACAATTAAAAATATTATATATATATATATCAAAACAATAAAGAAGAAAAAAAAATTTAAGATTTAAAATTAAAAAGAATAAAACTAAGATTTAAAATTAAAAAAATAAAATAAAATAGAATATAAAATCAAAAAATTCTCAAATAAAAACAAAAAAAAATTAAATTAAATAATGAAACCACTGATATATTTATGATAAAAAAAAACAAATAAAAAATGTTATAATATTGCTTTTTTTTTATGTGCATGGTCGTTTTATGGATTTTTCTGTCTAGATGAACCTATAAGTCTTAAAAAGGAAAAAAAAATTCTAAATTTTTATCCTTAAAACCCTAAAAAAAATAATTCTTTTTGCATTTTCTTCACTAAAAAAATATAAAAAAATTAAGGTTTTTGAACCTAAAAACCTTTAAAAAGTAGTTTTTGGACACAAAAAACTATAGAAAAATAGATTTTCCCCAAAATCGTCTTTAAATTGACAGAATAGAAAGAAAACTAACCTTTGAAATGAAAAAATTTGTTGTCATCAATGCCAGCACAACGCCTCCACAAAATTACGAATAGCAACACAATGTCTCCAATGCCAATGCAATGCCTTCACGAAGTTACCAATGCCAATGCAACACCTCCACAAAATTACCAATAGCGACACAACGCCTCCAATGCCAATGCAATGCCTCCACGAAGTTACCAATGCCAACGCAACACCTCCAGAAATTTGCTCTAAAAAATACCTAAAAACTTGATGTGATGTGATGAATAGAGACAATCATTCCTATTATATAGCGAATATTGTCTGATTGATTTACTGTTTAACGAATGTGGGATTAAAATTTCAAATTTAAAATATTTACATTTAGTTTATTATAGTTCATAGTATAGTTAAAATACTTATTATTTGCATGTATTTATCATAGTTAATATTTTATTTAATATTTACATGTACTGAATGTTGAATAATTCAAATATAATATCAGATTAAAAATTAAAATATGAAATACTTACATGTATTTAATTATAGTTAATATTATAGATAAAATAGTTAATATTTTCATTTAGTTATCATAGTTAATATTTACATGTAATCAATGTTTAAAATCATAGGATTAAATTTTAAAATCTAAAATATTTACATGTAGTTAATTATAGTTAATATTATAGTTTAAATAGTTAATATTTACACGTTGTTATTTTTGTAAATATTTACATGTAGTCAATCTTAAACCATTCAAATAAGAAAAATATTTTAGTTTCGAAGACATGCATGAAAGGAATATTTTGTGGATATTTTGAATAGAAAGTATGGTGAAATATTTGAAGACCAACAGTTTATTAATAAATTTTGAAATATATTTTAGATGAATATAAAGTAAGTTTAAAATTTAAAATTTAAAATATTTACATGTAGTCATTATAGTTAAAATAGTTAATATTTGCATGTAGGTATTATAGTAATATTATAGTTAATACTTACATCTAGTCAATGTTAAATCATTGAAATAAAAGCATTATTTTAGTTTGGAAGGGCATCTATGATAGAAATATTTTGAATATAAATATCGGTAAAATATTTCAACACAAACAGCTTATTAAAAAAAATGTTAATTACATTTTTTGACTAATATTTGTACCAAATATTTGAAATGAAAATTTTGGAGGGAAAGTTTTTCGCGAAATTTTTTGGGGGGGGATTTTGGAGGGAAATTTTTCGCAAATTTTTTTGGAGGGAAATTTTCAGTCTTTAGGCTATATATTGTAAGTGGGAGAGGAATTTGTATCATTCAACCTATTCTTGTTGAAAGCCATGGTTTTTTCTGATAACGAAGTTTTTCTTTGTACAACATCAACATCTTCGTCACGCAACAACTCTATTCAGAGTGATGAATATAACGGGAGTTCATTCACCATAAATAGAGAGTCAAAAAATTGACTTGGTCGTTATCCTAAAGATGATGAGAACAAAATTGATGAGGTGCAGCAAAATGAAATTTCTGTAAATCGTGTGCCAGTTATACCACTTACTCTTAATCCTAAGGATTATGAAAGCAACAGTGATGAAGGGCATGATGAAGAATTTCCAGAGCCAAAAGTTTCACTTTGTCCTAATCCCAAGAATTATGAGGACACCATTGATGAAGAGGGAGATGAAGAATATCCACTTCAGCTTAATCCTAAGGATTATGCGAGAACAACAAATGAAGAGGGGAATGAAGAATCTGTAGAGTCAAAATATCCACTTTGTCCTAATCCTGAGGAGTATGCTAACACCACTGATGAAAAGGGGGATGTAAAATTTCCAGAGTCAAAATATCAAATTCGTCTTAATCGTAAGGATTATGCGAGCACCGCAAATGAAGAGGGGAATGATAATGTTTCAGAGTCAAAACATCCACTTCGTCCCAATCCTAAGGATTATGCCAGCACCATTGATGAAGAGGGAAATGAAAAATTTATAGCGTCAAAATATCCACTCCGTCCTAATCCTAAGGATTATGCAAGCACCACTGATGAAGAGGGGGACGAAAAAATTCCACAGTCAAAATTTCCACTTCGTCTTAATCCTAAGGATTATTTCAGCACCACAGATGAAGAGGGGAATGAAGAATTTGTAGAGTCAAAATATGCACTTCGTCCTAATCCTAAGGATTATGTCAGCACCACTGAGGAAGAGGGGAATGAAGAATTTGCAGCGTCAAAATATCCACTTCGTCCTAATCCTAAGGATTATGCCAGCACCACTGATGAAGACGGGGATGAATTTCCAAAGCTAAAATTTTCACTTCGTCCTAATCATAACGATTATAATTTAACCACTGATGAAGGGGGGGATGAAGAATTTCCAATAAATATAGATTCAAGGCATTCACTTATTCCTAATCCTAAGGATTATGAGAGCTTCGGTGAGGAAGGGGAGGGGCAGGATGAAGAAATTCTAGTGAATACAAATTCAAAGCTTCCACTTATGCCTAATCCCAAGGATTATGAGAGCACCACTGAGGAAGGGGAGGATGAAGAGTTTTTTGCAAATGATAATTTTAGAGGCACAGATCTGAATATTGCATTTTCTCCAAGTGACCATTTCAAAGACACTCATGGTGACGAAGAATTGAATCCTCCCAGGGAAGAATTTGAAAGCATGGGTCAAGATGGTGAAGAATTTATTTTGAGTGGGGGTTAGAAAAGTGCCGATGATTCTTGTGAAATGTTTTCTTCAATTGATGATGGTAAAGAAAAATTTTCAAGCAATGATGTTGATGAACTTCTTAACTATGTTGAGGATGATGATAGTGGGGATAATATTCCTCCTAATGGTGATGAAACTACTTTTACAAAGGATGATAGAATGATGAAGCCGTTGCAAGAAAATATTGCAACTAGGAGTAGGAGTAGACCTTTTCATATCAATCCAAAGCATTCCAATTATACAAGGGCGAGGACAAAATATCTCACAAAAATAAGTTTTGTCGTTCATTTGATTTCAAGTGAATGTTGTCGAAGGGATTGCTTGAAAAATATGGATTTAAACTTTGTTTTAGAGAAAAGGAAAACATATATGTCAATGAATAAAAGCATGCAAAATTCATATTTAGTGGGTTACATGCAATCTACACTAGCAAGTTATGATTATCATATTGGGAATATATTGCCTTGCAGAAAGGCATTCAAAATGTTGCATTCAATTGGTAATTGTCGTTTGTCAAGAATCTAGGATAGATTGGAAAGGGATCCCACATATTATTCAGAAGCACGTTATAAACGGGAGGTGGGGCCGTTTGCAAATACTGCTAAGACATGGATGAAAGACTTCTTTTCAAATCATGGAGAGTGTATGCTAAATAAAGACACAATACATATTTCAGATAATTTCTCGAGACGAGAAATATTCATGTTATACAAAGATTATGCAGAAGTTGTTGAAGGAATTGGTAATTTTATTACATATTCTTATTTTACAAGGATATGGAAAACTGAATTCAACAATGTTCGTATTCCTAAGAAGACAACGATGGGGATTTGTAGCACATGTGCTTCTCTTAAAGAAAAAAGAGATAAATGTCAAGGGGAAGAAAGAGGTATGTGTTCAAAACATTGTTTTTTAAAATTTGATACTTATCAACTATGAAAATATATTTATTCATATGTTTCTTTTATTTTATGTACAAATTTCGTTGTCAAAGAACTTCAAGACCATCGCAATCAGCAAACAAGTGAAAGGAAAAAGTTGTATAAACATCGAAAGAAGTGTTATGATCATCCAAATAAATATCTGGGATTGATAATTGACGGTATGGACCAAAAGAAAACACTTCTTCCACATTTTGTCTGCATGCCAAAAAAATTACAGGAGGAGAATTTCATTCAGTTTCACTTGGTTGGTTGTATGGTATTTAATGAGAAGATGTTTCCAAGAGTTTTCTTCACAACTCCAAATATTCACAATGATGCAAATATGACCATAACTATAATCCATGATGTGGTTACTCATTGGTCTGGGATTTTTCCTGAAGTTTTATATTTACAATTAGACAACACAAGTCGTGACAACAAAAATCAAGTTCTTTTTGGGTATCTAAACATGCTCGTTGAATTGGGGATTTTTAAGAAGATAAAGGTTGGTTTCCTTCTTTTTGGGCATACTCATGATCATATTGATCAAATGTTCAGTCGTTTTTCAGTAACATTGAGGAGGAAAGGTGTTGAGAGCCTGCCATCATTAATTGAATGTATTAAGAAATTGTACATTCCAAAGCCTGTTTTTCATGTGTTGGAAGAAACTATTGACATGCGAAGGTTTATTTTTGGATCGCATGGTGAGGAGAAATGCATTGAACAACTTAACAACATTAGCTTCCAGCATCAATTTCATATCAAAAAAATTGATGGGATAACACTTATATGGGGCTAGAAGTATTCAACTGTTGAAGAATGGGGACCATCATCAGGTTTAGCATTTTTGAAGTTCATTCCAGAGCGTCCAATATTTTCATCAAAGATATTGTTATTACAGTCAGTTGCTGAACTCCATAATGCACGAAGGCAGAAGAGAGACATAAATTATTCTGAATGTCTAGAGGAAATTAAAAGATGTATTAGAGATACATATGAGTACTTTGATGTTGCTGATTCAGTTTGGTGGGAGTCTTTTTTCAGTAATCAAAGTGATATGATTTCAAGATCAATAAATGAGGATACGCTTTTGAAGAATCCTTTTTTTTTGCCACAAAATATGTCAAATGAACATGAACATTAGGAAACACACAATGTTGAACAACAACAGCCTCAAGCTATTATTAATTCCCCACAGGTAGAGGAAAGAGAAATATATATTGGTTCTAGAAGATCATGTGCACAACATGAAGCCATGGAAGACCTTTATAGGGGTTCTGTGCAGGATCTTAAGGAGGGTTGCATGATAGCAGTGTTAGCAGATGAAGATCCACTTGGCTATCCATTCTGGATTGCCAAGGTTATAAAGGTCATTAATTAAAATGAAGAGATTACAGCTGTTGATGTACATTGGTATGCCACAAGTACCCAACCTTTCAATGGTGTGTAAAAGCCAGAGATGGTAGTGGAAAAAAGAATTGGCAGAAAGAGAAAAATAAAGGGCACAAATATAAATCGTCGCCGCACAGATGTCTTAAAATTGGAGGATGTTGACATACTTGTGTATGACTTCAATTTGACAAAGAGAGGAACTCTTTGGTTGCAGACCATAAATATTTTGAAGAAATTGCTACCAGAACAATTACTGTTGAGATGGGACTCTGCAGAATGTAGGCGTAGATCTACAAGACTTTTGAACTCTGAAATGGTGGGCATGCATGTTGACCCAGAAGGAGCACTAGTTGATGAAAGAGAAGAATATGGATCATCTTCATCTGCATCGAGCCATTCATCTGAAGATGTAGGTTATGATGGTGTGCTAGAACCTATGGTTGATTTTGAATAACTATCTAAGACACTTTTATGTAAGTGATGTTTGCATGGTAACTTGAAATAAAATTTTTGACTTCCATCTCATTTTTCATGAAGTTATGAGACATTTCTATGTTTATTGGATTATATGTTTTAATTATGAAGAACTCATCTCTTTAGAATATCGACAATGCAACAATGAATTACAAAAATAATTTATGTTATATTCAATGTACCAATGTTGATATTTTAATTATAAGTAAAATAGAAAATAGAAACTAATGTTGAATTTTAAGATTATGCAGTGATATTACCATGATATTATGTATTGTTACCATTTGGTATAAGATACTTTTAAAAATTTTAATAATTATATGCATCATTGAAAGGGAACACTTTATTTTGATGCTTGATTTTTAGGTTTTGGTTGAAATTAGATTTAAATTTGTCTTATGCTAAGATTTGAAAAAAGATAAGTTTTTATCCTTTAAAATTAAAATTACTGTTACTTGTTTATGTTCAATGATAATTTTTTCATTTACTTGTTCATTTTTTAAAATTGTTTAAGTCTTATAATTTCTCCATAATTTCATTGTTCAAGTATGTTGAAAACTTAAGATTGAAAAACTTTAGATTTACAACTTCTCATTAAGGTTTTTATGCGCTACCAAATTTTATATTTAATGTTATGGTTGACAATAATTACAATTTTGGGGTTGTTTAGAGTCAAGATATTTTATGTTTAACAACATGGATGAAAATTGATCGAAATGATAAGCCCTTCAGAAATGTATTTGTTTATCTTTAACATTATCTATCAAAAATGTTAGAAATTTACGAATTTAAAAAATTTCCTAATATGTTGTCTTTAATTCCATTGTTACAAGTGTCAAAATTATAACACAATTTTTTTTTTGTTATTCCAGCATCAACTGGTTTTGTTTTTAGGGTGTTTTTTCAATCCTTTTTTCAACAAACAATTTTGTGTTTAGTATAATTTTATAAAATGTTGAAATTTGACCTTCAAAAAAAACCAAGTGCGTTCTGGAAGACACACTTTTTGTTTTGGGGGTGTTTTTTCATGTTTTTTGAGACTTTTTGGGCTAGAGTTCCCGTTTTGAGGTCAGGTTACCTATTTCATCGGTAACAGTGTTCTCCATTACCCAATCACGATAAGGAAAAATCATGTTGTCAAATTCAGAGCTTCCACGACTAGGTATTTCATTGGACCCATTGCATAAGTTTATCCAATTAAACTATAAGTTGAGTCCCCACCCAACTTCATCGCAACACAACTATGTGCATAACATTTCCATTCGAGCATGGATTCATTTATGGTTTGGTTGTATAGGTTATGTAATTTTCTGGATCTATGTCAGTGTTCTGCCATGGCCATTATGACTTACTAACCACCCACTGGCATTATCCCTCCCAAGCTTATGCTAGAAACAAAATTCCCGAGTCCACAAGATTCGTAAGATATCGAGAAGGCTACGAGGAGATCAATATCCTCGAAGATCCACACACCAAGGTGCACCCTAAAGCATGTATTGCCTTGACCAACAATGCTATGGTGCTTGTTAAAGACCTCCAGGACATTTGGCCATGAGAAGTGGCCATAGGTTTGCTCCTCTCAAGGAGGTATCAGTCCGTGGAACACCATGGCTATCAACAACCATTCATGCAAGAAGTTATCACGACATTTCAACACCAAGGTATAGCACAAATGATAGTGTCTAGCATGAGGAGGTTCAACACTAGTGCTGCTAGGGTGGGAATGCAGGCTACTGAAAATGCAAGGCTAAAGAAGCCCCAAATGCAAAATCACAGGATATTAAGGTTAAGAGAGGAAGTAATCCTCCACATCAGCACCTTGCCATAAAAACTGCAATATAGTCTTGTATCCAACATATTCACATAGACCTTGTCACAACAGGTTGTCTCGAATGTAGAAATTATACATGTAATGAAAATATTTTCTATGATATTTATTATTATGGTTTGGATCAAGCTCTCATAGTTAAATTCTTGGCCCTTAACATTGTTCAATATATTAATCATTCATGTGAATAATAGACACAATCTATGTCCATTACAAACAAAGTTATCGACCAAACGAGAACTATTACCTCAAAACGAAAACTCTAACAAAAAAACATCAAAAAATAGCCCGAAAACGAAAAGAGTTATTATGGAATAACCTTTTTTTTTTCAGGGTAAATTTTCAACATTTTTTAAAAATGGAAGTAAAAACCAATTTTTTGGTGCAAAAAACACCCTGAAAACGAAAAAGCGTTGATGTTGGAATAATGTCTTTTTTTTTGGCGGGGTAAATTGTCAACATTTTTTAATGATGATGTTAAAGATAATATATCATGACTCTGAAAAAACTTAAAATTCCAATGATAGACATGACATTAAAGATAAAATATCAAGTCTTAAAATTCCAACAATTTTAGGCATGGTATTAAAGATAAAATATCATGTATCTGAAAAGCCTTAAAATTCCAAGGATGACATTAAAGATAAAATATCACCTCTATGAAAATCCTTAAAATTCCAACAATTTTCAGCCATTATGTTAATATTATTTTAAAAACTTATTACTATTTAATTTATATTAATTTATTTTTATTTTAAGTTTATCATATTAAACACAATTTATTAAATATAAAGTTTTTTTTATATAATGTATTGAAATCACTCGATATGAAACACTTCAGTAATGATGAATGAAGACTTTACAAAATAGATGAATGACGACTTTACAAAACAAATAAATTTATATATGATTTTGGAGTTTTTGACACACTATGCATTAAAACATTTGTTTTTTTGGAAATTTGTATAAATATTTTATTTTTAAATATTTTTAAGATATTGAAAATTGCATTTTTTTTAAACCTATATTTCATTATTGAAAAATAAATACATTTTATTTTTATTTTCATATTTAATAATAATAATAATAATTTAATATTAAAATTATATTTCTTTTGAACTTAATAAATCGAAACTAATAAACATATTAAAGGTTATGCAAAAAAAAAAAAAAAAACGTCATTATCCTATCGACCACTAAGGAAGTACACCATCAACAAAAAATTGTTCTGTTAGACTTATTACTTCTACATATTTCTTATTTTGACATATACATCCAATCAAATATATTGAATATATGAAAACATTGAAAAAGTAAAAAGTAAAATAAAAATACAAAAACACAAAAGAAAAATTAAAAAGATAATAACAAGTAAATAAAAATATATATTGTAACCTAAAAAATTTTAAAAATAAGACTCCAAAAAAATACAATATAAAAAAATACAAAAAAACAAAAAAACAAACATAAAAAATGTTTAAAAAAAAAAAACAAAATCAACTTATAAAAGATCAAAATGAAAATTAAAATTAAAAAAGTTGAAAAAAACATAATTAAAAAAAAAAAGAAAAAAAAAACAAAAATAATAAATAAATAATATTCATGAGATGAATTAAAAGAAAAAACAAAAAAAAAAAAACACAAAAAAGCATTAAAAATATTAAAAATAATATAGATAGATAGAAAATCTTTCGGATTAATCACATCTTTGGGATGACCAAATCCTAATGATGTGATTAATCTGAAAGATTTTCTATCTATCTACATTATGGATCACAAAATTCTTAGATCTAACATTAAAAATAATAATTTAAAACAAAACATTAAAATGATTATTTTTATTAATTAAAAATAATATTAAAAAAAATTAAAAAAATTGAAAAAAAATAAAAAATAAAAAACAAATTAAAATATATTTAAAAATAATTAAAAATATACAATAAAAATAATAATTTTAAAAATAAGAATCATTTAAAAACAAAAAAACAAAACACTCCTCTTAAAAATATTTTAAAAAAAAACATTTAAAATTTAAAAAACAAAAAAAAACATAAATTATTAAACAAAAAATACTAAAAAAAATTATATATATATATATATATATATATAACTATTAAAAAAATTATAAAAATAAATAAACAAATTTAAATTTAAAAATACATATAAATTTAATATATATATATATATATATGAAAAAAAAAAAATTCGAGCATCCCCGAGGTCGCTCCCCTCCGCCCAGCATCCAAGTCCCACCCAGTCGTCCATCGGGCGAAGGGGAGCCACGTGCTACTCCCCTCCATCTGGCGTCCACACCCCACGACCAACTGGGTGGGGAGGGCCAATAGGGGACCAGGCCCCACAACTGGTTGGGCGGGGAAGTTGATCTCCTACGTCCCTCCTTGCCCAACCGGTCGTGGGGCCTTGCCGCCGGGAGGAGGGGAGCTGCAGGCTGTGGGGCATGGCTTTCAGGTGGAGGGAACTTGCGTGCATCTCCCCTTCCGCTCAGTGGCCATCCCTGCGGTCTGCTAGGTAAGGAGGGTGACCTCCTGTCGGCCCTCCTCGCCTAGTTGGCCTAGGCGAAGCCTGAAATTTTTTTTTTTTTTTCATTTTAAAAAAAAAATTATTATTATTAATTTTGTTTTTAATTTTTTTTTTTTTTTTAATTTAAAATTTGTAATGGCAAAAGTGTCCTCAGACACATAATTTTATTAATCAAGGAAAGAAATTACACCAAAAAATTGCAAGATTTTATACATGTACACTCCAACACTCTTGCAATCATGAGAATGAGCTATATATAAGCTAAATGTCCTAACATATTCTAGTTATGGATCACTTATTAAATTAACAAGTGTCCATTTACAAAAAATGTCATCCTAACAAATTTACTAACTTTTTTCTTATATTAAAGCCTAAGATACGACATCTTTCTAGATGTCATATCTTTTGCAACTAATTCTATTTCTAAAGTTTCTCCAATATTTTATTAAATATTCCAAATATTTAAATATTCTATTCTAACCTTTAAACTATGATATTTGTATTTTTGGATCATCTAACATTTTTGTATTTTAATTATTTAAAATTTTTGTTTTTTAATTATTTTAATTTGTTTTTAATTATTTTTAAATTTTAAATTTTAATTATTATTTTTTATTATTTTTTTAATTATGCAAATTTTTTTTATCTCCATTTTTCTTGTATTTAATTCGGTAAACCCATTTTCATCCGACGGGTTTAGCATTTTGAGGGCAATGAACAAGTTTCCAAGTGTTGTTGTCGAGAACTGCCTGATATTTGTCAACCAAAGCTTGTTGCCATTATTTATGTTTTACTGCCTCTTTATATGTAGAGGATTCAGTAAAATCATTTTCTATCAAGGAAAAATTTCCTTCACTTGTATGTGACCCCCTTGTTCCTGTTTATTCTGCTCATCATGCCTTACATCTTTCAAAAGCTGAACTGCCCATATTGGCAATTGATGTTCACTTGTTTGAGATTCTGAAAAATCACCATCATTCTAAAGAGGGTTGATGTAAATAGATGTTTGTTGATCAACTACAGATTCTGGGGGCGGAGAGTCACTATCAGAAGAATTGTTGTTGCTAGGAGATTTGGATGAACTGCCAAAAGACCCAGATGATGCTAGTGAAGTAGATGGACCGGAAGAATCATCTTCAGATGAAGGAAAATCAAGTTCATATCAATTTTGTGAATTTGGTTGACTTTGTATATTTCCTTTTTCTTTATCACCTTTTGTTTGTATCTTTTGAAGAAGACTTTCTATTTCTTCAGCACTCTTACTCTCAGTTTCATAAAAAATTACATCCTTGTTCACAATAAATTTTCCATTGGACAAAAGTCGGTACCGTTTCTTCTCATCAGAATACCCAATCATGGTGCACTTCAAGCTTCGTGAGTCAAGCTTAGTTAGTTTCTCTTTTGGAAATAAGGCATAACAGACTAATCCAAAAAATCTAAGGTGTTTAACTCGAGGTTTGAAATCAAACCATGCTTCATAAGGTGTGATTTCGTCTAAAGAAGCAGTTGGAGATTTGTTCCTTAAGTAGACAGTTGTATGAATTGCCTCTGCCCAATATATAGGACTTCACTTTTTGAAAGTTAGCATCAACCTTGTCATTCCTAACAAGGTGTTGTTCATTCTTTCTACTACTCCATTTTGTTGTGGAGTGTAGACATTTGTAAGATGTTGTTTTATGCCATTATCCATGAAATACATATTGAATTTATTAGAAGTGAATTCCCCTCCATTATTTGTTCTAAGAGTGCCTATCTTCTCTTTGACTTCATTTTCAATAATTTGGTGAAAATTTTTAAACTTTTCAAATGCTTCTGACTTCTGCTTCAAAAAATATACCCAAGTCATCCTGCTAAAATCATCAACAAAGAGTAAGAAATATTTTCATCCTCTAAGCGAAGTTGGTAAGGGTCCACAAATATCGTTGTGAACCAAATTGCAAACACATGTTTGCTCGCCATGAACTTGTTGGAAAAGTCTCTCGATTTTGTTTTACATAAATGCAAGCTTCACATTTTGCATTTTCCCTTTTGAAGGTTAGAAGTCCATTAACCTTTCCTTGTTTTTTCAATTGAGAGAGACTTCCAAAGTTTAGATGTCCATATCTAACATGCCACAATATTATAAGTGAAATGTTTGTACTTTTCGCTCCTGCAAAGTCAGAATTCCTTGTAATAACTGTCCATTTCATTCTTAACAGTTTTCCATCTTCATAACATGTCATCACTTTTTTCATTTTCTATTTGACTGAGTTAATTTTAACTAAGCAATCCTCCATAATCACCAGATGTCCTGCTTATCAAATCGTGACTAAAGATAGAAAATTTTGCTTAAATATTGGTACATACCATACATTTGATATCATTTTTTCTCCAATGACAGGTAGAAAAAATTTAACTACACCTTTTCCATAAGGAGTATGTTTTGTTTTATCAGCAAGATAGATTGAATTGAGATGGCATTGTTGGAAGTTACAAAATAAGTCACGTCGAAAAGTCATGTGTTGAGTTGCTCATGTATCCAAAATCCATGCATATTCATAAGCACTTCTAAGAAAGGTTGAAACTTGTAAAGTTGTTGATTCTTAATTTTTGAAGACATATTCTGAGTCATCATGATCATCTTGATCATTTGCAAAATGTGCAGTGTTTTGATGAAACTGTGGAATTTTTACAATGGAAGTGCTACAATCCTCGGCAAAATGGCCAACTTTGTTACATCTTCTGTAAATAATTTGACTTAAATATCTCCCTTTGCCTTGATATTTTCCTCTGCCTCTGCTTTGACCTCTGTTTCCAGTTTTTACTCTGTCTGTACTTTGTACTCTTCCTTGATTATAGCCTTTGCTTTGATTATCTCCTCTGCTTTGAAAATTACTCCTACCTGAACTATGGCCTTTGTTGAAATTGTTTCCTCTGCTTTGGCTTCGACCACGACCTTGCACACTGTGTGCTGGTTGACTTGGATTGAAATGTCCCCTTCCTCTATTTCTAGAACTGTCAATTGAGGATTTACTTGTGCTAGCCTCTGTGAAGAAGACATCTTCCCCAATCTGTTTCTTCTTCCCAAATTTTTTGTCATGTTGGGCTAACATATCACTTAACTCATCAAACTTGATCTTCTCTAATTTTCCAATTACTTGTAGATTTTCCAGAAAATGTGTGTAAGAAGATGGAAATCCAACAATTAAAATTGTAGTCAGGAAAATTTCATCGACAACTTGAAAACCTTCATTTATTATTTCCCGCTTGATGTTTTTAAGCCTTTAAATATATTCAAGAACATCACCCCCTTTACTTAATTTTTGTTGGAGAAATTTTAATTGAAGATCGACCTTTTTTTATTCAGGTTGTGTATCAAATAGGTCTTTGAATGTACGCAAAGCAGTCCATGCATCTTAGGCGTTTTCAATATGAATATACATCTCATTGTTAATTGAATACTTTATAAGAGCTAGTGTCTTGGCATTTTTGACTTCCCATTTTGAAAGTAAAGTTGCATCTGTTGGTTTATTAGGCTTAATGTCTCCATCACATATGTCATGCCACAGTTCATTATATATTAGAGTGTTTCCAATGAGACGTTTCCATGTCTTGTATGATTTTGCACCTTCAAGCTTATCAGAATCAGAAAACAAATTAACTAACTTCGACCTTATAGAGTTGAATCTTCGCACCAAAAAGAATTAAGCACAAAAATATCAAGATGAGCAACATTCCACATCCAAAACGCCACACAAAAAATAAAACGATCTATCAGGGCTTGGCCTTGACCCTCGGATAGTCGTTGGAGGAGAAGAAAATTGATTGAGTTTTGCACTTGGCTCTAGTCAATTTCTCTTCAGATTTTACAATGAAATCTTTCAAAAGTTGATTTTTTTACATTTCTCTTGCAAAGTTGCCTTAAAAAAATACTCTAACCCCCCTCAAAGTGAAAATTACTTTGAGTTGCAATTTCACCTTATCACTCCAAATAAAATTACAATAACATCTCCTTATTACTCCAAAAAGCAATTACAAAATTTGACCATTTCACTTTATTGCTCCAAAAAAATAGAAAATAAAATAAAATAAATCCCAATTTTCTCCCTTATAACTCCAATTACAAAAACAATTATCGCTCCAAAAAATTACAAAATTTGCTACTCCAAGCATTTACAAAAAAGGTCCTTTCACTCCTTATTACTCAAAAAAATAATACAAATAAAAAATCTCATACACAACTAAAACTTATATTGTTTTGTTTGTGCTGGTGAAATGGAAGAAGTCTTCATAGATTGGAATGCACCAAGTCCGAATGTCTTCGGTCTAGTAGAAGGCCTTTCTAGCATTAATACGCATGGATGAGGCTGATGGCTCAAATTCTTTGTTCGTGTTGCATTGTAGGGCTTCCATGCTTTTTTATTCGACGAGCTCGCTTTCAATAATGATGTTAATCCATTTGATTCACTTGGTGATTTCAATACAGAAACTGAGAGAAATTTGGGATGATTAGTTAGAAGACACTGTTGTAAATCAGAACAAGAAAAATTTGTTGGAAAATTAGCTTGCTAAGGATAAGCTGAAGTGTAGTGGGAAGAAATCATGCAAACTGAATGATGTGGTAACAGTTTTCACGCGGATTGATGGCAATGGTTGCATTGATAGTGGGTACAACAACATCACCGTTGATAATTTAAATTACTATCTAATTATTGTGGAAACCAATGTCGATATTGCAATGGACGCCTCGTCTTCTTCCGTGGTACATGCCTTAAAAATGCAAAGAAAATGATGTGAATTTGGGCAAAGATTACAGCCTGAGCCTCCCAAATGAATGCATGGCCTACATCTTCTGCAACTTTAGCTCCGACAACCGGCAGCGATGCTCTGTGGTGTGCAAGAGATTGTTTCTTGTCGAGGGTTTCAGTAGCCAACAAATATCCTTGGATGCCCAGTTGGATATCTCAGCGGCAATCCTAAGCCTCTTCAGCAGGTTCGATAATGTGACTAATCCGATCATGTGACCAATCTCGCTCTCACGTGTGAACGCAGAATGGTAAGTATAAAAGATGAGGGCTTGATTAAAATTGGAATTCATTGTAAGAGCCTTAAAAGGTTGAAATTGAAGGTATTTAGGGAGTTATCTGATGTGGGTATTGCAATGCTAAAGGCGTAATCATTCAGCTTTATAGCTACAACCTCGGAGATGTGATTGTTGATTTGAATCAGGCCTTTAATCCAGGTGGAGACAAAGTTGTTCTCAAGTATAATAACACCAAAGAGGTTGTTGGAGTGAGGAATTGGAAAAAGGAAACAATGTAGGAATTGAGAAATGGCAGCAGAGTTGCGTTGAGTATTTAGAATGTCAAATCGAGATCTTGGATGGTTTCCTTGAGGGAAGATGGCAGGAAATTTTCAGGCCTGGCGGGAGTATGCGGATTCACACTTTGTACCTCAGGGATAATCGCTTCTTATCGCTTATATATATATGGGTGAAAATGTGAAGCTGGGTTACACTTTTTGCCCTTTTTTGAGAAAAAAATTTCATTTTTTTCGGTTCTTCAACTTTCTGCAAACTATAACAATTTTTCTGTGTAGAATTTCATTTTACGATAAAAAAAAGTTGTGAGAAATTTCGTTAGCTTTCTATTACTTATTTTTTGAAATTTTTTTATGCAGATTTGATATGTCAACTTAGCATTTCTTTGAGTGTGTGTTTCTTAACAATCAAAGGATTCATAAGAAGTCATGTTATGACGCAATGTTGTATTCATTGAAAATTTGTGTTTTTGAAAAAAAAAATGTGTTACAACAATCTAGACAGAGTCTACTTTATTTTCGTCATATTTACAAAGCCAATGGATGCATATCATAATTACTAGAATTTTTTGAACTGGTCCAATACGAAAAATTGCATATTTTTGATATGTTTCGCGTCGCAAGAAATTTCTTAACATATAAGTTATAAACTAAAAATCTAAAAGCTACCCATTAGAGACGACAGACCAATTTAATGCCCCATAATTTTTTCAATTTTTTTTACAATGTATTTTGGGAGATACAAAATTTTGATTTCACTGAATCACAATGACTCTCACAAATTGTTTGCACCCATTTTATTAGAAAAATAATTAAAATTAATAAACGTTTATGAAATTCCATAAAAGTTATATTTCCTGAAAGTAGATTCAATTCTGAAAATTCTTGTCTTGGTTTCGACAGTTAATTAACAACCTTTTATGGAGTTTAATCAGTCCAAAGTTGCAGAACCGTTTTCAGAGCCTGGTTTTTGCGTGATTGGTGACGTGTTAGTTCGGCCGAACTTTTAGTCCAAGTTCGGCCGAACTATGTTTTCCGCTTAAGGCTCGTTAAATCTAACATTTTAATAGTTCGGCCGAACTTTTGATCAAAATTTCGGCCGAACTATTGTATAACTCTCCGTCGGCTGGAAAGTTTTGCAGAGCCCCCTACTAAAACACATTTCGCGTCAATATAAATTGCCGCGAAATGATTCACAATTTTCGCACATTTCGCACACTTCATCTCATTTTACAAATATCTTGGTTTGGGTTCAAAAACTTTTCTTCAAAATTTGGGTTTAAGAGCATTTCTTGGAAGCAAATTGATTTTACAATTTTGGGTTTAAAGATTTTTTTTGTTTGGAAGACATTTCTTGGAGGCGGCGTGATTTTGGAAAAAATTGTAAAAAATTTCTTGGACGTACATTCAAAAGAAATTTCTTGGAGGTATGTACGTGTTTTGAGTTGAAGTAAATATTTTGAGCTTCGTTTCATTTTTATAAGACATTTTTCTCTCGTGTGTTTTGGATTGGAATATGTATTTTTTACAAAAAATTTACACTGAATTTTTTTAAATTAAATCTTTTGTGATATTTTTTGTAATTGAGTTATTGTCTAATTTTTTGAAGGAAATTTTTTGAATTTCATACCCTATTATCATGGGAAATCGAAGAACTTGTGCGAGAAAATATGATCGAAAAAGAGACCCTGAAGCACATAGAGAAGAGACGAGACAATCTCGCAAAAGAAAGTTAGAAGCCCTCTCAAATATTGAAGAGGAAAATCAACCTCAAGCAGAAATTGAAGCAGGTATGTAAATGTAAATATTATGATCTATTGATATATATATTTAAAATTTTCCTAATGTAAAATGTGAAGCTTAATTTTTATTTGATGAACTAGTTTGAAAAATATTTTGTTTAATGTAAACAGACAGAGATATTCCTCAGAATATTGAAGAAGAAAATCAACCTCAAGAAGAAATTGAAGCAGGTATGTAAATGTAAATATTATGATTTATTGATATATTTAAAATTTTCCTAATGTAAAATGTGAAGCTTAATTTTTATTTGATGAACTAGTTTGAAAAATATTTTGTTTAATGTAAACAGACAGAGATACTCCTCAAAATATCGAAGAAGAAAATAAACCTCAAGCAGAAATTGAAGCAGGTATGTAAATGTAAATATTATGATCTAATGATATATTTAAAATTTTCCTAATAAATATTGACATATTTATTAATTTAGTGATTTATTGAATATGTTCTATTTTTCGAATATGTACAGATGAAATCACTATCGATAATGAGATGTTAGAAAATATTGACACTCACACATATGGAGATAAAAAACCTGACCATGTTATACGATATCCTGTCAACTGCATTTTTGAAAAGCATTTCTTAAATGAGCGAGTGACAGTTCAGGGTCAAATGTTGAAAGGTCTCCTATCATCAAGGAAATTAAAAGAAGCGACGACATTATTGGGTATTCGAAAATCAACCAAAGATAAAAAAAAATGAAGGAAGAGGTGATAAAAAATATCTGTAGTGATATAAAGTCAATTAAGAGATCTAGAGATAAAGATGTTTCAAATATACGTAGAGGAATACAGATGGCAAATATACGTAGAGGAATACAGATGGCAATGGTTTCACCAAGTACTCAAGAGAATCGTTTGATAACATCTATGGCACGAGCATTGGGAACCTCGCGAAAAACTCTGCACAAACATCGAAAATTTCGACTGCAAATAGATGTAAATGATGAACTCGCTTGTTGGAGAGCTATTTGTAGGCAACCATACAAAGATAGACTTGGAGAAGATGTTAAAAAAATAATATATGAATATTGGAAGAACAATTCGCGTGTTTCAGCAACTGCAAGACATGTGATGCGAAGAAGAATAGCACGAAATCAATACGAAGAACATGAAAAACATCTCTTGGAAACCACTCAGATAGAGTTATTCAACAAGTTCAAAGAAGAGAATCATCAAATTCATGTTTCACTCAGTGCTTTTGTTCAACAAAAACCATGGTATGTAAAACCTATCACCGTACGCGATACTTGTTGTTGCCGTTATCATGTGGAATTTGAGTTATATTATGACACATTCCTTGATTTCGGTAGAACATTATGGAAGGATTCACCTCCTCCTTCCACTATCCGTGAATTTATATCTCAAATTCTATGTGAAAGAGAAAGCGATGAACTATTTTACAAAAAGAAATGTGTTGGTGGTAAAAAATGCGATGATTGTGGAAATTTGACTAAATTTCAAAACAAATATCGTATTGACATAAATGATCAATCATTGTCCAACATGAAAGTGAAATGGAAGAGATATGAATATATTGGTACATCGATTCAAGGTGAAAATAATGTTAAAAGAATCGAATTACGAGAAGACGAAATTTTTCTGATAGACTTTTTGAGAAAGTTTGAGGCAGAAATTTACAAATACACCAAGCATTCCCATAGAGCTTTATGGCAAGACTTGCAATTCAAAAAATCTCGTGAATTTTTTTCACCAGGGACCATTTTGTCAGTGATTTATTTTGCAGAAAACTACACATTTGTTCCACAAAAAGAAATTCAGAGTGAATACTATTATTCTGACCAAGTCTCCATGCTCGTCCATATTCTATATAGACATGCTGAACAAAATGTCGATCATATAGAAAGCACGAGTGAAAATCGACATATCATTAAAGAATATCACTCTTATATCAGTGACGATCGTACACATGATACATGTTTTGTACAACATTGTTTTGGAAGAATTTATGATTCATTGAAAAATCGTGGAATAACATTCAATGAACATTGGATATGGTCAGACGGATGCACAGGTCAATTCAAATGTGCACGATCATTCTTTTGGTTGTGTTTCCTTCATAAGAAAACCTGCATTAAACATTGTTGGAATTTCTTTGAGACTGGCCATGGAAAAGGAGAACATGACGGTGCAGGAGCATGCAAAAAACGAGTACTTCGAAGATATCAAATGAATCACTTTGCACGCCGACTTGTGAACGCTGAAGAAGTTGTTCAATGGTGCATCGCTGCTCTAAGCCATGAGAAAAACCCATCAAGAGAAGTGTGAAGGTACATTCAATTTAATTTATATTGGAAATATAATTTTAAACATTGTACATTTATCATGCAATGATTATTTTTAATTGTATTTTGATATCATATTTACAAATTATTTTTCTAATTTTCCATATAAAGGTTTTTCTGGCATATTGGAATCGAAGACATAGATAGATCAATTGGAAATGATGTTGAAACAATAAAAGGGACTCGAAAATTGCATTCAATTCAAACAAAGTTTTCCACAAATGTGTTTGCATTGGATAAAAGAAAATATTCTTGTTTTTGTGATGTTTGCATAGACAACACAAAATCCAATGACATTTGTGAAAACAAAATGTATGTGAACGATTGGAAACATACAGAGCTAAATACAAAGGGAAAAATGTCTATTGCAATGTTTGAAGAAATGCAATCAGAGGAAACTACAATATCATCCGATGGTGATCGAGTTTCTGATCTTGTTAGAGAAGTTAACATTTGAATTACTTTCTAATGATTTAAAGATCTAGAAATAAATTTAAATATGCATAATTAAATGTTAAATTTATTTTATTGTGCAGGAGATGTTTTTGCTGTAATTGCACCTATTGACAACGATGAAAATGTGAAGTATTATTTGATGCATTGCATTGAACGAAAAATGAAATTATTACAAGACTATAATGATCACGGATTTCAGTATGACAGAGGGTCTATTATACTGAAAGGTTATTTTTTCAGACAAAATCATCAAAGTGGAGACTTTGTTTACTTTGAAGACTATGAACTTGATTCCATAAGTTGTCAATATAGTCACTTGGTGTGTGCAGCACGCATAAAGTTGATAGAAGTTCAATCAAAGAAAAAATCGAAAATTAAGAAATGGAAAATGTCAAAATCCGATCATGAATGGATTATTGAAGATGGAATTCCATTAGAATTTTTTTGAGTGAAGTGTCCAACAATTTATTATCTTTGGATTAAATATGTTTTAGAACTTCCAGTACTCAACTAAAAATTGAGCTGCTTATGTTATTTGTGGTTTGTACATGTTACAAATTGTTTGGGTACAAGCACGTGTTCTAGTATCAACTGAAAGTAGTTTTTCTATACATGTGCATTGATGAAAAATGTTATATGTATTGGATATATATATATATTCTAGAATGAAATTAATTGTTCTTGTATATTAATTGTTCTTGTATATGTTTTCCAACCGTATGGTACAAATTATTTCACTTTATTTTGTAAGGTCAGATTCGGTCCCCATATGGCCTAGCCTCCAAGGGACGAGATAACAAGTGGTTGTCCCCACTTGCTCGAATCTCATCTTTTAAGTACAATTTTACTGTTTATGGCAGGCATCTTACATGATGTCCTAGCCAAGGATAGATTCTCTTTGTTTCAAGTTTCCGGTAAAAGTTGTCACTGGATGACCTACTAGGATATTATAAATACTAGCTTTGTAAGATCATTTGGCATTCAGAAAAATTCGAAAGTCTTAGACCGTCAATCAATTTAAAGTATCATTCACCCTAGGGAGTGTAAAATATTCAATGTAGGTTGGTGACGATGTTCACTCCTAGCTTGAAGCAGCTCCAATGACCAATTCTTTAATGAATTCCAATGCACTAGACCAAAGTTGGTGACCTACTTGGTTTTTCACCCAAGAAATTCCAAGGTACTCTTCTTACCTTTGGCCCCCAAAGCTACAATGGAGTTATAGGAAGGTGAAGAAAATTTTTTTCACTAATAGGAATTTGGTCACATCCCTAATCTCCCCTTATCAAAAAGTTCCTATCTACTACATTATCCAGCGTGTACTCAAGATCACTATTTCATAATTAGAATATCACAATATCATAAGTTCTCAAAAAAATACATGGAATGCCATTACGACACTCATCTAACAATGGGGAGCTCCAAACCTAGAAAGCTCCTCGTCTCCTTAATAATAATGTGTTTAATTTAGTCTTTTAGGTGAGGATTAGGTGTGAATCTTGTTTTCACATACAAAAATAATTAATTGTTTAATTCCATAAATTTGATTATTCACCAAAATACATGTCATATCCACTATTTGTCTCTCCTACAAATTCCCATTATTTTATTAAAATATGATTTTATCTCACCCAACTATCACATGTTCCTAAATTTACTCCTAATTGTTCCCTATGCCCTAAATCTACTCCTAATTGTTCCCTATGCTTCTTTTCCCTTACTTATTTTTAGAAATTTATTTTCCTAGATCCATCATAACTATGGATCTATCAAGCGCCGAGAGGGATCAAATATCTAGAGGTGCAAACCTCTTTTTTGAGTGCAAAACTTGAGGAAAGGTTTGCACCTCGAGAGATTTGATCCCTCTCGGTGCTTGATAGATCCGTAGTTAAGATGGATCTAGGTTGGTTTCAGTCGTGTGCAACCAAGGAAAAACTATCGATAATATGAGGAACATATGATTAATTTTGTCAATAATATGTAAATACATCTAATATTAATATAACCATTTTAAATATGCTAAATATGTTTGAGATTTATCAAGTCATTTTAATTTTAAATTTTCTTAGTTACCTCAATTTGTTGAGATGATAAATATTGTAGAATAACTTTAATAATGGAGAATGATCAAATAAATTTTTTGAATGCAAAGTGACAATGTAATAATATTGAATGATAGAATGTGAATAATTAGAATGTAATCAATTACAAATAGCATTTATTGTGATCAATCTTAAACTATTTTCTTCTTCTATTCTTATTGTCACCCTTATTAGTTTTGTCATCTTTTTGTATCGATTATATTAAAAAGAAAGTAAAAATCATAAATCATAAACCATTTAAATATTTAGCTCGAACTCTTGTAGTAAACACCATACCTTGTCTCTCTTTCTCTCCAATATTATTAGGTTTAATTATTATAACACAAAAATCGTTCTACATTGTCAATAATTTTTTGCGCTTACACTGAAATCAATGAACACTATTAATCCAATGACTTTACAAGTAATGTACCATCATACATGCAATTATATCAAATCATAAATCAACATATACAATTAAATCAATGGGGATTGTCTTGTTACAAGTAACATTTCAATTTACCACATGTGCAAATGTAGGTTGAAACCATCCAAAACTTTAAGTTGTAGATTGAAACCATCCAAAACTTTAAGTTTTAAAACCCTTTTGATTATATATTGTGCAACATTAAAACATTAAACATTTAAAGTTAATTAAATATCACATGCAAAATGTAGATTGAAACCATCCTAAACTTTAGTTTTAAAAACTTCACATGCCATGCCAATTATAATTCAACTATCCAACAAAAACGTTTAACATTAAATATCACATGCCAAATGTAGTTCAGATGACAACACTACTTCACATTCACATGCCAAAAGTACTAAAACCATCCAAAAATTAAATAAAACAAATTATATCATACCAATGTAATAAAATATGTCCAAAAATTGTAAATCTCACAAGTATCAAAATGTATCAAGTTTAACAAATTTTAAAACCATCTAAATTTTGAAATCAAATCTACTGTAAATCATGTCCATCAAATGGAGGATCTAGCGTCTCAGTCCGCGCCCTATCCTGTGAATAGGAAACCTACATACACAATGCACATGTACTTGAATATTAAAATTTGAAGTTTTAAAAATGAATGAGAATATATATATCTAGAACTTCATGTAAAAAACAAAATATAACAAAAAAATCATGTATTACCTCGTAAGGTTCCCTCTCCATTTGATGAACAGGTTCTGCCATAGGAACATCTGCAGTGGTAAACTGTACAATATACATGTACAGTTAAATATATATATATATATATATATATATATATATAATTTATATAAATTAAAAACTTTCAAATGAAAATGCACGTGTACATATATAAACTTATTTTCAATAATATTAAAAAAATGAACTAAAGACAACTTGTTCAAATGTTGTGGATGTTCCTATCTCCGTCGCTAGAGTCCCCGGATTAAAGAAATCTTCTATAGGAACCTAAATTCAAAAAATTTTAAATAACTCAAAATATAGATCTCTCTCTCTCTCTCTCTCTCTCTCTCTATATATATATATATATATATATCTCAATTTTTAATGGAACTTTTTGAGGTAGAATATATATATATATATATAACTTTTAAACATAAATTTTAAACTTGTGAAAAATTGTCCATACTCGTGGCTCATCTCCCAATGAAGTAGAAGGTACATCTCCTAAGGAAGAAGAAGGTACCGCCATCCCAAAAACATCAGACGGAATCGGTACCTGTTAAAACATTTTATAAAATTATATATATACATACATGTACATGTGTGGCAAAAATTATTTATTTTAGAGTCACTTAAAAAACACTAACATGTGCCAACATATCATGATGGTCAGACCCATCTGCATCGTTTGAACCGGAGGTCCCGAACGTAATATTAACATTTTCATCACACATCATGCCTGAGAACTACAAATGGTGTTTTAACATATAATCATACATTTTTGTTAGATTAATGTACACATAAAAATAAATGTATACATGTACATACACATGTATTTATTACAAATTGTACACATGTATATGTAAAAATAATTTCAAACCCTAAGGTCACTAACACATACCGTTTCGGTGCCCTCTTCCTCATGAAAAATTAGGTCTTGCAGACCATTGCAACAATTTATTGCATATGTTCGGAGATCTTCAACATTCATGTTGTAAATCTCCTCATCTGTACGATAAACAAAATTGGCACGTGCATTTTCACGTGCTCTTTGTCGATTTAAACAAAGATCAACTCCACTCAATCCGCTATGAACATTGTCGATCATAACATCCCTTGCTTCTCGACTTATTTGAGAAGTCGCATCCATCTTTGATCGCAAATTTTCGACTCGAAACGGTCGACTGACCAATGGCGGCTCAGGGCGAGGCAACTCCACATCTCGCTTAGCGCGCTTACGGTTATATAATCGACCTTTCCTCAGGCCAAAAAATTCTGAAGGAAGGTCATTGTAGTTGGGTTTCATACCCAAAAAAAATTCTGCATAAAACATTTGTGAAAAATAAACAGGAACCTCATCGTTCCATGGAAGCCTTCCAAAGGCCGCAAGATGTCGATCATACAAATAACTAGCTTTATCTGGGTGCTTGAAATACTGCACCTTCAACATTTTTATTTTTGACCCTTCCTTATAATTAAACATTGACTTGGCCTCTGCTCTTGTAACTTTTTGTTTTATGTCCTGCCATTTATCGGGACCCATCACTGTTTCTTTTCTCTTTCTCATCAGTTCTACAAATGAATCAGTCGTTGGCCCAAGATTTCTGTACACATTTACCATTTCACCCAATGAATGTGCAACTATTTCAAGGCTTTGTCAACTCTCAGCAGGTAGAGACAAAGCCACGAGATCTCTTTGCAATTTTGCATGAAGGCTTTCACACCTTTGTAAGGTGCATTCCGCCATGTTGGTTTCCCATGGTATATCAATAATCTTAGCCGAATAAATTGTGCTGGGTTGACAGCCTTCTTCTTGAATGTAGCACACTGCCCTGCATCTATTTTGACCACTAGCTTGAACATTTTCGGCCTCTGCATCAATATATATATAATTTCGTATATTAGAAAAAACACATGTAAAAAAAGTTGTACAAATTTAATGAAAAAATATTGAAATTGATGGCAACCTTGATGTTGTTGGTTAACATATTCTCCAACATGACCCTGCTGAGAACCAGCCCCAGAATGACGCTGCTGAGAACCAGACCCACAATGACCCTGTTGAGAACCAGCAGTGGTTGATTGGCCTTCGGGGGAATAAATATCACCCCCTTCACACAACCTGCTACCACTCATACCTCGCCCGGTTGAACCTTGGCCACGCTCCATGGATGGAGTTGAAACCCTTCTCCTCTACCTCCTAAAAATTAAAATATGAAACTTATTAACAACTAATTTAACTCACAAAGTTAATAAAAAAAGTCAATTCCATATGTACACACATGTATGGAGATTTAAGATTATATTTAAATACCGTGAACATTCCCCGATCCCTGAACCTCCATATGGGATTCGGCTGATCTTCGTTGTTCATCCTCCATGATATATATCTATTAGTCGACATTTACACAAAATAGATTTCAAAAAATCAATTTGTAATTTAGTGTACACAAATTATGTAGAACACAACTTTCAAAGCAATAATTGATCATGTGTGAAACTAAATTTAATCGAAAAAGAAATTATAAAAATGATAAGTTCACCAAATTGTGCTTTACATGGTGGGAGCACACTTGGTATAAAATTTACCACTTATACACTTTAGTTTGTGGGATAAATGACACATGTACATAGTTTACCTTAAAGTTGTTGTGTTTTATGGATATTAAAATGAAGAACTTCTATTTAGATCCATTCCAGAGATTGACTGTAGGGGCATTTACTAGATATGTCACCTTTTATAAAAGATGAGATCCAGAGGCTACCTGGCCCTTTACAGACTCTGCCTATAGAACTTGTAGAAGTAAACACTAGAGGCATTAACAATATCAAATAATGTTTTAATGCTCAGACATGGGAATTTGTCTCTTTCCCTACGCAAAAAAATAGTTCAAGGTAGTTAATCTTCATAGACACGTCATCAAGCAGGTCAATGTGATCATCCCCAACTTACTTTTCATGAAATTAGGCTTGGAATCCTCTACAACCTGGTGGATGGAGTTGAATGGGAACTAGGATAAGGCCTTTACAAAATACATGCTAGTGAATAATACTTACTAGGTTATGCCAACAAATAAAGTGGGAGAAATGTTTTCTCCTCGAGGTTGTCCAATTGGGTGTGTAATACCAACTTCACCCATTTCCTAACAGGTTTCTCTATTAGGTTACAAATGTCTTCCACCTTATTAGTTATATATTTTTCAATTTCCCGTGGATTCCTTGATTTTTTTCTCCTACCATCTCCCTCTCTCACTCCCCAAATTATTGTCATCAAACATGCCCCATTGAGGATATGGAGCAATGTTTGCACCATACTTAGAACTGTCATTGCTGCTAATTGAAATTGGAGTCATGTATACTAGATTGCTTGCTTAAGTGGCTCTTACTTGGACAATATCCTGAGATGAGTTTGAAATGATGGTCATATGAGGTTGGAAGCTACTTGGTGTAATTTTCCTTAAATCTTCAAAAAAACAGAGCAAAAATGTCATTTTCGATCATTTTTTATTAGCTTCTGCATACAGCAAATGTTATCACAATTGCAACACAATCATGTTCAATGAGCATGAATTATGAATGTCACAAGCCAAATGGAAAGGAAATTTGCATTCATTTAGGCAAAAGAAGGCTATGACATTAAGGAAATTTGCATTCTTGATACTTACCATGTGTTTCAAAGCCATAACGAAGGTTGGCTTTGAGAGTTTCCTCTCAAAGCCCTGTCTTGAGATGAAATTTAATTCAATTTCTCTTAGAGTTGCAAGGTGGAATTGATAGAACTATTTGATTTCTTTACCATAGATGGATCAAGACATGTAATTTAACTTTACGAGCAGATTGAAGACGAAGAGATTTTAGATTTTGTTGTTCTCACTGAAGGTTTTTGTCTAGTTTTGTTTCTTAAACCATAATTTCCATAGGACATTTTTGGTGAATAGATTCTTGACCTTGATGAGAGGATATGATACCTTGAAGAGGCTACATATTTTGGTGACGTCACTAATTGTTTCTCTATTATCATGTTTGTTAAACATCTCGCTTAGGGCGAGGCAACTCCACATATATTGTACATTTTATGGGACAGAAAACAATATGTAGAAATATTCACTTGGTTTTTATAATTGGTTTTTATAATTGGACTAGAAGAGGTTGATAAAGAATATAGGAAGACAAAAAACTAACCAGTGGTGTACTAAATGTATTTCTTGGGAGGTAGATTGGCATATGGAATTTTGGTAGCTAGAACTTTTCCAAATAAGTGAATGTATTTGAAAACCAAACCTCTAGTGTATTTTGGTTTAGACAAGGTCTAGAATTTGAAAAGTGAATTCCCTCTTTCTTCCTCTTACATGTCCAATGATCGGAATCTGGATTGAGGGAAAAAAATTTCCTAAATAAAAATTTTGCATTTTATTTGTACACATGAGTTTTTAAAAGCTAATTAACTCATAAATTTCTCACAAAATACACTTAAAGCTTGACACAAACCCCTTCCCAATTGGCTAACTTTAGACGATCCTAAACACATTTTTATTTAACTAATGAGGGAGATAGCCCAATTAAACTAGTTTGTCCATATTCAAATCAAGTTGGTATCAAAGTACAATTTAGCTCATTTTAGTCAAGGTTAGTTAGAAGAATTAGCTATTGGTTTATGTCTTCAATTTCCTCTCAAAATGAATGTGTACGTGCTTTTGAAAGACACACTAGAGGAATAAGTTCCAAATTTTTGATGAAAATGTGCTATGAAAGTAAAGGGTTAAAGGCAACCATGTACAAGGCATAGTTAATACAAGGCATAGTTGAGCCAAATGTTGTTGAGGAAGGGCCTAATTATTTGGGTCTTGGTTATGGAAAACATGGAGAATGCTCCAAAGCGAAGGAGGCACATGAAGCTGTTCCAAGAAGGAATTTTATTTTGTGTTCATTACCTCAAGCTTGTGAAGTTTGTGTTCATGATGAATGGAAAATTTTGACACCCACTTTGCAAGAAGATGTTAATAAACATGCAGCTAATGAGAATGTAAAAGAAGAGGATGTTGAAAGCTCTATCTAGTCATTGAATTCATTGCTAGTATTCAGAGGAGATCCACTACCTCATCAAATCCACCTCCTCAAGAAGGCGACAATGGTGAATGTTCAAGGTATAAATTTGCCTTTAATCAAATTTCTTTTGATTATGATAAACATGGTAAATATTCACATAAGATATATAAAAGAACTTGCACATGTTCCTTTTGTGGTTTGAATATTCATAATGTTTATAGATGTTGGAAGAAGATATCCATACACATTGAAACTTTCTAAATAAATTAGGAAAAAAGTCAAAGGCCCATTGGACAAGGAAAATGATGTTGAAAATAAGATGCAATTGTTTATTACTCATTGCCATAAGAAAGGTCACCTTGTCGACAAGTGTTGGACTTTGTATCCAAAAATTCATCCACAACATTTGAAGAAGGTGGAAAGAGATAACGACAAGAATGGAAAAGAGGATTCCATAATCGATGAGGGTCAAGATGATTCACATGATGAAGTGCAGCTAAAAGATGCGCCATTGAAATGGTTTGCTAACAGATGGTTAGATTTCTTATCTAATTAAGGCCTTGCATGTATTTTGATGCTTCATGAATTTCTTTGCAAATTCAAAGTATGGTGCATGTTGCATGAAGCAATATGTTGAAAGTAGAGTTACGTTGACACACTTAAATGCAACAAATATGGAAATTTGTACCTGAGCTCTATTATTTGACTTGAGAGTCGATTGTTTGAAGAGGCATGTTTTGTCGATTTGTGTTTGGTTGATGGTTTTGTACACCAATATGTAAGAGTACATGGAGATATTCACATGATGTGAATTTTTTTTCTTTGAAGGAGAAAAATGATATGTCAGCGAGCTATGTTTTTTGCATGATGTGTTTTCAGTTTGATGGTTTTGTTTGTGACAAGACGTCACGAGATTTTGGGAAGGTCCACTCTTGAGCAAGAGCCTCATGATTACAACCTAATCATGATAATCAAATGGGAGTGCATCCTTATTTTGAAAACAAATAGGATTCTAAGCTACCTAGGACTCAAACCATCATTTTTAAATTTGAAATATCATGGTGTGTTGTTTCAATGCCTGAATCCACAACCCTAACATAAATTGTTTTATTCCTTTTTTGCAGGATTTAGTTGGTTATATTAAAATTCAGTTGAATTTAAAATTCTTGGCTTAGTGGCATGAACCAAACATATTGTACATATTAAATTCAAGGAATTTCACTCTCCCAATCATTTCTAAATCACCCATATCACCAAGAAAACATGTTTTAAAAGAGCATACTTTGGTATGGGAAAGACCTTCGATTTCAAATATTATAAGAAGGTTTTTGATATGGTTGAGAGAATGTGGAAAATAGAATCCATAAACAAATTATTTTTCAAAAAGTATTACTTTCAAAGTATCAACAAGGAACATGTACAAGGGTGTTCAATGAAATAACGCTATTTATTTAAATTCCATTATGTATATCTTACTCATAATTTTAACAAATTATTAAATAATGATCTAGATTGGATAATTATATTATTTGTCATATATTTTGATGCTTATAGAGTGAAAAAAATTAAAGAATCAACTTGTAGGGTCATTTTAATGGTGGGTGGAGAATTGGGGTCTAAAACCTTTTGGAGTCATTTTGAGGCATTAAATGACATTTCTGGGGGTCAAACGATTATCCCTTGTGCTGAAATCTTGACCATTATTATACACTTAAAGACATATCCAATGGTGCAAGAAAAACATCAAACGAAGTTCATTCAAAATTTATGCCTTTAGTAAGTTGACCTATCATGTTGACCACCATGGTACGAGAGAATGACATCTTAGCCCCATTACTCATGCATGGCAAGCTAGCTACATGTGAAATTTTAACAAGACTCTAAAAGGTCTAAAATCACAAACCTCGTTAATGGTTGACAGAGTCAAATCTTACACCTAGTTGGCTATCACACTAGGTTAAATACTTGGCCACTAGGAGGAATAAGAGTTCCATTTTGTGTTATTGTATTTTGTTCCATAGTTGAAAATACAACTAGGAGTGTGAAGTTAGAGAGAAAAAAGTATGAAGTTAAGTTTTTATAGCAACCTTACACGCTAAAAGTCTTAGCTAACTCTAGAGAGATTACCTCTTTCTTTGTACTCGCATATTTTCCATACCAGAAAAGAGAGAGTAGAGCATGTTTACATTTTAGTGTTGTTTTTCTCCCATAAGGATTTCCTAGGGAAAAAGGAGTCTATAGCATCATTACTTTTTAGGGTTGCTTGTCTCCCATATAAGGATTTCCTAGGAAAATAATTGTGTTGATTGTATAGAGATATTTATGTGTGTGTTTCATTATGTTCTCTATTTCTTACGTTGTGTTTCATTATGTTTTATATTTCTTACATTTATGCCCTCCTATTTTTCTTTCCAATCAAGGTTTATAAAATGACATGAGAAGCAACATGTCAGACTTGGAACAATCATTTTCATTATCTATATGGAAGGCAAGAAGGATTATATCCCCTTAAGCTTAAGCTTATGTAGTTTGTCAATTTTTATCATATATTTTTTGGTAAGGGTAAATGTTTTTTTATCTATAGTACAAGTCATGAGTTCCCCAATTTTACCTCATGTAAAGCACGATTCTAGGATTACTACAATTTGTACTTGGTTTTTTATTGTGATGATGCCCTGTCTCAATCACTTGGCCATCTCTTGATGGGTAGTTAAATCTTTATAACAATACTTAATTAAAATTTATCTATTTGTATTATGTGAAATTATGTAAAAAATGGTATACTAATTTTCATAAAATTGGGTTGAGTTTATCATATATTTCAATGAAAGTTGATTAAATATGTTTTCTTTAAAAGGATCTAACAATTTTGTTGAGGTATGAATTTGCAATTTTGTGTGGCTCTCTATCAACCTTCACTTCCTCATTTCTAGAAAAAATCTACTTGCTCATTCGTATACCCACTTTCTGTTCAAATGCATGAGTTTTGAACTCTCAATAACTATGTTTTTCCACGCGGGAAAATTATGTCACATTTTATACTAACTCTAAATATTATTTTGAAGTTTGAATTACTGTTATTCTTTTATATAATTTAACATTATATAAGTTTAAATTGAAAGCTACTTAGATGAAATATAGCTTAGATATGGACTTTGCAAATTATTATCTATTTATTGAACTAAAGGACATAATTATTACACATGTTTAATTTACATTCAAATGCTTCTTTGATTTATCTCCTATAGCTTAATGTAATGCTAGATATATAATTTAAGTTTAAGGGCCATGAGATAAATATGAATTTTATGTGACATTTGTATTGAATCATCTATTTGTTGTGTTATATGAACATAATTGGTACGCATATCTAATTTGTATTACTAATATGTCATGTCATGCTTCTTTAATTTATCTTTTATAGATGACCAGAGCATCCCTTTTTAATCTATCCCTTTTGACTTCGGATATGTGGGCAATACTCATCCGAATATTTTTCTAGATCATAAAGAAATGAGTAAAATTGTATTCCATTTGTGTCAATGTTAAGGTTAAGCACATGGATTAAAGTTTTATATAAGATACATTGCCATTGTGTACATTTATATCTAAAGAATCCAAAACCTCATTCAAGACCATATGTTTTGTTGGTGTAGTTTGATTGGTTATATTGCATTGCTTTTGCAGTTGTTGCTGTGGGCCTCACCATCTAGTGATTTTAGGTTAAAAAAATTATTTACATGGAATTTTTAAGTATCCTAGAATGTTTATTATTTATCACTACTAGCCTTGGTGATTTAGTTGTTTGTTTTGATGCTACTTGGTTACCCATATTTAATAGTTGTTCATGTTTAATTCATTGCTAAGGCTTTTTATTGGCCTATCAGGATGTATTTTTCTCAAATCCATAATGGCTAAAAGAATGAAATTTATCTATGAAAAAGAGAGGTCATATGGAAAACAAATTGTTTGCAAGTGTTCTTTTGAACCCATAGAACTTGCAACCCCAATATGCATACAATACTAAGTAATACATTGCCTCCTCATCTAACTTAGCCAGGCATTTGCAATACTATATTTGAGTTGGCTAGCTCCATTTCAAGATATTATAATGTTAGATTATTATTTCTATAGATTTTGATTATCGTAGTAAAATGTTACAAAAAAACCGGAAACTACAAATAATATTATTCTAGATATATGTAAAAAGGACATGGTAGAGAAAATCAAACAATATTAAACTTTTCATAAATAGTTTAGATATAAATACATTTTCTAATTTTGATTGCAAATTCCAAGGCTTAAAGCAATAATTTTTCTAATAATTTTTTTAATTAATAAATAAAAAGAAGCATTTTCAATCAAAATCACATCCAACATATAATAAAAATAATAAAAGCAATTTAAAACTTCATACACTATGACATTACTATATGGCAAAGAGCATAAAAATATACAAGCAAAAAATCCTTTTATATAAAAATGGAGAGCTTCAAATATACAAGAAAAAAAATCTTTCAGCCTCCCTGTATCCCAGAGAAAGAGTTGCTCAAACAATCATATTTAAAACAATTAAAACTTGGAGAAAATCATCTGTTTTTGAATTTCAATTATACAAAAAATTAGTCAAATATTTCAAATCTATTTTTTGGCTAGTTGCAGAGTGTAGGTGCAGTTCTAGCTAGAGAAAGACTCCAAGAAGGGGTTTCAAGACAGAGCAGGTTTCCAACATTCCAGTCAAGAAGGGAGGCAAATATTTCCAACAAAAGATGATGTCTGTGTTTTCTTTAGTACTCAATCGAGCCTGTATTAACCTGCAAGCGAGCCTGATGTTTCTTATATAATCCTAAGGATTATTAAAAAGTCGGTTCCACTAGGGAATGGTCTGTTATTCCAACTGACTAGATGATACTGTTCAGAAGTGTTACTGGTACTTCTGACCTGCCAAGAAATGTTTCTATATCCCTATGAATATTTGAATGGATTATAATATTTAGTTTATAATGGAGGGAAACTTTCTTCACGGTGGATGACGGAACCACTATACTGCAAGGATCTTTTGAACGTTCTGTCATCTAAGGGATATTGCTGTGAAAATTCCTGTTGGGAACAGGGGCTGGGATTTTGAAACTTCTGCCGTACTTGTGGCAGATCTCTCACTGCGAGGATTTTGTCACAAGGATGTCAGATGAAAAGAAAGTCTTGCAAATGAATGGATCATATAATAAAGGTGCCACCTGATTATTTAGTTCTACAGAAGTACTCATTCGTCAAGAGGGTTAGACCATTAGGAAGCTACTTTCAGAATGAACACCTCGTCGGAAAAGAAAGCTTTAATGCTGTAGGTTTTTCTTTTTGTTAAAGATGTCCCGGAAATTCTATTGCAAATGATGGCTAAACAAGGAGGACGATACCTATAGTTCATGTCCTTGATTTTCAGTAATATCTCATCTCTGTATTATTCTTCCCTCCCTCACGTGCAGTAAAAGTAATGAAAGAAACTTTTGTAGGTAGAAATTCAAGGACGGTGAAGAAAATCTTTTTTCTCGGACATTTAATGGATAGCAGCTGCAAGAACGAAGAATGAAGAAGAATACCTATAGATGCAGACTATGACTGTCCAAGGGAATGATGGTGAATTCTTCTGAATATCAACGTAATAAATTACATCAATACATTCTGTAGAATTTCCGACATTGTCTCAACCAACAAATTTTCTTCCTAACACGAAAGCGTTGTATAATGGCATGCTTCACTATCCTAACTGGAAAGAAATATATATTTTTTAGAGCAAGAGTCATAGTAAGGCGGAACGAAATCCCATAAAAGGGATATGCCATTGTATTTTAACAGAGTTAAATGGCACATTGAGACAAATTTAATCATTATTTCGGTAGCTTTGTTCAAATTGTTGAAAGTAAAAGTCATTATGATACAAAGAAATTAGATAGGGGTTTGATACACAGCAAGTGACATTTGCAGGTGGATTTACACAAGTGGGTGGAGTGATTCTTGGTTTTCCTTCTTTAAAACCTCTTAAAGAAATTCTACGAAATTTTCGTTAATCAAAAAGATTGTAAGTTCATTATATAGCACAAAGATTGTAAGTTCATTATATAGTATATATTCTTCAAGAGAGGTTTTGTATCAAGATTTAAAACAGACATTTAAGGCACATTTAAAATACAGTCATTTAAAACACAGACATTTTAATACACAAACTTTTAATAAAATACAGACACCTTTTTTTATTTCAACGCACAAAAATTATTTCGCGGGCGTATGGAGACTTACCCGATGAAGTCGATGAGCGCAGATGGCAGGAGCACCAGCACGGCGGCAACAGCAACAGCGCGAACACAGCGAAAACGATAAACTACAGTAAAACCGCGCAACAATGAAACAGTAAACCATAAACTTTCGCGGGCGATTTATTTATAGAAAATAGTTCGGCCAAACTATTTTAAAAGTAAAAGTTCGGCCGAACTTTTGTTACCGGTTTTCCAATCTCCGGCAAAAATTTTGTTTGCCCACGCCGTCAGTGTGCCGTCAATCTAAACGGAAACACGAGTTCGGTCGAACTTTATAAGAAAGTTCGGCCGAACTTTAGAAAATGTTCGGTCGAACTATTGTTGAAAAAAAATTTCGGCCCCCTATTCTCACAAAAGTGTAACCGAGCTTCACGTATACACCCATATATATATATATATATATATATATATATATATATATATATAACAAAAAAAAAAAATTTAAAATTGATACAAAATTTTTGATAAAAAAAAATTAATCTTAAAAACAAATTGATTTCTACATTTAAAATCTAAAATCAATTAATAATTAAATTTATTTTCCCCTAAAAAAACTAGACCAAATGCATACCAATTAATCTCTGACAAATTGATGGAATTTTCCAAAAGCCTAACAAGTTGGAATCTCCTCTTCACATTAGTTGTAACACTGGTGCTCTGATACCACAATAATGGCAGAAGTGTCCTCAGACACATAATTTTATTAATCAGGAAAAGAAATTACATCAAAAACTGCAAGAGTTTACACCGTAGACTCCAACGCTCTTGCAATTAAGAGAATGAGCTATATATAAGCTAAATGTCCTAACATATTCTAGTTATGGATAACTTATTAAATTAACAAGTGTCAATTTACAATAAATTTCATCCTAACAAAGCTACTAACCTTTTTCCTATATTAGAGCCTAAGATACGACATCTTTCTCGATATCATATCTTTTGCAACTAATTCTATTTCTAAAGTTTCTCCAATATTTTATTAAATATTCTATTCTAACATTTAAACTATAATATTTGTATTTTTGGATCATCTAACATTTTTAAATTTTAATAATTGTAATTTTTTGTTTTTTAAATTTTTTTTAATTTTTTTTTAATTTTTTTTTATAATTTTAATTATTTTTAAATTTTAAATTTTAATTATTTTCTTTTATCATTTTTTTTAATTATGCATTTTTTTTATAATTTAAAAAAAATTGGTTTATTATGTTTTTTTTTTTTTAATTCTTTAAATTATGTGTTTTTTTTTAATATTTCCTCATGCATTTATTTATTTTTTAATATTTTGTATATCTATTTTTGTTTTTTCATTTAATTTTTGTTTAAATTTTTTATTTTTACAAGTTAAATTTGTTTTTTTATGAGTGTTTTTTGTTTTTATGTTTTTTTTTTTGTCATGTGTTTTTTTTTTTTAATTATGTTTTATTAACAACATGAAAATTGCCAACATTAGAAAATTTAAAGTGTAAAAAATAAGCCCTCTAAACAAAAAGGGTTGATGTTGCATCAACACTTTTCAAAATTAACATGAAAATCACTAACATTTTAAAACAAACTTTCATAATTGATAAATAAATAAAATTGAAGTGTCAAACATCAAGCCTCCAAAAAAAGGGGTTGATTCTGCATCACCACTTTTCAAAATCGACATGAAAATCATGACATTTAAAATAATTTTAAAAAAACCATAAGAAAATTTAAAATTCCAAAAATATGCTCCAAAAAAAAATTAGGTGATATGCATTTCAAAATCGACATGAAAATCATGACATTTTAAAAAAAAATCATAAGAAACTTTAAAGTGCCAAAAATATGCTCCAAAAAAAAGGGTGATTTTGCATCACCACTTTTCAAAATAGGGTTTTTTTTGCTACCTCAAAAAAATGAGTAATCGGTAATTTTTTTGTTTTATCGGTAACTATGTTTACATTTATATGCACATTTTCAATCTTGAAATGCAACACATATCTGTTATATTTATATGTATCATTTCAATCCAGAAATGCAACACATGTTTATTACATTTGTATGCACCATCTCAAACCAAAAATGACAACACATGTTCATTACATTTGAAAATACATAAAAGCATTTATCTTGGAATGTTTTGGGCAAATGAGTCTGGGACAAGGACTCTCCACCCAACCATAGACAACTGCAACTAAACTCACTTGCAGTTGTCATCCCCGAGCCAGATTCCAGAGACTAAGGGGCTTACTCAAAGGATGAAAATACCAACTTCCAGCTGAAGCAAAGACTCCAGAAGACGTCCTTCCTCCACCCATCAACCACTAAATATTTAAACAATGCATGCGGAATGCAAATACCAACTGCCTCCAACATCCAACTACCTAAAAATAGTCAATCAAGATACATCACAGGGAATCCTGATCCTTCTTCTCCACCAAAGAACACATAGGGAATCCAAAGGCCAATTGCCTCCACATAAGAATGACAAGGGAATCCAAAGAAGCAAGGCTCTTCCCTCCAGGAAAAACAAAGTGGTTCAAGCCACTTTGGGTAATTCATAACCCATTGTAAATTAAAACAACAAGAAAGGCTTCAGAAGTCCTCCATCTAGGAATCCAAGGAACAACCCTCCACCCAAACCATCAAGGGAATCCAAGGAACAACCCTCCACCCCAACCATCAAGGGAATCCATAGAAATCCCATCTCCACCCTTTGGCTATGCAAGGAATCGAGAGACCATTGTTCCTCGCTAAGGAGAGACCTTCAAGCCAATATTTCCAGCCAAATTGATATCATTGTCTTTTCTTCTCTTCTGCAAAGCTTCTTGTTGTTCCTCCTCTTCTGTGTTGTTTTGAGTCTAAATAAAGATTGAATTCCCCATGAGTGATTTAAACTCTCTCTTTTCCTCTTTTACTGGGACAGTCTCCCAACTCCATTAATTCTTTTATTTTATTTTCCTTATAAGTGTCTCCTAAGGAAACATGGGCCTGTGTACTTCTCTTGCATCCCAATTAAACTCATAAACCAGTCTATTAAAGAAAAACCAAGAAACATTTAATGGTTGTTATTACAGTTCATATTTCCTGCAACAATGAAACCTAATACATCGCAAGCAAGCAAGCTCCCCAACTTTAGAATTTGTGTCCCTTTAACTCAGCCCATTTTAATATATTTTGCAAAGGTATTTACATTTCATTTTCACGAGGAAATTCGGGTTGGGGTTGTCACACCATATTCCTTGTGATTCCAAGGAAGGGAAGCAATTGGATCCCCCGTGCTCTAGCGCACAGGCTCCAGCCAATATCTCTTCCTTAGAGAATGATTAGCATGGGAAAATTATGGTGTTATTTCTGGGTCATCTAGACTGGATATGTTGAGTTTTGTGGTAATTCATATATTCACGGATAATAGAGACTTACAATGTTTATGGATGTGGGTTTTATAGTTTTGGTCATGGACGAAGTGCAAAGATAGTGTGAAGATGTGGGTAAGGAAGGGCATCTGTTAGTGCGAAATTTCAATGCATGTTTTGTGTGGGCGATGGTCACTCCTAGTTTGACATATGAGAAGACTTCACTTGTTCTTTTTGTGAAGGCGAAGTTGAGTCTGAAATTGTGGCTCTCGGCCTTGCCATGGGTCTTTTATCTATTCAGTTAATGCAAAAATGTCTTCCTTGTTTATGTTGGGAGCGAGAGGTGCAAGTCTGGTCTTAGTTATCTAGTTTCAGTGGTTTTTTGGTGGCAGAGTTCAAGAAGCTTTTCCTCTGTGTGGCCACCTAGATGTCAATGATGTAATCTAGATTTCTAAAGTAATATAAGCATTTTAGTTTACAAAATAATAATAATAATAATAATCATTTTGAAAATGTGTTGCACCAAGAGGTGCTCTACAACCCAGCAAGGTTACATTACAAAAAAAAATTAAATAGATATCCATTAATTAACAAAAACTATATATATTGAATACATTCACTGAATTATTTTTTTTAACAAAAATCACATGTATACAATAATATTATGGATCACAAAAGGAATTAAGTGTGATCAAAATTCAATAAAACAAAAAGAGTATAAGGAAGGTAAGGTGTGTTTCTTCTTCAAAATTTCTTAAACTATATCAATTGTGACATAAAGTAATGAAATAAGATTATTTGTCTATAAATTTTGCCTCCCTTCACAACATTGGGATAACAAACTCTTCCCATTATAAAATTTACCAACACCTCACCTCATTTTTCTTATTTGTAATGTAAAAAATCATATAAGATTATTTGATAAAACATGGAATTGATCAAAAACACCCGTGATTATTACTTATTATGTGAAAAATGTTGCCTTAAAAATTAAGTTCTTGTATATGTGAAATAAATTTTATCAAAGGAAAAAATAATTAGTATTTCAGATATACAAATTAAGAAAATTGATATGTGTAAAATGTTGCATGAAATTAGAATAGTTACAAAATTAAAAAGTTGCCTTAAAAATTAAGTTCTTTGTTATGTGAAGTAAATTTTATCAAAGTAAAAAATAATTAATATTTCCTATATACAAATTAACTTGATATAATAGTTAAAAATATTTGTGTGACTTAAATTTCTCAAAACTAAAAGACAATAACTATTTTGGTATATAAACTAGTATAGAATCATCTTAACTCATGATCTATCAAGAGGAATCAAATCTTTTAATACACAAACTTATTTTTGAATGCAAAATTTGAAAATATTTACACCTCAAAAAATTTGAAACTCAATCAATCGAAATTAAAATAAATCCATCTTAATATATACCTATTTTTTATATGATATCTATAATAACATATTTATCTATATATATAGTTAAATAGGTTTATCTATATATAGTTAAATAATTAATTAAATGTAATCATTAAATAATTAATTCAAAACCTCCTTAAAATACGCTTATATTAATAAATTTATTCAAAATATTATTTATTTTCTTTATATAATAATGTGCTTTACGTGATAATGCCCTTTGTATGACAAAATAATAAGTAACCTTGAAATGGATTGACATTGTTTTTCCTTTTTAGGTGAATTTGAATATAGAAAAACAAGCTTTTAATGGTCAGAAGAGAAACCGTCAAATTAGAATTTTATTTTTACAATGAATTTAAAATTATTAGAAAAATATTAAACAATCCTAAATGATTTATAAACTTATATTTATATATTATAAAAAAATATATATATTTATATTAAAATTATATATAAATATAATTTTTTAAATATTTTTTATAAATCACATCACCCGACCGATACAATAAAGTTAAAATCTTTTATCACATCACATCTCATGACAAATATATCCATCAACAACTAGTTTTTTTTAATTGTTAACCATTGAATTTAAACGACGATGTTTAATTAACTATTGAATTTAAACGACGCTGTCATAAACAAACGTATGTGAAACATCTTGAAACTTCATTGTTCATATGACACACCTATGAACACGTCACGCCTTTTCTTTTTTATTACAAAATACAAAGGAGCACATCCAAAAATACGTGTTTGAAAAAGATTGGTTTTAAAATAACTCATATAAATATTCACTGTATATATTACAAACAGTGTGAAAACTTTAACACATCAATTAGAGTAAGATCAATGGACGCAACAAATTATTAAATTATAAATTTCACTGGGAGACTGGACTCTGGAGGCACAGTAAAAACCTTCGATATAAGCGAGATTAGTGTCAGGAAATATTAATAGATTTTGGTAGGTAGAGAATGTACGTCAGTGGTGAGATTTGCAACTTTATTAATTAACACAAATTTCATTTTCCCATTCTTTAAATCGCTTTCAGTGAAAACGACCACACAGAATCCTTGTTCGGTCAAGTTTTTCAAAAAGCTTTATCCATATCAGGATTCGGTGTTATTTAATTATCAGATGTGAAGTTTTTAGTTGGAAGAGGATGAAATAATTTTTGGTTTATTAAATTTTGTTAGTTGAAATGTGTTTTTGATTTTATATAGAGATTCATACACTTTAATTATAAAAAATTAGTTGTAGTATCCAAATTTAAAGCAATTTCTATATACACCACAGCTCAGAATTTTGGGAACCCAAAAGCAAAGGTGCTATTTTATTTAATTATTAGATGTTTGAAGTTGTTGGTTAGAATAGGTGAAATCATTTTTGGTTTAATCAGTTGAAATGTGTTTTTGATTTTATATAAAGATTTATACATTTTAATTATAAAAAATTAATTGTAGTATCCAAATTCAAAGCAATTTCTATATACACCACAGCTCATAATTTAATTTCTATACGCCAT
Source organism: Pinus albicaulis (assembly GCA_034641835.2). Classification (NCBI taxonomy): domain Eukaryota; kingdom Viridiplantae; phylum Streptophyta; class Pinopsida; order Pinales; family Pinaceae; genus Pinus; species Pinus albicaulis. The sequence continues at coordinate 21,646,876 of MU968411.1, forward strand.
AGCTCATAATTTTGGGAACCCAAAAGAAAAGGCGTTATTTAATTATTAGATGTTTTAAGTTTTTAGTTGGAAAAGGGTGAAATAATTTTTGGTATAATCATAAATTTTGTTAGTAGAAATGTGTTTTTGATTTTATATAAAAATTTATATACTTGAATTATAAAAATTAGTTGTAGTATGCAAATTCAAAGCAATTTCTTTATACATTATAGTTCAGAATTTTGGGAACCTAAAAACAAAATTATGATAAAGACAATAAAATAATAATTATTATTATTATTATTTAATTTTAAAATTACAGTTAAATTAGACATTAAATTGGTGTATAAAATCTTTTTGTTTGTGGAACATGCTAAGTCTAGACTATTAAACCCACAAAATATTAACCAATTACATCCATATTCATTTAATAAAATATTGTAGCAAAAAATAAGAGAAGAACCCATTATTATATTCTCGAGATCACTGACATAAATGTTTGAACAAAATTAAATTGCCTTCAAAAAAAATGAAAAGTTACAAAGGAGACGTGACGTGTACGCCACGTACGGAAACGAAAAAATAACTCCCATGCCCAACGACAACCAATATGACACGAAGCGGAACACACAGAAGTACGCCAACCAGTGATTTTCCATTAACCGTGAAATTTCAAATTCCGACCAAATCCAGCGCAGCATTGGGGAAATTGATCAAAGATTCCGATATACCAATTTGATTTGCAGAGTAAATACAGCACAAATATCACATATTCTCGTGACTCTACTCTGCCACTACATTTGGCTGCGTCGGCTAGTTTTACCGATGCACATGGGACAAAACATCTCAAAGTGCCAATCCAAAAAAGGGCAAAAGTGGCACGCCCTTAAAGAGGAATTTTTAAATTTGGCAGGTAAAATGATGAAAATGATAATAATAAAAGCAATAAATTGCTCAAAAGAATGGGGAGAAATTTGTTTCAGTAGATCCCGCGTTCGATCCCGATCCCTATCTGTGAGCAGTCACCAGAGTTTCAATAAATCGCAGCCCGTCGAATCTCGGCGCCAACGCCTCCTCGACGCTCTGAGAATTCGACTTCTGAGAAACAGCCATGTCATCATTTGTCGATTTGGCCTATAAAACACAAACAACCAAAAGGCTGATAAATTAAAGACAAATTGCGAAAGAGTCCGTCTGAAATTTCAAATTCAGTGTTTCAGGCACGGCTGGAAAGAAGCAAAGAAAAGAATAAAAACGGATCTAAAAATCTAGCATTAGAAGGAAGAATTGACTGACCACAGCAGAGGATGCCGTGACTCGGATCTTGTGGTCGCTGAAAGCAGTGAACGCTGCAGATGTGGCCGCTGCAGCTGCACACAAGAGTGCGAGGGGCTGCCTCATTCTTCAATTCTTCTGAAAACAACGCTTCGAGGAATCGAACCTCGGACCTGACAGAAGAAACCCTTACTTTACAATTGATAAAGAAGATCTCGTCAAACTCGCGGAACAAAGACCTGAATATCAGGTGTACAGACTGAGACAGACTGGTGGCCCTTTTTCAAGTCTTTAAAAGAAAATCAAAACGATCCTGCAATGCAATTTCGCTTTCTGCAGGGCAATAATGACCGTCACGACTCTCGACCAATTCCGAAATGGCCTCCAGAACAGAACACCAAGGTGCGTGCTCACAATGCGCAGATTCCGCCCACGCTTCGAATCTCCGCGCCTTGCTTTGAAAATTCTCGGCCCAAATTCCGAAAAACAAGAAGCGTAAGAACCAGACGACGGTAAACAGGAATTTAGACGGCAATTAACGTTTTCACATTGTCTGCGTCAATCTGAAGGCAGAAAGAGAGGCCCTGCCCGTTTTATAAGCGTGCTACGCTACCGAGGACTTTCGCCTACCGGTCATTTTTATTAGAAAAGTGAAAGAAAATTGAAAGATACGCAAATTATTCGTCCAAGTAAGTGTGCGTTAATGGCCACACGCTGTCGTTGGAAGGTTCGGTGCACTTGTTTTGAAAATATCTCCACCTCCGCCATCGCTATCCACATTTTCTAGAGTTGGATACCTAAAATATTTTAGGCCTCTAATTGTGGCGTTGGAGGGTGATATTTTTGCAATGTAGTATTCTGGATTTAGTCACTCTATATGCACTTGGCCATACCCTCTCCCAAAGGACATATGCTCTAGTGGCTATATGTTTGTCAATTACTTTTTAAAATATTCATGAATGTAATATATTTATATTTTATTTTACAATGTGAATCGATAATAAGGGTTTTTAAAATTATTATAACTTGTATTTGATGTGGCGTTTTATTAATAAATATTAACTTTTTCAGTGCTACCTTGCTTCCATCTTAATTGTAGTATTTCTTCTTCCGTTTTCACTTTTATATCTACTTTATTTTTATAGGGTGCACCGCTTGCTTTCTTTTTCTTTTCTTTTTCTTTTTTTCCATAAAAAAAATTAAAACCCTCTACGTATTTTGTTTCTCTTAGTGGAGATGCATATATTTGGAATCTTTCATTTTAATTTATATTATAAATATTTTATATTTATAAAAATAGTTTTTTTTAATAAATATTTGAGAATATATTTTAGAATGAAATTATTATTATTATTATTATTATTATTATTTTTAATGCATAAATTGATTTATCACCCTAAAAAAATTTCAAAACACTTGAATTATGAAAAATTATTTTAAAAACTCTACAAAATTAACCATATATATATATATATGAAACTTAGTTGCATATCTTTTTGAATTATTTCAAAGTAATAAAAAATAAAATGCTTTATTTTATTCATTTATAATATTATTTTAATCATTTCTAAATTAAGATTCAAATATTTTTGATGGCGGTTGGGGTTGTTTTTTAAGGGTTAAGTATTTTGCACCCACTCTGGTCTCTCCATTGTTTTTTATGGGCTCCCTATGTTAGCGCTTTGGAAAATTTGGTCTTAAGGATCTAATGTCTCAGCATTTGTGCATTATTTGCATTTTGTGGGCTAGTAAAATTATTGGGATTGCTGGTATAGTTCGGAGTCGGGGTTTGTGTCAATTTTTACTCTTTGGTTGTGAGTGTCGTTGGCAAAATTTGAGAGGGTTAGCCTGGGTGGGTCTAATTTGGTTTTTAGTCAAGTGCTACGGAGGGGATTTGGATAAGTGTCAGTAATTTCTTAGACCCTAGTGCCTTTTGGTCCAGGGGTGGTGCTTTCTTGTTCAATGATTGACAGAGAAAAGTATGTGGCTAAGGAAGTTATCCTCCACCTTCTTTCTTGAGTCTTCCTCCAAGGTTCAATCTTACTTCTGGTACTTCTGCAACAAGATAGTTTATTGGTCTCTTGGTTTTGTTGAGGGTGGGTCAAGTCAGTCTCTGTGTCCCTTTGAAGCTTAGAGGAAGACCCTATAGCGATATTGAGGCACCACCCTGTGACTCATCAATGCCACCTAGGTAGAGGCATGTCAGTAGAAGGGGTGGAGGAGGTGGAGCCCAATCTAGGCAGAGAGGCGCAAGGCTCTTTGACCATGACTTTGTGGTGACATATTTCAATGCAATTCTACCTCAAACGCGTTAGGAAATCTAGGAGCTCGAGGATAAAGTGGGAGAGGAAAGGCACTCTCTTTCGGAATCGAAGCTATTGGAGGATATGTCTGGCTGGATGTTAGGCCCTACACATACCAGGGGCAGGAGAAAACAATATATGAATTCAGTTGCACTTCATTGGAAAATGAAAAATTTACTAGGTTTGGTTCTGAAGGATAACCAGGGAGAAAAATACAACATTTTTGCCTCCCTAGAGCATGTTAAGCAGATGCTTAGAAACCTGTTGTTCTGTGTGGTCAAAATTGATGCACGTTTGGTGCATGTGGACAGCCATGCTCCCTGTGAATCTGATGGTGGGGACATGGTGGATCCCTGTGGCTCCAACATAAGGGTTTCAACAATAGTATTTTCCTTGACAATGATCAGTGATCAAGGATGTTGGGTGGTGCATTTTGGGTCTCTCCCGAAGCTTTTGGTTTTGTCTTTGGTGGTTCCTTAGATAGGCTTTTCTTTCATGGATTACAAAGACATAACATGGTCGCAGTCATATGATTTTGAGGTAGGTTTATGTTTCTCTCTTCCAGTCTCTATTTTTTTCTTGCTCATATGTTGTTTGAAGTGTAAGGTGATATACAACTACTTGTTTTTAGACCTGCGACAATGATTTGTACTTTTTGTGCGTCGACGGTTTCAGTTGTGGCACTATGTTTGCTTCAATTGCGACATATTGACCATTTTTCATGTATTCTAAGGGGTTTACAGGTGTGGGTATTTGATTTAGACACCCATGTATGGTAATTTTCTCTGACTTCAGTTTGTAATTTGTTTGGGGAACTTTCCAGGCCTTGTATGGCCCTAATGTACTGATATTTTATTTTGAAATTTTTAGTGGTGCGCCCGAGTGACAGGGGTTGATTCAGATTTATGCAGGAATGCAATAGAATACAGAAATAACCATAAACATAGAGATGCAACGGAAATAATGCTTCATTTCATTAATATCAAATAATAGAAATATGCTTACAGACATAATGGAATTAAATAGCTAGGGTGTTGGTAGCAAATCTTTGAGAAGAGATGTGGTGGCTACAGACCTCTGAAATGTGTTACAATGAGGCTTGAGGGCCTATTTATTATTGAGAAACAATGGAAAAACTGAAACGTCCAAAAACCTAACCCTAGGAGATGAAGCGCCAAAATTGTGAGTCTCGTTTAAGTAAATTGGAGTTTCACCTTCCCGGTGACGTAACTTTGGCATCGAATCTCCGTTTGATGCACTCAATAACTCGTTAGAAAGATATATATGAGGAGTAAAAATTTCGGTCTGAGCAACATCGTTCCATGAACAATTGGATCTCCCGTTTTTCCCAAAAAAACGTCGTTTAGGGCCTCAAAACGACTTTGGAAGTTCAGGACCCGAAAAACTGCTAAAATATAGTAAGTTGTGCTGCAACTTAAAAACTGAAAGAACTGATGATGGGGGTTCAAATGGAATAGGTGGGTGGCCACTAATGTCCACCTAGATCATTAAGGCCCCAAAACAGCTCCGGGAGTGCAAGACTCGAAAACCTGCTAAAAATAGTAAGTTGTGCTGAAAGTGAAAAGCTGCAAGAATTGATGGTGTGGGTCCAAATGGAATAGGTGGGTGGCTATCGATATCCACCTGGATCAAGGGTCAAGGGATGATCCATGGTGACCCCTCTGTGCGCCTGGTGATAGCTCTATATTCCTGGTCATTTTCTTTGGCTTCAGTTTGTAATTTGGCTGGGGAACTTTCTAGGACTTGTATGGCCCTTATGTACTGGTATTTTATTTTGAATTTTTCAGTGGTGTGTCCAAGTGACAGGGGTCGAGGGTTGAGTCATGGTGCCCCCTCTGTGCACTTGGTGATAGCTATGTAATCCAGTTTTTATGAGTAATATAAAGTCTCTTAATTCATAATAATAATAATAAATTTTTGATATTTTTTATTATAAAATAAATTTATCTATTTTTATAATAATGTTTTTTATTTATTTATCATTTTAATAATGAAGATTACTATCATTTATTTGGTTTAGCAAACTAAATTATTAATTTTAATTTATTATATTATTTTTATAATATGATTTGGATATATTTTATTGTTTTGATTATACATTATAATTTATTTTATTTTATTTGAAAGGTTTTTTTTTTTTGGTAATAATTACTTTATTATTATTATTATTATTATTATTATTATTATTCATTTTCTTATTTTCTTTCAAATATTAAATGTAGTTATGAAGGTGTTTTTAATAATATTTATATTTTGGATCATATTATTTTCAATAACATTTCATTTCAATTTTTTTTTATATTGAATAGCATTTATTAATGAAAATAGTGATAGAAAAATATCATTAATCATATTAATTATCTTGTGCTTTTACTTTAAATACATGATTATGGTGGAGCTGGATATGGTGTATTGCATGGATGGAAACACAAGTGCATAATACACTTCACTAATCCATGAGAAAAATGATGTGAATTATACACTTCTTTAATTCATCAGAGAAGAATGTGCAAAAACTTTAAATAAAACAAATTGCAAGAAAATAAACGAGACAACAAGAAAAAATGTGCAAAAACTTTAAATAAAAAAATTGCACACAAATAAATGAGACAACAAGAAAAAACCCCACTATAAAGCACACTCAATGTATGATATAACTACCTCACTATAAAACTCACTCAATGTATGATTTAACAAAAAAATGGTTACAATACAATCTTTGTAATCTCAACAAGAGCATTCAACAGATAATGCCTCTTGGTCTAGGGGTGGCACTTTCTTGTTCAATGGTTGACGGAGAAAAGTATGTGGCTAAGAAAGTGTTGTCCTCCACCTTCTTTCATGAGTGTTCCTCCAATGTTTAGTCTTACGTCTGGTGAATCTGCGACGAGATAGTTTGTTGGTCTCTTGGTTTTTTTGAGGGTGGGTCAAGTCAGTCTCTGTGTCCCTTTGAAGCTACAATAAGACCCTATAGCAATATTGAGCCACCACCTTATGACTCATTGATGCCACTTAGGTGAGGTACATGAGTAAGAGGGGTGGAGGAGGTAGAGCCCAGCTTGGGAAGAGAGGCGCAAGGCTCTTTTCCCATGACTTTGTGGTGACATATTTCAATGCAATTCTGCCTTAAATGCATTAGGAAATCTAGGAGCTTGAGCCTATAGTGGGAGAGGAAAGGAAGTCTCTTTCAGACTTGGAGCTATTGGAGGATATGTTTGGCTAGGTGTCAGACCCTACACACACCAGGGGTAGGAAGAAACAATATCTGAATTTAGTAGCGCTTCATTGGAAAATGAAGACTTTACTAGGTTTGGTTTTGAGGGATAAGTAGGGAGAAAAATACAACATTTTTTCATGTCTTGAGGATGTTAAGAATGTTGGGTATGTGTTAGATTCTTAACACGACTAGCCCCACGCGTTGTACGTTGCGTCGGACGCAACAGGGGGGTCACAACGGGGGAGGCATCCCCCACTGTCGGGGTCCGAGGTAGTGCCCCGGCGAAATTTTTTTTGGTGTGTGGACCCACTCATAGGTGGACCCACCCATGTTTTGTGCATGAGTTTGCACATGGTTTTGGGGTATGATGGTTTTCGGCCCCTGGTATTTTGTAGATCCAGTCAAGGGAACTACGGTTATGTTCTAATCCAGGGTTAATGGATTGGGGTTTATGTATGCTTCGGCATGTATATATATGTGTTGTAACACTAAAAGGAATATAATGAAAAATCAAGCTGGTCGTCCTGATTTGGGATCCAGGGGAAAATCTCTGTGTTTATCTGATTTATGTTTTATGCTCTCGCTATTGTTTATTTTCTGTTATAAGATTCGTGTGTAGATAATTTCTGTTAAGGGTTGAAATCTTCATTTGGTATCGAGAGAAATTTGACCCAAACCGGACGCCTTTCTTTAAGGGTTTTTTCTCGGGCTTTGAGGTGAAAGGCCTTGTTCGGTGGGAGATCTGCCCGGGATTGATTCTTGCAGTGAAAAGAAGATGCGTGACGACGGAAAGATAGAGATAAGAGTTTTTTAATGGTCGGAAGTTTTGAGTTGTGGAAGCTCGAGATGGAGGATCGACTAGTGGATAAATTCTAGTGGATAAAGGTCGGTGGATCACGGTAGACGAATTACTAAACCAATGGCAATGTCAGGATGTTGGAAAACTGCATCGAAAGGCTAAGAGCACAATACGGTTGTGTGTGTCAGATTCAGTATTGTTGAATGTATCTGGGAAAGCTACGACAAGGAATTTGTGGGAAAAACTTGGGACTTTGTACCAATCTAAGTCTCTGGTGAATAAGTTGTTCTTGAGGAAAAAGCTGTATAACCTGAGGATGAAGGATGGAGACTCGGTGATAGAGCATCTGAACGCCTTCAATACTGTGGTAAGTTAGCTATCATCTGTTGATATTAAAATCTCAAATGAAGATAAGTGCATCAGTTTGTTGTGTTCTCTACCAGACTCATGGGACAGTCTAGTTATTGCAATAGGTAGCAATACAACTACCTTGAATTTTGATGACATTGTCTCAGCCTTGCTGTCGAAGGAAATGAGACGGAGAAATATGGAGGGCCAGAACGGAGATGCCTTATATGTACGAGGAAGGTCCCAAAACACAAACAAGAATAAGGTTTTGAGTGGGATATCCAAATCTAGATGGAGATCTAAATCTCCTGGAAATTTTGTAAACTTATGCTGGAAATGCGGAAAGGAAGGGCACTACAAAAAGGACTGCAGATCTAAAGCTCCTAAGAAAGGAAAGGGATCTGATGATGCTCCTTCTGCAGAGGCAAAAACCACCTCGGATGAAGGTGGGGATGTGTATTTTGCTTCTTCTTCAAATACACATGTAGATCATGAGTCATGGTTGATTGACTCAGGTGCATCCTTTCACTTCACTCCCCATAGGGAGTGGTTCTGTGAGTATGAGAAATATGATGGTGGTGATGTCTTCCTAGGGGATGATAGGAAGGCCAAAATCATCGGACGTGGAAAGGTCAAGCTGAAGCTGCAAGGTGGAAGGATTAGAACACTTCCTGGTGTTCTGCATATTCCTGCATTGGCCAGAAATCTAATTTCTGTAAGCAAGATGGATGATGCAGGTGTAAAAACAGTGTTCGAGAAAGATGCTTGCAAGATGGTTCGGGGAGCACTGGTATTAATGCGGGGAGTTCGGATTGGAACTCTGTACAAGCTACAAGGTAGCACTATTATTGATGGGTGTAATAGTTCTGTGGTTCTTGAAAGTGAAGCGGAAAGCCTAGTTGTCTCTGGAGAAAAGACCATGCTATGGCATCAAAGGCTTGGACATATTGGAGAGAAGGGCCTTCGGATACTACATAGAAATGGTATGGTAGAAGGTATGTCTAATTGCTCTATGGATTTCGATTTCTGTGAACATTGTGTATATGGGAAGCAGAATCGGGTGAGTTTTCCTTCTGGTGCTAAGAGGGCAAACAAGATATTAGAACTTGTGCACAGTGATGTGTTTGGGCCTATGTCGGTTCCATCACTGGGAAAGTCTGTGTACTATGTTTCATTCATAGATGACTTCTCAAGGAATACATGGATATATTTCTTGAGGAAGAAATCTAAAGTCTTTGAAATATTTAAAGAATTTAAGGCTCCGGTGGAAAACCATGAGAAGAAGATAAAGGCGCGAGGACAGATAATGGTGGGGAGTTCGTTAAGAAGAATTTGAAGAGTTCAAAGGTGTATAGCACCTATTGAAGACTACTCATACACACTCCTCAAGAAAATGGAGTTGCAGAAGAATGAATGTAATGACCGATGGAAAAGGCAAAGCATGCTCAAGGGTACCAAGTTGTGGACAAGCACTGCGCAGGCGTGGAGACCGCATGCTATCTGGTTAACAGATCACCTTCATCAGTGTTGGAGGATAAGACTCCACATGAGGTATGGACTGGTAAGAAACCCTCTCTTTCACATCTAAGGGTATTTGGATGTGATGCATATGTACATGTTCCAAATGAGAAAAGGACCAAGTTGGATAGTAAATGCGAAAGGTGCATCTTTATTGGGTATAAGGATGGTTTAAAAGGTTACAAGCTTTGGAACCCGAAAACAAGGAAGGTTGTGTACAACCGAGATGTGGTGTTTAGAGAGGTGAAGATGTTGTTAAACACAAAATCATACCAAAGGAACCTAAGAAGATAGAGTTTGAGCTAAAGGAGGATGAATCAGACTCTACAACAGAAGACGATTCAGAAGAGGAAAAGCCACAAACTCCAGCTTTGAGAAGATCAGTTTGGGAAAGAAGGCAACCAAAAAGGTGTAGTCCATCTGCTTTCTGTTCAGGTTTTGCCTTAACTATAACTGATGATGATCCCAGAACTATCAGGGAGGCAGTAGATTCCGAGGATGGAAAACTCTGGAAGGAGGCCATGGTTGATGAAATGGCATCCTTGCACAAAAATGAGGCATGGGATCTGGTGGAGTTGCCGGCTGGAAGGAAGCCCATTGGGAGAAAATGGGTGTTTAAGAAGAAGATGAATGTAGAAGGTAAGGTGGAGAAATACAAAGCTCGGTTGGTAGCGAAAGGTTATTCCCAGGTGCCGGGAATTGATTTTGGTGATATTTTTTCTCCTATTGCCAAAGTTACTTCTATTAGATTACTTTTATCTGTTGCTGCTGCATTTGATTTTGAGATAGAACAGATGGATGTGAAGACAACATTTCTTCATGGGGATCTAGAAGAGGAGATCTACATGAAGCAACCTGAAGGCTTTGTGGTGAAGGGTAAGAAAGAACTGGTATGCAGGTTGAAGAAGTCTCTGTATGGGTTAAAACAGTTACCAAGGATGTGGTATCAGAAATTTGATACCTATATACGGGGACTTGGCTTCACCAGAAGCAAGGAGGATCACTGTGTTTATTTTAAATTAATTGGCGACCGTGTTATTTATTTGGTCTTGTATGTGGATGATATGTTGTTGATTGGAAATGACAAAGAAATTATCCAAGATTTGAAGACCCAACTATTCTCCAAATTCGACATGAAGGATCTTGGTGCTGCAAACTATATTTTGGGCATGGAAATTAAGAGAGATCGGGAAAAGAGGAGGCTATGGTTAAACCAGAGGAAGTATGTTGAAACTATATTGCAGAGGTTCAATATGCAGGATAGTAAATCGGTGAAGGTTCCTATTCCTGTAGGTGTAAAGCTGTCTGCTGAACAGTGTCCCAAGACACACGAAGAAGAGGAGTATATGTCCCGTGTTCCATATGCAAGTGCAGTGGGTAGCCTAATGTATGCAATGGTCTGTACTAGACCAGACATTGCACATTCAGTGGGATTATTGAGCAGGTTTATGTCAAACCCAGGAAAGGAGCACTAGACAGCAGTGAAGCGGGTTTTCAGATATTTACGTGGCACTAGTGATTATGGCTTGTGCTACCAAGGAAGACCAGGATTGAAAATAATGTTGGACATTCGTGGTTTTGTCGATACAGACTGGGCTAGAGATCTAGACCAAAGAAGATCTACAAGTGGGTCTATGTTTAGCCTATTTGGAGGTGCAGTCAGTTGGATGAGTAAAAGACAGTCTGTGGTGGCGCTTTCAACTACATAGGCATAATACATAGCAGCCAATCATGCAAGCAAGGAAGCAGTTTGGTTGCAGAGATTGTGTTCAAGTATGGGGTTGGTACAACAAGCTATAAGGATAGACTGTGATAGCCAAAGTGCAATTTTCTTGGCTAAGAACCCTGCTTATCATTCAAAGACAAAGCACATTGATGTTCAATATCACTTTGTTAGAGATATGTTTGAGGCTAAAAGGGTGTTGCTGGTAAAGGTGGACACTTGAAGAATGTTGCAGATGCATTAACGAAGTCTATAAGCACTCAAAATTTCTCTTGGTGTAGAGAAACAATGGGTGTTGAAGAATTGGCCAAATGACTAAGCTCTCCTGTGGCCTCCTGTGGAAAGAAAAAAACAAGTGGGAGAATGTTGGGTATGTGTTATATTCTTTCCACGACTAGCCCCACGCGTTGTACGTTGCGCCGGACGCAGCAGGGGGGTCACAATGGGGGAGGCAGCCCCCACTGTCAGGGTCCGAGGCAGCGCCCCGGAGAAATTTTTTTTGGTGTGCGGACCCACTCATAGGTGGACCCACCCATGTTTTGTGCATGAGTTTGCACACGGTTTTGTGGTATGATGGTTTTTGGCCCCTGGTATTTTGTAGATCCAGTCAAGGGAAATACGGTTATGTTCTAATCCAAGGTTAATGGATTGGGGTTTATGTATGCTTTGGCATGTATATATATGTGTTGTAACACTAAAAGGAATATAATGAAAAATCAAGCTGGTCGTCCTGATTTGGGAAAGCTGGTCGTCCTGATTTGGGATCCAGGGGAAAATCTCTGTGTTTATCTGTTTTATGTTTTATGCTCTCGCTATTGTTTATTTTCTGTTATAAGATTCGTGTGTAGATAATTTCTGTTCAGGGTTAAAACCTACAAAGAAGATGCATAGAAACCTTTGGTTTTGTGTGGTCAAAATTGATGCACGTCTGGTGCATGTGGAGAGCCATGTTCCCTATGAATCTGATGGTGGGGACAGGGTGGATTTACATGGCTCCAACGCAAGGGTTTTGGAAATAGTATTGTTCTCAGACAATGATCAGTGATCATGGGTGTTGGTTGGTGCATTTTTTATCTCTCCTGAAGCTGTTTGTTTTGTCTTTGGTGGGTCCTTTAATGGCCTTTGGTTTCATGGATTACGACGACATAACACGGCCGCAGTCGTAGGATTTTAAGGGAGACTTATGTTTCTTTTTGTCAGTCTCTATTGTTTTCTTGCTCATATGTTTTTTGAAGTGTAAGGTGATATAAGTCTACTTGTTTTTGGACTTGCGACAATGGTTTGTACTTTAGTGGGTCAATGATTTCAGTTGTGGCACTATTTTTTCTTTAGTCGTGATGTATTGTTCGTTTTACATGTAATCTGAGGGATTTATAGGTGTGGGTATCTGATTTAGACACCTCTCTATGGTCATTTTCTTCAACTTTAGTTTGTAATTTTTTTGGGGAACTTTCCAGGCCTTGTATGGCCCTAATGTACTGGTATTTTATTTTCAAGTTTTCAATGGTGCATCCAAGTGACACGGGTCAAGGGATGAGTCATGGTGCTCCCTTTGTGCGCTTGGGGATAGCTATGTAACCCAATTTTATGAGTAATATAAAGTCTCTTAATTTACAAAATAATCATAATAATAATAGTATGTTTTATTATCAAATAAATTTATCTATTTTTATATTATATATTTTCTTATTATTTATCATTTTGATAATGAAGATAACTATCATTTATTAATATTAATTTTGGTTTATCGAATTAAATTATTAATTTTAATTTATTATATTATTTTTATAATATAATTTGGAGATATTGGATTGTTTTGGATTATACATTATGAACTTGATATAAATATTTTTTTTTATTAGTAATAATGCAAAGTTTTTATTTTTATTTTGTGGGTAATAATTAATTTATTATTATTATTTTTATTCATTTTATTATTTTACTTTCACATATTAAATGTAGTTTTGATGGTGTTTTCAATAATATTTATATTTTGGATTATATTCTTTACAATAACATTTCATCGCAATTTCTTTTGAACATTTAATAACATTTATTCATTGCAATTTCTTCTTTTGAGCATTGAATAACATTTATTTATGAAAATAGTGATAGAAAATTTCTCATTAATCATATTAATTATCATGTGCTTTTACATTAAATACATGATTATAGTGGAGGTTGGATAAGGTGTATTGCATGGAAGGAAACACAAGTGCATAATACACTTGACTAATCCATGATAAAATGATGTGAATTATACACTTCATTAATTCATGAGAGAAGAATGTGCAAAAACTTTAAATAAAACATATTGCAAACAAATAAATGAAACAACAAGAAAAAACCCCACTATAATGCACACTCCATGTACGATATAACAACCTCACTATAAAGCTCACTCATTGTATGATATAATAACTAAATGGATACAATACAAACTTTGTAATCTCAACAAGAGCATTCAACGGGTAGCACAAGTATTATAGAGAAATTTTGGCAACAATAACAAGAAGTGAAAAGTTACTCTCTTGTTTCCTCCAACCCAACACAAAATAAATAAGCATAACAAAATCATAAACCATTTATGGCTTTCAAAAGTCTACACACTAGAAATCACAAGAAAGTAATTGGAAATTATTGTAGATCATTAATTTTCTTCTAGTGATCTACATTAATATCTTGCCAATACTCTACATGTATTATCTATTATTGCTCTACATTTATCCATGATAGCAATTCCCTTCCATTTCCTAGCAATCATTACCTGCTCCACTACGATATTTCAAGGTGTATGATATCCCAACATTCTCCCACTTCACCTCTACTTTGCAATAGTATAAGGGAGATTGCACTAAACTGTGAGCTAATTGTTAGGGGCCATAAGTTCCATAAACTCACAACACCCCTTAAATTTCCCGTGCTCACCAATTTTGTCAATGAATCTACTTCATTCTACAAAGTATTAACTTTCTCTAGTATCACCTCTCTATCCTCTATTATGTCCCAAATGAAATAGCATTGGAAACATAGATTCTTCGTCTTTTCATGAATGATTGAGTTCTTAAAAAAACAAATGGCATTGTTATGATCACATTAAATTGTAATAGCTCTCTGACATGGACCTGTTCTAAACACAGTTTCATAAGACAAGTGGCTTCATTAAAAGCACGAGTAGTTTCCTTTATACTCTACCTCTACAACTAACAAGGATGCCATATCATGTCACTTTCTTATCCAACTTATTACACCAAACAATCAAAACACATATATGCTCATAAATCTCCTTATATCTACATCCAATTCCCAATTTAAATCCACATAACCATGTATATCCACTATGTGTGGGTCCTTTGAAACATCACTGTGACATCAAAAGGAACATTCAAAAGTACCTGAAAAATACCTAAAGGCCCTATTCATTGTAGATGAATGTTCATGTCCAACATTAGCCATGAATAGACTCAAGATTCCTACTACTTGAGCAATGTTTGGGGGTAAAAATGCAAATATGGGTAACACTTTTGTGAGAATCGGGGGCAGAAAATATTTTTCCTCAATAGTTCGGCCGAACATTCGTCAAAGTTCGGTTGAACTATTCAAGAGTTCGGCCGAAATTTCGAAATTAGTTCGGCCGAACTCGTTCTGTTGTTTACATTGACGACGTACTAATGGCAATGGCAAACAGATTTTTGGCCGGAGATTGGAAAATCAGCAACAAAAGTTTGACCGAACTAATAGTTCGGCCGAACTATTATTTTATAAATATATTTCCCGCAAACTATTGCAGGTTTCTTGTTCACATCTGTCTTGTGCGACGAGGTCTTGTTCGTTGATTTTAGTTTATTTGGTGTTGCACCGTGACGAGGAGGGGAGTGTTGTTGATTTGTGCCTCGACGTTGAGGTAAATTTTGTTAATTTTCTTTTATTTTTTGTTGTTTTGTTTTAATTTGATTTTGTTTGTTCACAGGAATTTGGTTGTCTTCCACGACATCTTTAGCATCTTCAGGGATCGCCCGGGTTTGTCTGCAAATTTCTGTGACTTTCCAGGTATGTATCATGAATTCACTGTATTCTATAATTTAGTATTCTATAATTTATAGAATTTCCTGTATTCCGTAATTTATAGAATTTATAGAATTTATAATTCTATTCTGTAATTTATAGAAATTTTTGTACTTACTATTCTGTAATTTATAAAATTTCCTGTAATTACTATTCTATAATTTATAGAATTTCTTGTATTCTGTAATTGCACTAGTTACTATTCTATAATTTATAGAATTTCCTGTAATCTATAAATTCAATTTACAGCTACTGTTTAACATAGCCTACTTACAATCCATTAGGCACCCTACCAGCCCTCACCTTCAATCAATTACACGAAGTCACAGTCACAGGACTCATCCTACTACCAACAAGAAATGGCACCTGGGATCCACTCAAGACCAGAAGTCACAGTCACCCAGATTCCTCCTACTACCAACAAGGAATGGCACCAGGCTTTATGAATTATATTCATAGTCGCTCGCTCTGGTTAGAGAACTGAGCACGAAGCCACTGCCCTGGGGCCTCCCATTCCTTAATGCCTTTAACAGTCATGGAAAAGCTAGGATTATACATCACTAGGTCGATGGGAAGTGGCATGTATGTCTCAATTTTCATTTCATTAATCAGTAAGTGGGTAAGTTTCTGCATTAGCAAGTGAGTGAGGGGTGAGTGAGTAAGTCTGAGTTGGACGAGAGGAAATGGGTGCATGGATAGCTCGGGGCTATGACTTACTTACATTGCCTAGATGGAGCCACTCCTTTTTTAGACTATACCCACTCATAACCAGTAGGCACCCTAGCCTGCCTCCTCCATAGCCAGCCAAAAAAAGCCAGCCAACAAACTGTTGTTAGTCACGCTGATCTTTCACTGGGGATCCAGCCAGTTAGACCAGTCATATCAGCTAGTTTGACCGACGCATAACTGACTCCTTGAGTTTGGGGTTACGCGATATGTTGTGATTTTCCCAATTTGTTTTTGACGCATTTATCTACTTCATCGATCTGTTTCCTGCCTCGATTATTCTTCAATTTACAACTACTGTCTGTATTTATATATATGCACATATTATTTAGAAACAAAAAGTAATTTGATGCAAAACATAGGTTCTAACCTTGTATAGTTAATTGTGTTGAAAATAGCTTCTTAATAAAATGAAAAATATTCGATGTAAAACACATGCACATTAACATATAATTGTGATATTTTCCCTTCTTTCCAACTTAGTCCATCCTTCTAGAAACATCCATTTTAATGAAGCAAATATATACATAGTGATCCACTGATATTTGTTCACCAACAACTATTCCATTTTGGACTTATATATCTCAAAACTATGCTCATTGAATTTATGCATCTATATCTTTAAACTACTTGAAACTATTTTATTTTACCATAGGAATCATTTCGACATGTCTCCCATTTTAATGGGGTGTATCAAATTTCGAGAAAAAACACATTAGCCATAAAAGTTTCCCATTGAAAACAAAAGTGATTTGATACAAAACATAGGTTTTAACCTTATATAGGTAATTGTTTCAAATAGATTCTTAATTTAAAATGAAAAATATAAATGTAAAACACATGCATTAACATATAATTGTGATACTTTCCCTTCTTCCAAACTTAGTGAACATCCTTTTAGAAAAATCCCTTTTAATGAAGCAGATATATCCACAGTGATCCACTGATATTTGTTCACAAACAACTATTCCATTTTGGACTTTAATATCTCAAAACTATTCTCATTCAATTTATGCATCTATATTTTTAAACTACTTGAAACTATTTAATTACACCATAGGAATCATTTCGATATATCTCCCATTTTAATGGGGCGTATCACATTTCAAGAAAAACACATTAGCCATAAAAGTTTCCCATTGAAACCAATATTAATTTGATACAAAACATAGGTTTTAACCTTATATAGTTAATCGTTTCAAAAAGATTTTTAATAAAATGAAAAATATTCAATGTAAAACACATGCACATTAACATATAATTGTGATATTTTCCCTTCTTTCCAACTTAGTTGACATCCTTCTAGAAAAATCCCTTTTAATAAAGCAGATATATCCATAGTGATCCATTGATATTTGTTCACAAACAACTCTTCCATTTTGGACTTATATATCTCAAAGCTATGTTCATTGAATTTATGCATCTATATTTTTAAACTACTTGAAACTATTTTATTACACCATAGGAATCATTTCGATATATCTCCCATTTTAATGGGGTGTATCACATTTCAAAAAAAACACATTAGCCACAAAAGTTTCCCATTGAAACCAAAAGTGATTTGATACAAAACAAAGGTTTTAACCTTATATAGTTAATTGTTTCAAATAGATTTTTAATGAAATGGAAAATATTCAATGTAAAACACATGCACATTAACATATAATTGTGATACTTTCCCTTCTTTCCAACTTAGTGGACATCCTTCTAGAAAAATCCCTTTTAATGAAGCAGATATATCCATAGTGATCCACTGATATTTGTTCACAAACAACTATTCCATATTGGACTTTTATATCTCAAAACTATGCTCATTGAATTTATGCATCTATATTTTTAAACTACTTGAAACTATTTTATTACACCATAGGAATCATTTCGATATATCTCCCATTTTAATGGGGTCTATCACATTTTGAGAAAAACACATTAGCCATAAAAGTTTCCCATTGAAACCAAAAGTGATTTGATACAAAACATAGGTTTTAACCTTATATAGTTAATTGTTTCAAATATATTTTTAATAAAATGAAAAATATTCAATGTAAAACACATGCACATTAACATATTTAATTGTGATATTTTCCCTTCTTTCCAAATTAGTGGACATCCTTCTAGAAAAATCCCTTTTAATGAAGCAGGACTATATCCATAGTGATCCACTGATATTTGTTCACAAACAACTATTCCATTTTGGACTTTTATATCTCAAAACTATTCTCATTGAATTTATGCATGTCTATATATCTTTAAATTACTTGAAACTATTTTATTACACCATAGGAATCATTCCCATATATCTCCCATTTTAATGGGTGTATCACATTTCCAGAAAAACACAAATTAGCCATAAACATTTCCCATTGAAACCAAAAGTGATTTGATACAAAACATAGGTTTTAACCTTATATAGTTTAATTGTTTCAAATATATTTTTAATAAAATGAAAAATATTCAATGTAAAACACATAGTATTTAGAAACAAAAATTAATTTGATACAAAACATAGGTTTTGACCTTATATAGTTAATTGTTTTGAAAATAGATTCTTAATAAAATGAAAAATATCCAATGTAAAACAAATGCACATTAACATATAATTGTGATATTTTCCCTTCTTTCCAAATTAGTCCATCCTTCTATAAATATCCCTTTTAATGAAGCAAATACATCCATAGTGATCCACTGATCTTTGTTCACCAACAACTACTCCATTTTGGACTTATATATCTCAAAACTATGCTCATTGAATTTATGCATCTATATATTTAAACTACTTGGAACTATTTTATTTCACCATAGAAATCATTTCGATATGTCTCCCATTTTAATGGGGTGTATCACATCTCAAGAAAAAACACATTAGCCATAAAAGTTTCCCATTGAAACCAAAAGTGATTTGATACAAAACATATGTTTTAACCTTATATAGGTAACTGTTTCAAATAGATTCTTAATTTAAAATGAAAAATATTCAATGTAAAACACATGCATTAACATATAATTGTGATACTTTCCATTCTTCCAAACTTAGTGGACATCCTTTTAGAAAAATCTCTTTTAATGAAGCAGATATATCCATAGTGATCCACTGATATTTGTTCACAAACAACTATTCCATTTTGGACTTTTATATCTCAAAACTATTCTCATTCAATTTATGCATCTATATTTTTAAACTACTTGAAACTATTTTATTACACCATAGGAATCATTTCGATATATCTCCCATTTTAATGGGGTATATTACATTTCGAGAAAAACACATTAGCCATAAAAGTTTCCCATTGAAACCAAAAGTAATTTGATACAAAACATAGGTTTTAACCTTATATAGTTAATCGTTTGAAATAGATTTTTAATAAAATGAAAAATATTCAATGTAAAACACATGCACATTAACATATAATTGTGATATTTTCGCTTCTTTCCAACTTAGTGGACATCCTTCTAGAAAAATCACTTTTAATGAAGCAGATCTATCCATAGTGATCCACTGATATTTGTTCACAAACAACTCTTCCATTTTGGACTTGTATATCTCAAAACTATGCTCATTGAATTTATGTATCTATATTTTTAAACTACTTGAAACTATTTTATCACACCATAGGAATAATTTCGATATATCTCCCATTTTAATGGGGTGTATCACATTTCGTGAAAAACACGTTAGCCATAAAAGTTTCCCATTGAAAACAAAAGTGATTTGATACAAAACATAGGTTTTAACCTTATATAGGTAATTGTTTCAAATAGATTCTTAATTTAAAATGAAAAATATTCAATGTAAAACACATGCACATTAACATATAATTGTGATACTTTCCCTTCTTTCCAACTTAGTGGACATCCTTCTAGAAAAATCCCTTTTAATGAAGCAGATATATCCATAGTGATCCACTGATATTTGTTCACAAACAAATCTTCCATTTTGGAATTTTATATCTCAAAACTATGATCATTGAATTTATGCATCTATATTTTTAAACTACTTGAAATTAATTTATTACACCATAGTAATCATTTTGATATATCTCCCATTTTAATGGGGTGTATCACATTTCGAGAAAAAACAAATTAGCCATAAAATTTTCCCATTGAAACCAAAAGAGATTTGATACAAAACATAGGTTTTAACCTTATATAGTTAATTGTTTCAAAAGGATTTTTAATGAAATGAAAAATATTCAATGTAAAACACATGCACATTAACATATAATTGTGATACTTTCCCTTCTTTCCAACTTAGTGGACATCCTTCTAGAAAAATTCCTTTTAATGGAGTAGATATATCCATAATGATCCACTGATATTTGTTGACAAACAACTCTTCCATTTTGGACTTTTATATCTCAAAACTATGCTCATTGAATTTATGCATCTATATTTTTAAACTACTTGAAACTATTTTATTACACCATAGGAATCATTTCGATATATCTCCCATTTTAATGGGTTGTATCACATTTCGAGAAAAACACATTAACCATAAAAGTTTCCCATTGAAACCAAAAGTAATTTGACACAAAACATAGGTTTTAACCTTATATAGTTAATTGTTTAAAATAGAATTTTAATAAAATGAAAAATATTCAATGTAAAACACATGCACATTAACATATAATTGTGATATTTTCCTTTCTTTCCAACTTAGTGGACATCCTTCTAGAAAAATCCCTTTTAATGACGCAGATATATCCATAGTGATCCACTGATATTTGTTCACAAACAACTCTTCCATTTTGGACTTATATATCTCAAAATTATGCTCATTAAATTTATGCATCTATATTTTTAAACTACTTGAAACTCTTTTATTACACCATAGGAATCATTTTGATATATCTCCCATTTTAATGGGGTGTATCACATTTCGAGAAAAGCACATTAGCCATAAGAGTTTCCCATTGAAACCAAAAGTGATTTTATACAAAACATAGGTTTTAACCTTATATAGGTAACTGTTTCAAATAGATTGTTAATTTAAAATGAAAAATATTCAATGTAAAACACATGCACATTAACATATAATTGTGATACTTTCTCTTCTTTCCAACTTAGTGGACATCCTTCTAGAAAAATCCTTTTTAATGAAGCAGATATATCCATAGTGATCCACTGATATTTGTTGACAAACAACTCTTCCATTTTGGACTTTTATATCTCAAAACTATTCTCATTGAATTTATGCATCTATATTTTTAAACTACTTGAAACTAATTTATTACACCATACGAATCATTTCAATATATCTCCATTTTAATGGGGTGTATCACATTTCGAGAAAAACATCTTAGTCATAAATGTTTCCCATTGAAACCAAAAGTGATTTGATACAAAACATAGGTTTTAACCTTATATAGTTAATTGTTTCAAATATATTTTTAATGAAATGAAAAATATTCAATGTAAAACACATGCACATTAACATATAATTGTGATACTTTCCCTTCTTTCCAACTTAGTGGAAATCCTTCTAGAAAAATCCCTTTTAATGAAGCAGATATATCCATAGTGATCCACTGATATTTGTTCACAAACAACTATTCCATTTTGGACTTTTATATCTCAAAACTATGCTCATTGAATTTATGCATCTATATTTTTAAATTACTTGAAACTAATTTATTACACCATAGGAATCATTTCGATAAATCTCCCATTTTAATGTGATGTATCACATTTCGAGAAAAATACATTAGCCATAAAAGTTTCCCATTGAAACCAAAAGTGATTTGATACAAAACATAGGTTTTAACCTTATAAAGTTTAATTGTTTCAAATAGATTTTTAATAAAATGAAAAATATTGAATGTAAAACACATGCACATTAACATATAATTGTGATACTTTACCTTCTTTCCAACTTACTGGACATCCTTCTAGAAAAATCCCTTTTAATGAAGCAGATATATCCATAGTGATCCACTGATATTTGTTCACAAACAACTCTTCCATTTTGGACTTTCATATCTCAAAACTATGCTCATTGAATTTATGCATCTATATTTTTAAACTACTTGAAACTAATTTAGTACACCATAGGAATCATTTCGATATATCTCCCATTTTAATGGGGTGTATCACATTTCGAGAAAAACACATTAGCCATAAAAGTTTCCCATTGAAACCAAAAGTGATTTGATACAAAACATAGTTTTTGACCTTATATAGTTTAATTGTTTCAAATATATTTTTGATAAAATGAAAAATATTCAATGTAAAACACATGCACATTAACATATAATTGTGATACTTTCCCTTATTTCCAACTTAGTGGACATCCTTTTAGAAAAATCTCTTTTAATGAAGCAAATATATCCATAGTGATCCACTGATATTTGTTCACAAACAACTCTTCCATTTTGGACTTTTATATCTCAAAACTATGCACATTGAATTTATATTTTTAAACTACTTGAAACTAATTTATTACACCATAGGAATCATTTCGATATATCTCCCATTTTAATGGGGTGTATCACATTTCGAGAAAAACACATTAACCATAAAAGTTTCCCATTGAAACCAAAAGTGATTTGAGGCAAAACATAGGTTTTAACCTTATATAGTTTAATTGTTTCAAATAGATTTTTAATAAAATGAAAAATATTCAATGTAAAACACATGCACATTAACATATAATTGTGATACTTTCCCTTCTTTCCAACTTAGTGGACATCTTTCCCCTTTTAATGAAGCAGATATATCCATAGTGATCCACTGATATTTGTTCACAAACAACTCTTCCATTTTGGACTTTTATATCTCAAAACTATGCACATTGAATTTATGCATCTATATTTTTCAACTACTTGAAACTATAACTATTTTATTACACCATAGGAATCATTTCAATATATCTCCCATTTTAATGGGGTGTATCACATTTCGAGAAAAAACACATTAGCCACAAAAGTTTCCCATTGAAACCAAAAGTGATTTGATACAAAACATAGGTTTTAACCTTATATAGGTAATTGTTTCAAATAGATTCTTAATTTAAAATGAAAAATATTCAATGTAAAACACATGCATTCTTATACACCCTTATGCCTACGTAAAGTAGTGTGAGTGATTCCACAGGTCCTCTACACCCTTCATAGGGTATAATTGGGACAGGTAGTGTTAACTTCTACAAGTTCTGTAGGCAGAGTTTGTAAAGGGCCAGGTAGCCTTTGGATCTCATCTTTTATGAAAGGTGACATATCTAGTAAATGCCCCTACAGTCAATCTCTGGAATAGATCTAAATAGAATTTCTTCATTTTAATATCCATAAAACACAACCACTTTAAGGCAAACTCTGTACATGTGTCATTTCTCCCATAAATTCTTAGGCAAAGTTTTTAAAGCATACATGTCATGTTGGCTTTCTCCCATTAACTTTAAAGCATGTTTTTTGTAAGTGCATAAAATAATTTTGTAAAGCATGTAAATGTCATTTCTCTCAAGTTTTAAGGCCTAAAAATTGAACCTAAAGTGGCTGAAGTCTCATAGAATTTTGAACTTCCATAGGATTTTAGTCTATATGTTGAGTGTAAACTTCTACAAGTTCTAAAGGTAAAGTCTATAAAGGGCCAGGTAACCTCTGGATCTCATCTTTTCTCAAAGGTGACATATCCTATAAATTCCCCTACAGTAAATATCTGTAACAGATATAAATAGAAGTTCTTCATTTTAATATCCGTAAACCTCAACCACTTTAAGGCAAACTGTGTACATGTGTCATTTCTCCCATAAATTCTAAGACAAAATTTTTAAAGAATGTACATGCCATGTTGGCTTTCTCCCATTAACTTTAAAGCATGTTTTTTGTAAGTGCATAAAATAATTTTGCAAAACATGTAAATTTCATTTCTCTCAAGCTTTAAGGCCTAAAATTTGAACCTAAAGTGGCTGAACTCTCATAGAATTTTGAACTTCCATAGGATTTTAGTCTGTCTATTGAGTGTTCACTTAAACAAGTTCTAAAGGCAGAGTCTCTAAAGGGCCAAGTAGCCTCTGGATCTCATCTTTTCTCAAAGGTGACATATGCAGTGAATGCCCCTACAGTCAATCTCTGTAATAGATCTAAATAGAAGTTCTTCATTTTAATATCCATAAACCTCAACCACTTTAAGGCAAACTGTGTACATGTGTCATTTCTCCCATAAATTCTTAGGCAAAGTTTTTAAAGCATGTACATTTCATGTTGGCTTTCCCCCATTAACTTTAAAGCATGTTTTTTGCAAGTGCATAAAATAATTTTGCAAAGCATGTAAATGTCATTTCTCTCAAGCTTTAAGGCCTAAAAATTGAACCTAAAGTGGCTAAACTCTCATATAATTTTGAACTTCCATAGGATTTTAGTCTATCTGTTGAGTGTTAACTTCTACAAGTTCTAAAGGTAGAGTCTGTAAAGGGCTAGGTAGCCTCTGAATCTCATCTTTTCTCAAAGGTGACATATCCAGTGAATGCCTTTACAGTCAATCTCTGTAACAGATCTAAATTTGGTTTTTTTTTCAGGGATAAGAAAACCATTAAATATGGTTGAAAAATGGAAATTATGTATAGAAGTTTCTTGCTATCCCAATCCAGGGAAATCAGTGATTACATATGTTCTTTCCAATATTGCGACTAGCAAAGTCGTCCAAAGGAAAATGAATATACCGGGAAGAACAACAAACAACGAGGCATATTATATTGGATTGATAGAAGGCTTGGGAACAACTATGGAGTATGGATCAAATGGAATTGCATTTTTCACCAATTTTGAACTTGTGTGCAACTAGATGAATGGCATGTACTAAGTTAAGAAGGAAAGGCTAAAAGAACTGCATGGAATAGAAAACAATATTTTTAACCAATTTCAATTTTTTAGTATAAGACATTGTACAAATGTGAATAAGATGTCTGTTGATCTATTGCATGGGGCAATGCCAATTCAGGATTCATCTGTCAAAGATGAATTAATAGATGAATAAGAATTATATGGGGCAATGCCAATGCAAGATTCATCTCTCAAAGATGAATTAGTTTTGAGACGCTCTTCAAAAATTCAAGATTCATCTCTCAAAGATGAATTAGTTTTGAGATACTCTTCTTCAAAAATTCAAGATTCATCTCTCAAGGATGAATTAGTGTTGAGACGCTCTCCTTCAAAATTTATTAATGGACATTATAACATATCTTGGATATGTGTGTGTTTTGTACTTATAAATGCCTCTTTTTTTAATGACCATGTGTTTTTTCAATTATATACCAAGTGTGCTCCCACCACACCATGTAAAGCGCAACTTGGTGAACTTTGCATTTGCAACAAGTGGTGAACTTCACATTTTTATAAAATTAAAATACGAGGACTTCAAAAAATGTTTGTTTCAATGGAGTTTCACTTCTTTTTTAATGACAATGTGTTTTTTTCAATTTTATACCAAGTGTGCTCCCACCATGTAAAGCGAAATTTGGTGAATTTAACATTTTTATAAAAAAAAATTTGTTTAAATTGAGTTTCACACATCAATTAGTGTTTTGAAAGTTGTGTTTTACATATTTTGTGTACACTAAATTACATTAATTTTCTGAAATTTATTTTGAATTTATTTTAAATTAGTCATTTAAAAAATAATTGTAAATGTCCACCGTAGATATATATATCATGGAGGATGAACGAGAAGATCAACGGAATCCCATATCTCTTTGAGAGGGGGGGATCAGAGATCGAGGGATGTTCATGGTATTTAAATATAATCTTAAATCACCATACATGTGTGTACATATGGAATTGATTATTTATCAACTTTGTGAGTTAAATTAGTTGTTAATAAGTTTCATTTTTTTATTTTTTAGGAGCTAAGAGGAGAAGGGCCTCTACTCCATCAATGGAGCATGCCCATGGTTCACCCAGTTGTGGTATGGTTCACGCAATTTAATCAATGCATATGTATGTGTATTTATATGTATGAATGTATTTTTCAATTGATTATAAATTCGTATTTGTTTATGAATCTTCTCCCTCATCTCGAGAGGTTGGTGGTGGTTCAAATCCCCTTAGAGGGCCATCAATAAGTGCTAGCAGGTTGTGTGAAGGTGGTGATATTTATTCCCCTGGAGGCAAATCAACTGCTAGTGGCGTTGGTTCTCAGCAGGGTCGTTCCGGTTCTCAATAGTTTCAGGGTGGGCAAGATGCTAGCCAACCACATTGAGGTTTCCATCAATTTGAATATTTTTTTCATTCAATTTATAAAAAAAATTTTACATGTGCTTTTTCTAATATACAAAATTTTATATATTGATGCAGAGGCTAAAAATTATCCAAATGTTGGTCGAAAAATATGTAGGGCATAACGCTTCATTCAAGAAGAAGGTTGTCCACCCACCACGACATATTCGGCCGACATTTCCGATATACCATGGGAAAGAAACATGCAACAATGCACATTAGAAAGGTGTCAACATCTTCATGCAAAATTGCAGAGAGATATCGTGTCTTTGACTCTACCTGCTAAGAGTCGACAAATTTTGGAAATAGTTACACGTTCTTGAGGCCAACTAGTAGATGTGTACCAAAAGCTTGGGCCAACCACGGATACTTTTGTGGATTTCATGAGAAAAAGAAAGGAAACAATGATGGGACCCGATAAATGGGAGGTTGTTAAAGAAAGAGTTATAACAAAAATGGCAAAGTCTATGTTTAATTTCAAAGAAGGGCCGAAAAGAAAGATGCTCAAGGTGCAATATTTCAAGCACCCTGATATAACTCACTATTTGTATGATAGACACCTTGCGGCTTATGGAAGACTCCCATGGAATGAAGAGGTTCCACTTTATTTTGCAAAATTATTTTATGCAGAATTCTTTTTTGAAATGAAACCCAATTACAATGACCTTCCCTCTGAATTTTTTGGTCTTGGGAAAGGTCAATTGTGTGACCGTAGGGGCGCTAGGCATGATGCTGAGTTGCCTCATCCTGAGCCACCATTGGTTAATCGACCTGTTCGTGTCGAAAATTTGCGGTCAAATATGGAAGCCACTTCTCAAATTAGTCGAGAAGCAAGGGATGCGATCACTGACAATGTTCACAGTGGATTGGATGGAGTCGATGTTTGTTTGAATTGACAAAGAGCACGTGAGAATGCACGCGCCAATTTTGTGTATTATACAGATGAAGAGATTGACAACATGAGTGTTGAAGATCTTAAAACATATGCAAAGAATTTTCGCAATGGTTGGCATGACCTAATTGTTCATGAGGAAGAGAGCATGAGAACGGTATGTGTTAATGGTTAGGATTCAATTATTTTAACACATACATACAATTTGTAATAAATACATATATACATACATTTATTTGTATGTACACTAATCTAACAAAAATGTATTATTATATGTTAACGCCATTTCCAGTTGTCACGCTTGATGAATGACAAAAATGTTAATATCACGTTCGGAGCCTCAGGGTCAAACAATCAAGATGGGTCTCACCATCAAGATATGTTGGCAAATGTTACTGTTTTTTAAACTTGATATTTTTAAAATAAATAATTGTGCACACATGTACATTTTCATGTATATATAATAAAATGTTTTAACAGATTCTGATTCCGTCCGATGTTTTTGGGATGGCGGTACCTTCTTCTTCCTTGGGAGATGTACCTTCTACTTCCTTAGGAGATGTGCCAGATTCACAACAAGTATGGACAATTTTTCACTTTTAAAATTTATGTTTTTAAGTTATATATTCCACCTCAAAAAGTTCCATTAAAAAATGAGATATATCTATATCTTGAGTTATTTTAAATTTTTTGAATTTGAGATTTTTGGAGATTTTCTTTTGGAGCCTCTCTTAGGAGATGCGCCAAATGCACCTGCAGAAGTATTCAATTTTTCACTTTTAAATATATATGTTTTTAATTTATAATTTATAAATTGAAGTTTAAAAGTTTTATTATAAATTGAGATCTTGATCTTGAGTTATTTTATACTTAAATTAATTTTTTTAATTTTAGGTTTCTATAGAGGATTTCTTTTCTCCACAGACTCTAGCGATGGAGATAGGAACATCCACAACATTTCAACCATTTGAACAAGTTGTCTATTTTTTTTTAATATTATTGAAAATAAATTTATATATATATATGCATTTTCATTTGAATTTTATATATATATATATATATATATATGTACATGTATATTGTACAATTTATTGTTGGAGATGTTCCCATGGGGGAAGTTGTAGCTGACGAGCAACAAATGGAGAGGGAACCTCATGAGGTATTGCATGATTTTTTTTATATTTTGTTTTTTACATAAAGTTCTATATATTCTCACTCAATTTTAAAACATCAAATTTTAATGTTTGTACGTGCATTGTGTACAGGTTCCCTATGCTTAGCAGGATAGCTCGCAGATTGAGACTTTGATGGGAAAGACACTACATCCATCTGTATTTGATGGATATTTCTAGATTTGATTGAGATTTCTAGTCTTAAATTTATTTTTTTATATATTATCTAGATGCAGTCATATATATAACTTGATAATGGATACTTGTGAGATCTACAAATTTTGGACATATTTTATGTGAACTACATTTGGTACATGTGAATGTGATATATAATGTTTTTAAAAATTAATTTTTGGATGGTTGAACTACATTTGGCATGAAGTAATGTTTTTTTATAATTTGTTTGGTTTAAAACTTAAGTTTTGGATGGTTGAACTACATTTGACATGTGAAGTAGTGTTGTGATCTATAAATTAATATTTTGCTTTTTGAACTACATTTGGCATGTGAAGTAATGTTGTGTTACTAATTTGTTTTATTTTATTTTAAAACCTAAGTTTGGATGGTTGAAGTACATTTGGCATGTGAAGTAATGTTGTGATCTATAATTTTTGTTAAATTAAAACTTAAGTTTTGGATGGTTGATATACATTTGGCTTGTGATATAATGTTAAATGTTTTTATTAGATGAGTTGAAGTACAATTGACATGGCATGTGAAGTAATGTTGTGATATAATCAAAAGTTTTAAAACTCAAGTTTGGATGGTTGAAGTACATTTGGCATGTGAAGTAATGTTGTGATCTATAATTTTTTGTTAAATTAAAACTTTTAAGTTTTGGATGGTTGATCTACATTTGGCATGTGATATAATGTTAAATGTTTTTATTAGATAGTTGAACTACAATTGGCATGGCATGTGAAATAATGTTGTGATATAATCAAATAGTTTTTAAAACTCTAAGTTTTGGATGGTTGAAGTACATTTGGCATGTGAAGTAATGTTGTGAAGTACAATGCATATATATATATATAAACAATCATAAGATTCTAGGTCTTGTTAGATGCGTTGAAAACAATCATAAAATTTTAAAAATGCAATCTATAATGTATATATCTCCAGTATTTCTCATCAATGCACATGTATAGAAAAGCTACTTTCAGTTAATTCCATTCTAGAACATATATAACCAGTACGTGCAACATTTTTCATCAATGCACATAGAAAAACTAATTTCATTTAATTGCATTCTAGAACATATATATTCAGTACGTGAAACATTTTTCATCAATGCACATATAGTAAAACTACTTGAACAGTGAATTTCATTCTAGAACATATATATATATATTCAATACATGCAACATTTTTCATCAATGCATGTATAGAAAAGCCACTTTCAGTTGATCCTAGTTTGCATGTACCAAAACAATTTGTACATGTGAAAACACTTGCACAGATAACATAACAAGGCAGCTCAATTTTTAGTTGAATTCTGGAAGTTCTAAAACATAATCCAAAGAGAAGAAATTGTTGGACATTTCAATCAAAACAATTCCAATGGAATGCCATCTTTAATGATCCGTTCAGGATCAGATTTTGACATTTTCCATTTCGTAATTTTTGTTTTTTTCTTTGATTGAACCTCTATCAATTTTATGTGTGCTGCACACACCAAGTGACTATATTGACAACTTATGACATCAAGTTCATAGTCTTCAAAGTAAACAAAATCCCCACTTTGATTAGTTTGTCTGAAAAAATAACCTTTTAGTATAATAGATCGTATTTCATATGGAAACCCATGATCATTATAGTTTTCTAATAATTTCATTTTTCGTTAGTGCAACGCATCAAATAATACTTCACATTTTCATCGTTGTTAGTAGGTGCAATTACAACAAAAACATCTCTTGCACAATAAAACAAACTTAACAAACTTATGTATTTAAATTTATTTCTAGATATTTATCATTTGAAAGCAATTCAAATGTTACCTTCTCTAACAAGATCAAAAACTCGATCACCATCAGATTATATTGTGGTCTCCTCTGATTGCATTTCTTCAAACATAGCAACAGACATTTTTCCCTTTGTATTTAGCTCTGTATGTTTCCAATCTTTTATATACATTTTGTTTTCACAAACATCATTGGATTTTGTGTTGTCTATGCAAACATGACAAAAATAAGAATATTTTCTTTTATCCAATGCAAACACTTTTATGGACAACTTTGTTTTAATTGAATGCAATTTTTGAGTCCCTTTTATTGTTTCAACGTCATTTCCAATTGATCTATCTACTTATTCGATCCCAATATGCCAAAAAAACCTTTATATGGAAAATTCAAAGAATGTAAATATGATATCAAAATACAATCAAAGATAATCAAATTGTGATAAATGTACACTGTTTAAAATTAGATACCCAATAAAAATTAAATTGAATGTACCTTCGCACTTCCCTTGATCGTTTAATCTCATGGCTTAGAGCAACAATGCACCATTGAACAACTTCTTTTGCATCCACAAGTCGGCTTGCAGAGGGGTTCATTTGATATCTTCGAAGTGCTTGTTTTATGCATGCCCCTGCACCATCATGTTCTCCTTTTCCATGACCAGTCTCAAAGAAATTCCAACAATGTTTAATGCAGGTTTTCTTATGAAGACAACATAACAAAAAAAAAATGATCGTGCAGATTTGAATTGACCTGTGCATCCATCTAACCATATCCAATGTTCACTGAATGTTATTCCACGACTTTTCAAGGAGTCATAAGGATGTGATTTTTGATTTGATGTCTCAAATTTTAACAAAATTTGATATGAAGGAGTTCGGTAATGCAAAGTATATCCTAGAGATTAGGAGAGATAGAGAAAATAAAAATCTTTGGTTGAGCCTAAGTAAGTATGTAAACTTTATTCTGCAACATATTCTCATGGTATATTGTAAACCAATTAGTGTTATAATTTCCCTAGGAACTAATATTTTTAGTTGATTAATTTCCTCATGGAATTCTTATTCATTTTCTAGTTTATCTTTCTTGGTCTTGGGTGGTAATTGAACCACTAACTTCTTCTCATCGTATTTCTATTTACAGCATTATGAAGGAAGGCTTAACTTCTCTAAAAATAACATTATTTATCTACAAAAATTTTCCAACCATAAGATCTCAATGATTGTACCCTTTCACACCAACATCATAGTTGATAAAAATACATTTTAGAGCCTTGTTATCCAACTTCAACTGCTTCTCCCTAGGCATAAGAGCATATTCCTTACAACGAGAAACACAAAGATGTTAAAGTGAGGTCTCATTGCATGTCCAAACCTACATAGGGGTCTTATTGGCAAGAACTAATGTGGGATACATGTTAATCAAGTAACATCCAGTAGAAATTGCTTCTACCCAAAACTTATTCTCTAAGTTGCCTCTACTAAGAATACTCCTAACTCTTTGCATCAATATTCTATCCATATGTTTTGCAACTCCCTTTTGTTGAGGAGGATATGGAGTTTCCTTATATCTTTCAATGCCATTTTATCTAAAATATATCAAAATTTGCAAAAAAAAATACCACTATTATCATTCCTCAACACCTTAATCTTCCTAACAACTTGATTTTCCAAGATATCCTTGTCAAATAATCATCAATGAATGACACAAAACAAATCTTTATAAATCGAAAAAGAACTTTAATTGAAACAAATACATCAAAATGAATTAAGTCCAACAATCCTAAAGATTGGAAAGAACTAAAATAAAATTAAACACAACTATGTTTCCATATGCTTATAGGGGTGGC
Source organism: Pinus albicaulis (assembly GCA_034641835.2). NCBI lineage: Eukaryota > Viridiplantae > Streptophyta > Pinopsida > Pinales > Pinaceae > Pinus > Pinus albicaulis. The sequence continues at coordinate 21,678,926 of MU968411.1, forward strand.
AAGAGAAAGGGGATGATCATTGCCTCGATCGACAAGTTGAACATTTCTTTTCCTAAGGTTTAGGATAAGACAGGAACAATCAATCAAAATCATATGTCCTTCTTCAGTGGCTGCTTCAGGCCTCTGCTCTTAACCTTTAGAAATTGATTATAGTGGATATTTGTGATTAATAATACATCATCTTATTTTAGGTTCCTTCATGGTGGATCTTAAACTCATAAATATTTTTAAAAGGATCTGTTTTCTCACCAAATTAATGTTCGTATAATCAATATATCATTTTATTCAACACAATAACTAGGAAAATGAATTTTTGGCTCATCATGCATCATATTTAGACCTTGGCATTCTAAGTGTTAATGGGTAGAAGGATTATCATCTTGTCCCTTAATAAGTTAGGAGTTCAATACATATTTATTTTCCATGCATAAGTGGGGACTCAACCTAGCATTAGCCATGTTGAGCCAAGTGGTTTCTCCATGAAAAAATGCTTTTACCGATGGAAAATATGTCTTCTATACACACATGTGGAAAGTGGCTGGTGTAGTTGTAAAAAGAGTTAAACTGACTAATTTAATTTGACCTAAGGTCGATTTGATAACACCTTTTATCAACGATGATGCAATGGTGGGACATCATGCATTCTTGGCACTTCCACACCCAAAGGGGTGGCATTGGTTTGAAGTATATGGTCCATTCACATGTAAGAGTTGGAGGAAGCAACATAAGGGTGATTATAGCTAGTTCAATGCAATCTCCAGGGAAAATTTTAGGGGCGAATTTTAGCCCAAAGGCGAATTTTAAGAGATTTTAAATTTTATTAGGGCGAATTTTTTATATAAAACCCAATTTTTATAGTTTAATAAAATTAGCCCAAAAAATATTTTAAAAATAATTAATTATTTAATACTAGCCCACCAAAAAAAGGGCGCACAAAACTAGAAACATGATATTCGCCCCCGATTTTCCAGATTTCTATGGCATTCGCTCCATTTTTTCAATCGATTTTCTAAATTTACATGGCATTCGCCCTTTCAGAGAGGTGGCTGGGCTTTTTGCACATCGATCTTCTAATTTCTTGCTGGCTGAGCGAGACCGAGTCGGAAAAAAACAGTCACAGAAATCCCATCATGGTTCGTTAGGGCCTGGCCGACTCTCTCTGGTCCGGACTCCGTTAGGGCCTCCCATAGTTCGTATATAGCAGAGACTTGGAGATTCAATCCATCAACGTTTCAAGCAATTCCTTTTCAGATAGGCTTCACCTCCTCGGCTTTCTTTCAAATCTGATTGCCCTTAATGTTAGTAACAATTCCTTCACTGGTCCAATTCCAACAGTTATTTGCAGGAATTTGAGCTCAATCAGGATCCTTGATTTCTCGATGAATAGATTTGAGGGACGCCTTGATGAAGGGCTGCAAGAATGTAAGGTACTTGAGGAGTTCGAAGTGGGTTTCAACAACCTCGTGGGAATTCTCCCGAAGGATCTATATAATATATCATCTTTGATAAGGTTCTCTGCACCCGTCAACAGGCTTTCTGGGGCTCTGAATTCTGATATTGGGTACCTATCAAATCTCACCATTTTGTCTCTCTATGGCAACAATTTCACAGGAAATCTTCCCAAGCAGCTTAGAAAGCTTGAGAAGTTGGAACAACTCGTTCTCTATAGCAATCAGTTCAGTGGAGGCCTGCCAACATCTTTATCTCAGTGTAACAAATTGCAAGTCATCAACCTGAGGAACAATTCTCTGAGTGGAGAGATCCATCTTGATTTCAGAAGATTTCCTGACCTGATTTCACTTGATCTTGCTTCCAATCAGTTCTTCGGTCAGCTTCCACCTACTTTATCGACCTGCATAAAGATCAAGTCATTAAGCTTGTCAAGAAACAAACTTGAAGGTCAAATCCCAGAGAGCATGACATCTCTTAAGTCTCTCACCTTTTTCTCCATCTCAAACAATAGCCTGAGAAATATTACAAGAGCCCTTCATGTTTTTCAGGACTTCAGGAACCTCAGCATTTTGATTATGTTTAAGAACTTCCATTAGGAGTCCATTCCGCAAGGCATCACGGGCTTTGAAGGGCTTCAGATTCTTGCCCTTGGAAATTGTGCTCTTTCAGGGAAGTTTCCCAGCTGGTTGAGGAATTGTTCAAAGTTGCAGGTATTGGACCTTTCCTGGAATAACCTCACTGGAAGCATTCTACATTGGATTGGCAGTTTCCAGTCTCTTTTTTACTTGGATATTGCAAACAATTCCTTCTCTGGATCGATTCCCCTTGAACTCACAAAGCTGCCTAGCCTAATATCTAAGAAAAATTACACTGATATGGATCAAACTTCCTTTGAATTGCCACTAATTGTTAAGCACAATGAAAATGCATATGGACTGCAGTACAAGCAGCTGTCCAAGTTTCCTCCTGCGATATACTTAAGCAAAAATAAACTCAATGGAAGTATATGGCCAGAATTCGGGTGCATGAAAATGCTTCACATTTTGGAATTAAGGAGCAACAGTTTAACAGGGAACATGCCAGATGAGCTCTCTCATTTGACAAACTTGGAGAGTTTAGATCTCTCAGACAATAGTCTGACTGGAAGAATACCCACATCTCTTAAGGAACTCACATTTTTGTCAAAATTCAATGTATCCAATAACCATTTGGAAGGACTTATTCCTTCAGGAAAGCAGTTCGATACTTTTCCAAAATCTAGTTTTGAAGGCAACCCTGGTCTATATGGACCGCCTCTTTCTCCCTGCAATGCCAGTATTTTAAAGCTAGGTTATGATTACATGGGTTTCAAAGTCAAGACTCGGAGATTGAACAGGAATGGCATCTTAGGTATAGCAGTTAGTGTTGGAGTTGGTATTGCTCTTTTGCTAGGTGCATTGCTGTGGAGCCTATCAAGAAAACCCATTAAAACTGAGGCAGATGTAAATGAGATACAGTGCAGCATGTCTCATAGAATCTCTGATGCTTTAGGATCTTCCTTGGTGCTTCTATTCCAAAATCATGATATCAAGGACCTGACTATGGCTGATATCCTGAAAGCCACCAATAATTTTGATCGGGCCAACATCATTGGATGTGGAGGATTTGGATTGGTATATAAAGCCACCTTGGGGAATGGTACAAAAGTAGCTATCAAAAGATTAACAGGAGATTGTGGTCAGATGGAGCGTGAATTCACAGCAGAAGTGGAAGCTTTGTCAAGAGCTCAACATAAGAATCTTGTATCGTTGCAAGGGTATTGCAGAATTGACAATTTCAGGTTGCTTATTTACTCCTACATGGAAAATGGGAGTTTGGATTATTGGTTGCATGAAAGGCATGATGGAAGCCCAATGTTGGACTGGCGTACTCGACTAAGAATAGCTCAAGGAGCAAGCAGGGGGTTGGCATATTTGCATAGGGTATGTGATCCTCACATTGTACATCGAGATATTAAGTCTAGTAATATTCTCTTAGATGAGCAATTTGAAGCTTATGTTGCAGATTTTGGCCTTTCAAGGTTGATTTTTCCATTTGATACACATGTGACCACAGAATTAGTAGGCACTCTGGGATACATTCCCCGAGTATGGACAAGCATGGGTAGCTACTCTCAGAGGTGATGTCTACAGTTTGGGGGTTGTTATTTTGGAGCTGCTCACTAGAAGACGGCCAGTTGAAGTCTCCAAGTCAATAATAAGCAGTGATTTGGTGACATGGGTGCAGCAAATGAGGTCCAAAGGTAAGCAGGAGGAGGTCTTTGATCCTTTGATCCAGGGCAAAGGATATGAGGATCAAATGTTGCAGGTACTTGATGTTGCTTGCATGTGTACTAATCAAAACCAATTTAAAAGACCCACAGTTCAAGAAGTAGTTGCATGGCTTGAAATTATAGGAGATGATGCCCAACCAATGAAGGGAGCTTGTCCTGTAAAAGGTTAATTATATGCAAAGTTTTCAGTTTTCTTAAGCTTGTATCCTTCCTCAATTACACTGAATGAAAAAAAAGGATTTTCACATACCAGTTTGTTAAATCTTCTTTTACTGTGATACATTTGAGTACGTTATGAATGCTTTTGAAATATATATTGCCATACTATATTTTAAAGGAATTGTGTTTATGTTTAGTGAGATTTTTTTGAAAGGAATTGTGTTTATGCTTAGTGAGATTTTTTTTGGAGCTTCAGGTGAAATTTTGATTTTGATTTGTGTGATTTAAATTAGTTTTTTTTTACTGTATATATGATTCAGCACCCTGAGGATTTTTTTTACTGTATATATGATTCAGTTGACTTCATATTATGCTAGAATTGGCTTTCCCTTCAATCCCAACACAATGTCCCATGCATCTTCCCTCAGCATTGCAATCCTCCAAACTTCCTAGTCTATTTCCTCATCAATGATGTTAGTCATCAATGAAACATACCTCATAAACTTCTTTAGATGTCCGCTCTCCCTAAATGTGCTCCTATGACCTAAACATGCTTCTCAGCATCCCTCAATGTTTGCTCAAACCACCTTTGTCTTGTGACAAAACTCGAAGGAGCAACTCATAAACCTTCCTAGATGACAAGATCTCCTTGAACTTAACATCTATGCTCACAATTGCCTTCCTCTGCACTAGTATAAAAATCTTGTAAGCTTTTTAGATCTCTCTATATCCAACAAATATCCCCTTCTCGCTTGAAGGGTGTAGCCTTGTCCTCTTCTTCGCAGGCACATGAATGTATACTGGAAAACCAGAGATTCTCAACTACCTTATCTCTGGCTTCACCCCAATGAATGCCCTCCTCTAGAGTCTTGTCCCCAATATCCTATGCAAACTCATGTTATGCCATAGATTACCAGTACATGTTTTACATTCTTTGTGCTTGCTGTACTAGTAATCACATATTAGATAAATCATAATACTTAGAATCTTCTGACAGATCTAACCATTATTTCTTGTAGTCTCCTCCCTTGGACTTGACCTCTGCATTGATTTTGCTTTGCTGTAAGGGGTTTGATTTTTTCCTCTATTTGTGCATGGTTTTCCTTATAGTCTGTCTGCTTGCATGTACAGAAGTTGCAGAGACAGAAGACGAAGGCATGAAGTCGACAAAGTCCGCAGAGACCTTTGGACAGAAACTGATAAAGGTTATTAGCGATGTATGTTTTACATTCTTTGTGCTTGCTGTACTGGTAATCACAGTGATTGCAATTAAATAGGTAGTCGCCACCTTGTCATCACCAACAGCGCCCTCTTCAACATTTAACATCATCAGGTATCATGCATTTTTTCTTCACTTCCCTAAGGGAGACACTTGTTACTTTTCAAGAAAAATTATGTGCTTGCTCTTACACATCAACATATCCACTGCCTACAAATCTTTGGCATCCAAATAGCAATCACAAAATCAGACTCCAAACATATTTTTTTGACAAAGCATTTTCTTTCAGGTTTTGACTATCACTCTTAATGGAAGGTTTTTGATTTCCATAAATATTCACTAGGAGTTATAAATATGTATGTCAAATTTTCCTTCACTTCACAGGCTTTGATTTGTGCCCTAACAAGTAACACAGGTCGGGGATCTCCAAAATTCATTGTCTGCAGAGAATGGTATCCCCATATGTCTACAACAATATGTATCCTCCGCCTCAACACTTTCAGGCATCTAACCATCTTAAAATCCTCCTAAGTCTAGTCTACAAATTCTAGGTGTCTGATATTTGTTTGCCATGTTAGATCTAAGTACAGTACATCCACCTCTATCCACAAATAGAGAATCATGTCTCTACTCTGCCTCTGCCTCTCATCCAAGGCAAAATACACATCTGCAATAATTATAAAAAATCAACATGGGTGACTGACTTACAAATTTGGAGATAATTCCACACTTAGCTAAATGCCCTAGTCTCCATATTTGCCATAGTGGTCCCACCTCTTCTATTAGTAGTTTCAATACAAGTGTCACTACTACAGAGTGGGTGTGTATCTTCTTCACAAGTTCCTCTGGATCAATTTTGCTACAAAACATGTAAAAAAACAAAGGTAGAGTTGCAAGAACCAAAAATAAAATTTTTTAAATTTTATTAAATACAGTGATTTGAATTTTCCAAGGGATACACTCAGATCCTATGATAGTATTTATATCCCCTATGAAGGGCATGTTTCCTGCAACATAACCCAGAAATATGTCCTTCGATTTCTGGCTGTTAGGTTTCCTCCCCTTTGCTGTGACCAACTTGCACTCTCCTCCCTTGGACTTGACCTCTAGATGAAAGTCCTTCTGTTATAACCTGACATCTTCATACCATCTCCATTTTGTTCTCACATCATCTCTTTATCACACAAATGAATTCAACTCTTCATGGTACGGACCCATTCGATGAAGATTCTCACTGGAGCTTAGATCTGTCAGAAGATTCTAAGTATTATGATTTATCTAATATGTGATTACTAGTACAGCAAGCACAAAGAATGTAAAACATGTACTGGTAATCACGATGATAGCTTTCTTCCTCTATAAATGTTTTTTATTCATTTCAATTTAGTAGTATACTGTATTTATAATATACACTACATAAAATTAATTTTAGTTATTGGATCTATTGCTGATGTAAACTCCTTAAATCTTTCAAACAACAAACTATCTGGTTCAATTCCAAGCAGTTTTGGTTCACTGGAGCTTAGTTTTCTTGATATTTTAAATAACGAGTTAAGTGGGCCTGTGAGAAGGAAAGCATCCTCTGTAACCACAGTTCAAAGTTGGACATATGAAATTTGGTTTTTATAATATCAAGACTGAGACACCTATCATGATTGCCAAGAACGACATTTTTCATGGTGTCTGTCAAATGAATCTCCAATATTGTGATGATAGAGATGCGAACCGCTCTAGAATTTTAGATATCGACAATACTCTCATGGCGGTTTCTGGTATTGCTGCTAAAACCAAGCAGCGAGCATTTGCTTATTCCATTGCTTTGCACCCTGTCTAAGAATTATTCTTTTTGCTAAGACAACATAGCACTATGGAATTTAGAGGTGTTGTATTTAACCTAAGGGGAATCAATTCTTGTAAAAGTTTATGTCACTGCAATCATGATGCTATGTTGTTTAACATTCACACAGTCAATGCAGGAGAAATAATGAAATCTTATGAGGAGAAAATTGAAAATTGAACTTGTAAGGAAGTCCTCTTGAAATAATTGAAAGTTTTGTTAATGTCCTGCAAAATTTCATATGAGAAAAATGTTGTGAATTGGAGGCTTACTATTTAATCTGGATTTTGAATCAATTTCCAAACTAGGTTAATTTATCTTTGTTTGGACTTAGACAATTCCTTCCAACCCCTTTAACTATCAATGTTGTGGCATCATCGTAGGTTCTAAATATCAACCTTCAATGTGAGCATAGTTTAGTTAAACAACAACAACACTATAAGTATATGCTTTCGATTAATTAGATATCAAATAGATTTGAACAGAGGACTTAGGCAATGTGTTTAACCTGAAAATTTCAGAGCATTCACATAAAACGTAGTGTAAAAAATAGATATATCCTGAGAAATATCTCTTGTTAATTAAAAAAATAAAGAGCTATGTTCACTTGCCTCTTCAAGGGGTGACCTCCTAAAACAATGTTTCAAATACAATAACAATCCTTGACAAAGCATTACATAACCTTCTACTCAATATATAGCTATCCAACTTGTGATGTCCTAGCCCCCCATTTCTCTTGTTTGACTTGGTTTGCAGCAATAGTGTATTATTACTAATGTTAGTAGATAGCAGATAGCTCACTGTCGTAAAATCACAAGGCACTCTAGCCTCAAAACATATAAGCATAGGTCCATTGGCCCCTAAAATACCTAAAAACACATTGGCACACAGACCCAACACATCTTGGCTCAGTAGCCTAAAGTTTAAACATAATATGCCCAATATACATGGGGGTCCTCTTTTGGGTGTTCCATTAATCTAGGAAACAGCACATGGAATCATAATAATTGGGAAGAAATCAACATGGAGTAATATATGCTAGCACATATGAGATGAAGTGTCTAGGGAGTATGCACTGTTATACCACTGCATAATGAATTTGAAGCACAAGTGTATGATGGAATGTGAAAGAGGAGCAGGCCTTGATTCGAGAAGCTGGAACATGAACCACATATAAGCAACAACATCGCACTCAACAAAATGTGTCTCTATGGTAGTTACCCTAAAGGGGAAATGCTCACATTTCTACATTTTGCATTTGACGGAACTTTTACTGTTGTTGAGAAGTAAAGAGTCACCCCTTATTTTTATCAAAATAGAAGGCATGTTTTGTACCATCTTGTAAACATCTGTCCAGTTTCCATTACAAATTTGAAATGTATGTTGTCTCATAAGAATGAGTTTGACACTTCTATATTTTGTTATATGTTTAAGAAGTTTTATTTACTGCAGATCAGAATGCAATTGTCGAGGCTTCTTAGATGTAGGTTTTCCTAGGTATATGATGTATCTTGGAAATTTGACTTTCATTTAAATTTGACTTGATGTGTATTAAATAACGTTGACATATGGTGGTACCATGGTGTTATGTGGCACAGTGCTTATGAAAATGCTTCTTTGCCCAATATCTTGTGTTTTGCATTTTAGATTTAAAATGTGGCACATATGTTGGATATGTTTTTGATAACATGGACATATGGTGGTACCATATTGTGGTGTGGCACATAGATATTGGTACCATTTTATTCAGAAGGGGAAAGATAATGGCATGCATATAGGGTCCAGGATTCTGCGGTAGAGTAAATTTGTCTTTGCTTAAAATTGAACTCATTTAACCAATGCATTTTGAAGGAGGGTGATGAACATGTTGCAGTTGCAAGAGGGAAGTCTGCTTCATTTTACTCTTTTTTCGGATAGGAGATGCATCACACTTTAAACTTAACCTTGATTTGCAATCAAATGATATTTCTTATATTCCTTATCAGGTATGGGTCTATGGATTGTACCTTTCAGAAATTCTATTGTCAATATCTATGCATTCCTAGTAGTCCAAGAGATCATTTTTAAGTTTTGTTAGGTTAGTTCTTGTTGTAAATGCGTTTAAGGACTAATACAGTGGAAGCACAAGAGTTTTATGTGAAAGGCATACTGTCCAACTCAAATCTGTACTTAAAGTCATTTATTTCATTCTTTTGTTTTCAGACTGGAGATACATCATTTTTAAATGTGGCCTTGACATGAAATCAAAACAATATTTTTCCTATATTCCTTACAACAAAAATATCTGTAGATTCATCCTTGTGGAAATTGCACTGTTAATGTCTATGCATTGCATGTACTTTTAAGAGATTGTTTTTTAAGTTTTCAGGGGTTAATTCTTCTACAGGGGATTGTAGTCACCTCAGCTGTTTCTCTGGTGTATTCCTTCATTTTATGTTTGTGATCAATCTTATCCATTTTTCCATATGACCCAAGTCTTAAGTTTTCATAATGAGTGGACATCAATGGGCTTTGGACTTGTGTTTTTAGTTGATATTCATGCAATTTTGATAAAATAGTAGCCCCAAATCCTTAAATGGTTGAAACCATCATTTTGTTTTCCTGAATCACAAACAGAAATGTTGCATAAGAATATAAATGAAAAATATTATTCTTATTCTATGTAGTTGGCATTGCCCATTCTCTTTACTAAAAAAATATTTCCATCTATAATGTGTTTTGCTTCATTGGGAGGCTTCATGATTTTAGTTGCTAGATATTTACATCTTGGTTTTGGCAGTTTTCTAGTGTGATGCCTTGGAGTATGAGGCTTCTGCTTATTTTCTCTGCTACAGTGACGCTGAGTGCCTTTTATTGATCTACCCTTAATGATACTATAGATAACATATCATTGTATGATTTGATTGGTTGTGATTTGGATCCCCAAGACCCTTTTTCAATGACTCATGTTCGACAATATTATTCTATGATCAGTCACTAAATATTGCAAGAGTAACTACTAAAAAGATTTCCCTAAGATATAAAGGACATATTGCTACTATTGAGTAAGGGATGTTTTGGCTGAGTGGGATGAAACAATTTGAACTATGGTCATAATATTTTCACTAATTTGTTGTATGTAGAACCATCTGCACCATAAAATCTAAATGTTGTTTTTGATCTACTGATTTGATCGGATACTCCTTTAAAAAACTATGACTTATGACATTTACTTATAGATGGGTTTCAATGTTCGAGTTCATATGTATATGGTTGGAATTTCTCTCATCGGGATTGGTATTGGGAAGAGAAGGGTTTTTTAATGCATTATATATGTCGATACACAGTTGAGTATAGGGGTATCATAGTAAAATGTGTTTGGATGTTTTTGTTAACAATCTATATTGAGTATGTCAAGCAGTGAGCTTGTTTTAACAAAGGACCATGAGTCGATAAAAGGACTGAATTGTGCATATACAAGGATATTTATGCTACTTGAAACTACCATAGACTCTATTGCTACATGTTTTTTTTCAGAAATTATATAAGAGTAAAGGTTTTGGGGCTTCTTTTCTAACTTGTGCTTCATGGTGAAATTATTTTTGACAATATATGTTGCAAGGTTCTAAATTACTTGATCCCATATGAAAACCATTAAACCTTTTGGATTGAAATCTGACAAGAGAATTGAGATATGAATACTGAGAAATATTGTTGTTTTTCTCTGCTTGGGAAATCAAGAGTAACCACATAAGTTTTAATGGATCCCCCAGGGAAATTGTCACAGATCTTGAGTTGGGTTCCCATATTTGACAGAAAAAATAGAGGACCATACTTAGTATGATGATTGGTGGTTTTCAGCATTTGGCTGTACATTTGGCCCAAAGATGAAATTGGTCCATAGGTTTTTCAGAAGCAGGAGATGGATCTATCATTGAACTCAAAAAATGTTAATTTTTAGTCTAGTATAGCTACATTGTTGAGCTATAAAGTCCTTAGATTTTGCATTTGGGTGTTAATAATCATGAAGAGCAACAATTCATGTCAATGGATCAACAGTTCTTCAGGAAGAGCTGGAAGGATATTAGAGGATATGGTGGCATGCATGATTTGGGTTATCTTGCTACTTGATTGGATTCTGGACCTTCTTCACCACCTGTGTCATAACAAGTCAATGGATATTTGAGGAAAGATATTTTATTTCCTTTCACTTTGTGGCATGATTTTGACATCTTCACCTTTTAGAATATAGTAAAATATTTTTTTTATTATAGATTTTTCTTGGAAAAGAATTATTGAGAGTTAGGTGCAAATGCACAATGTTGTGTAGCATTAGTGTGATAAATATGGGATAGTGCAAAGCATAGTTTTGAAGATTAGTCTAATTTGACTCGTACCTAATCAACTCAGTCAAGTTGATTGTTGGTTGAACGGCTAATTGTTGGTTCAATGGACAAAAGGTCTTGCAGGCACAAATACCAAAGGGAAAAATGGAGTACTCTTTGTAATTCTACACCACTGCTACCTTTCCTCAAACTCCTCTCCAACCTCAATATCAGTGCTAGTAGTAGCATGACAAACAACACTACGCTTAGCAGAACTAGAAGAACGTGTTTTCCAAACTACACGAGAACTACTTCCCTCATGAGTCACCATGTGCCATGCTTGGTCTTGGTGGTTCTCTTCCTTCTACTCCTGGTTCAATTACCATATCTTCATTGGAACCAACACTCTGAACTCCACTAGACAACGATTCACCATTTTGTAGTAGTGATTCGCCATTTGTACTGGTGATTCGCCATGATTTTACGGGATAATATAATCTCGTGAGAGATTCGCCAAAAAATTATATATACATATTATATTATTAATAAAATCGCCTTCCATTTTTCCTATGTATCATGGGGATTCGCCTATTTTTTATATATATAAATTTAGGGGGGTTCTTAAAATTATCCCTGGCAATCTCCCAATCCCTTTTGGAGAGTTGACAACTTGAGGATATGAGGTTGTATTTGGTCATGATAGCAAGACAAGGGAGTATACTGCTAAAGTGGAAATGGACAACAACAAAGTAGTGGATATCACCCCCCTTCCGAATCTGGATGTGCATTGTACCTTCAACAAGTAATCGAATTCAAATAGGAGGGAGAAAACAACAACGATGTCTTCATTTGGGAATAATAGGTAGTTTGGAGTGTTGGCAACTTTGAAGTCGTAACGAAAATGCAACCTGTAAGGATTTTTTCTCTTACTTGGAAAATGATTGAGGTTGATTGGAGTCTAAAGCAAGTGAATATAATGTTTAAGTGCACCTCTCATGTTAAAATTGAATAGGACCTATAGGGCCTATAGGAGGAAATGCTTCAAATGCAAATAAAATATAATCAACTAGCATCAAGTTGAACAACTGCCATGGAAATTCTACTAGACTAGTGAACTCAATTACAAAGGGAAGGGGACAAATTTGGACATTTATGGCATCAAAATTTAAGGAAAATCAACCAGGGAAAGAATTGGGATGTCAACCATCTCAAGGTTTTGATAACTATGTCTATTTTAATCCTCAACATATTCTTGATTTGAATATTGTTGATCTTCTTTCGATCCAATTTCTAAGTTTATGAAGAAGGCTTCTAATACTTAGCATTAAGTGTCATTGAATATAAATTTTGTTTGATTTTAGGATAGTTTTAGAAGATATACCAATTGAATAAGTATATGATAAGTGAATTTCTTTCCAATTTGATATTAAATTTAGAGTAAGAGGAAAATTTTAATCTTATAAATCTAAATACTTCAAAATACTTCAAATTTTATACTTTATATATAATTAATAAATAAACAAATAAAGATAGATAGATATATATAAATAATTATATATATAATTTACATTTTGCCTACACGTTTTAATCAAGGAATAACCACAACCATGCAAAATATTCCTCCACGTGGACCATCTAAATGAATGTAAGATTATGTGTTCCACATGGGTTTCACTTTCTCATTATAATGCGATTCGCTGGATTAAGCAAAATGTCATTTTTAATTTTTTCACTTTATGGTACCCTCCAATTCCTCATTTGGAACCATTACACAAATCTTTGAGTACAACTGTTCAAGCATGTTCTCCTCCTTTGAAATAATTATATGTATTTTCCTAAAACAAATTATATATATATATGAATTATTATAAAAGGCTTTCACTAAAAATATAATTGGTACACGGATTCATTTCAATGTTTTCACTTTATCGTGGAGCACACTCCAACTTTATACCTTTGTGTCATTCCAATGGTGATATTATTAAATCTATTTTTTATTCATTTTATTGGATAATCATTATATTCATTTTATTTGACAGTCATTATATGATTATCATCGAAGTGAAACTTTTAGAAAAAAAATAGCGTTAATTTTTATTAATTTGTTAAGTTAAGTTTAAAAATAATTTAATTAAAAAATTATTTAATTGGGTTATTTTAATTGGTTTAAATTGATTTGGTTTAAGATATAAGTGGTTTAATTTGATAGATTCTTTTTAGTTACATATTGGTGATATTATTTACAAAATGTACAAAAAAGTAAGAGTTTTCTTATGGTAAAAAACAAATTTATTTCAACAAACTTTAAAACATCTAGCCTATTTTATTGTTTAGGAAACATATAGCATATTTTATTATATAGGAGTCTATATATTATCTTCCATTTCAAACCTGGCGACCAATTTTGTTAAATATAAGTTGTATTTATAACCTTAAGATAATAATTAATTATGAATTTTGTAGAAGTTTTTTATTCAGATTTTTTAAAGTTATATTTTGTTAATTATAAAATTGAGTTTAATACAAATATAAGAATTAGAGTCATTTAAAATTTGCATACTAAATGATATTGTATTTTTTTAAGTATTTTTTGAGTTACAATTTAGGTTTGAATTTGATGATTTACTCATAATTGACTACTCAGTAGGGTTTGAGCTTTCCAAGTAAGATTAGTGGTGTTTTTCTTTGGGTAACCTAAAATAAATGATGGTTGTTGGTCTAATGTAGAGCATTTTCTCACAATTGATAACGATATGATTTTATTGGTACATTGTTATGGTTGTATTAGTGATGTTTGAGTGGTGATTAGTTTTACTCATTATGAGAAATGGATATGTTGATAACATATTTTTTGGTATCGATGATTCTAATGCTTATATTGATTTTTGTGATTTAATTATATTGTCTTATTAACATAACATTTTTGAGAAATTTGTGCACTGATATGTTCTTTTTTAAAATAAGGTGAAGCATTAATTATTTGATTATTTCATTGATTATATGTTGTTGGTATGTTGTTAATATGAATCTTACTTAATGATATTTGATAAATGATTGGTTTCATGGATCATGGGAAATGTATATAATTAATAGAATGTTTTTTTTTAATGACCATGCCTATACCTTTGATTGATTTTTTTTTAATTATCATGATTGATTTACACAACATTTTTGAGGCAGTGATATATTTATATTTAACTTACTTTACAGTAGAGAAAAGAAGATCTCTTCAAACTCGCGGAACAAAGACCTGAATATCAGGTGTACAGACTGAGACAGACTGGTGGCCCTTTTTCAAGTCTTCAAAGGTCAATAATGACCGTCTCGACCAATCCCAAAATGGCCTCCGGAACAGAACAGCAAGGTGCGTGCTCACAATGCGCAGATTCCGCCCACGCTTCGAATCTCCACGCCTTCCTTTCAAATTTTTCGGACGCTTAAACACCAGACGACGGTAAATAGGAATTTAGACGGCAATTAACGTTTTCACATTGTCTGCGTCAATCTGAAGGCAGAAAGAGAGGCAAATGATTTTCAAGACGAAAAAACAATCTAATTAAACGATGGCCTTTTATATCTACTTTATTTTTATATAATGCACAACCTGCTTTCTTTCTCTCTTTTTTGGCTTTTTTTTTTTTTTAATTTTGCTTTTTCTCTTCCATAAAAATAAAAAAATAAAAACAAACCAAAACCTTCTACTTATTTTGTTTTTTAGATGCATATATTTGGAACCTTTCATTTTTATTTATATTATATTTATAAAAATAGTTTTTTTTAATAGACATTTGACAATATATATTATAATGAAATTCTAGTTTTTTTTTTTTTTTAATATAAATGTGTTTTTAAACGTATAAATTAATTTAGCTCTCTAAAAAAATTTGGAGCACTTGAATTATGAAAAACTTATGATTTTAAAAAATATTTACAAAATTAACCATATATATATATATATATATATGAAATTCAGTTGCATATTTTTTTTGAATTATTTCAAAGTAACAAAGAATAAAATGAGTTAATTTATTCATTCATAATATTATTTAATCATTTCTAAACTAAGATTCAAATATGGGTTGTTCTTTTAAGGGTTTGGGTGGAGCTCTCAATCCA
This sequence comes from Pinus albicaulis, assembly GCA_034641835.2. Classification (NCBI taxonomy): domain Eukaryota; kingdom Viridiplantae; phylum Streptophyta; class Pinopsida; order Pinales; family Pinaceae; genus Pinus; species Pinus albicaulis. Next base: position 21,694,324 of record MU968411.1, read on the forward strand.
TAAGTATTTTGCACCCACTCTGGTCTCTCCATTGTTTCTTATGGGCTCCTTGTGTTAGCGCTTTGGAAAAATTGGTCTTAAGGATCTAGTGTCTCAGCATTAGTGTGTTATTTGCATTTTGTGGGCTAGTAAAATTATTGGGATTGCTGGTATAGTTCAGAGTCGGGGTTTGTGTCAATTTTTACTCTTTGGTTGTGGGTGTCGCTGGAAAGCTTTAAGAGGGTTAGCTTGGGTGGGTCTAATTTGGTTTTTAGTCAAGTGCTACAAAGGGGATTTGGATAAGTGCCAGTAATTTCTTAGACCCTAGTGCCTCTTGGTCCAGGGGTGGTGCTTTCTTGTTCAATGATTGACAGAGAAAAGTATGTGGCTAAGGAATTGTTGTCCTCCACTTTCTTTCGTGAGTCTTCCTCCAAGGTTCAGTCTTACGTCTGGTGCTTCTGCGATGAGATAGTTTGTTGGTCTCTTGGTTTTGTTGAGGGTGGGTCAAGTCTGTCTCTGTGTCCCTTTGAAGTTAGAGGAAGACCCTATAGCGATATTGAGGCACCACCCTGTGACTCATCGATGCCTCTTAGGTGAGGCACATGAGTAGGAGGGGTCGAGGAGGTAGAGCCCAACTTGGGTGACATATTTTAATGCAATTTTGCCTCAAATGCGTTAGGAAATCTAGGAGTTCGAGCCTAAAGTGGGAGAGAAAAGGAAGTCTCTTTCGGACTTGGAGATATTGGAGAAATTCATTGGAAAATGAAGACTTTACTAGGTTTGGTTTTGAGGCATAAGCAGGGAGAAAAATACAACATTTTTTCCTGCCTTGAGGATGTTAAGCAGATGCTTAGAAACCTTTGGTTCTGTGTGGTCAAAATTAATGCACGTCTACTGCATGTGGAGAGCCATGTTCCCTGTGAATATGATGGTGGGGACATGGTGGATCATCATGGCTCCAGCACAAGGGTTTTGGCAATAGTATTGTTCTCAGACAATGATCAATGATCAAGGGTGTTGGGTGGCGCATTTTGGGTCTCTCCTGAAGCTGTTGGTTTTGTCTTTAGTGGGTCCTTGGATGGCCTTTGGTTTCATGAAATGTGACGACATAACATGGTTGCAGTCGTATGATTTTGAGGGAGGTTTATGTTTCTTTTTGTCAGTCTCTATTGTTTTCTTGCTCATATGTTTTTTGAAGTGTAAGGTGATATACATCTACTTGTTTTTGGGCTTGCGATAATGGTTTGTACTTTAGTGGGTCGACAGTTTCAGTTGTGGCACTATGTTTTCTTCAATCCTGATGTATTGCCCATTACATGTAATCTGAGGGGTTTATAGGTGTGGGTATCTGATTTAGACACCTCTTTATGGTCATTTTCTTCAGCTTCAGTTTGAAATTTGTTTGGGGAACTTTCCAGATCTTGTATGGCCCTGATGTAATGGTATTTTATTTTCAAGTTCTAAGTGGTGTGTCCAAGTGACACGGGTCAAGGGCTGACTCATGGTGCTCCCTCTGTGCGCCTGGTGATAGCTATGTAACCCAAATTTTTATGAGTAATATAAAGTCTCTTAATTCACAAAATAATAATAATATTCTTGATATGTTTTATTATAAAATAAATTTATCTATTTTTATAATATATATTTTATATTATTTACCATTTTGATAAAGAGGTTGACTATCATTTATTAATATTAATTTTGGTTTATCAAATTAAATTATTAATTTTAATTTATTATATTATTTTTATAATATAATTTGGAGATATTTGATTGTTTTGGATTATACATTATGAACTTGGATATACTTTTTTTTTAGTTAGTAATAATGCAAAGTTCAGTTTTTTTTTTTGGTAATAATAAATTTTTTATTATTATTTTTATTCATTTTATTATTTTGCTTTCACATATTAAATGTAGGTATGAAGGTGTTTTCAATAATATTTATATTTTGGATCATATTCGTTACAATAACATTTCATTGCAATTTCTTTTGAACATTGAATAACATTTATTAATGAAAATAGTGATAGAAAATTTCTCGTTAATCATATTAATTATCTTGTGCTTTTACATTAAATACATGATTATAGTGAAGGTTTGATAAGGTGTATTGCATGGAAGGAAACACAAGTGCATAATACACGTCATTAATCCATGAGAAAATGGTGTGAATTATACACTTCATTAATTCATGAGAGAAGAATGTGCAAAAACTTTAAATAAAACAAATTGCAAACAAATAAATGAGACAAAAAAAAAAACCCCACTATAAAGCACACTCAATGCATGATATAACAACCTCACTATAAAGCTCACTCAATGTATGATATAACAACTAAATGGTTACAATACAATCTTTGTAATCTCAATAAGAGCGTTCAACACGTAGCACAAGGATTATAGAGAAATTTTGGCCACATAACAAGAAGTGAAAAGTTACTCTCTTGTTTCTTCCAACCCAACACAAAAATAAATAAGCATAACAAAATCATAAACCATTTATCGCTTTCAGGAATCTACACACTAGATATCACAAGCAAGTAATTGGCCAATTATTGTAGATCATTAATTTCCTTCTAGTGCTCTACATTAATTCCTTGCCAATACTCTACATTTATTCTCTATTATTTCTCTACATTTATCCACGAAACCAGTTCCCTTCCATTGCCTAGCAATCATTACCTGCTCCACTACGAGATTTCAAGGTGTATGATATCCCAACATTCTCCCACTTCACATCTACTTTGCAATAGTATAAGGGAGATTGCACTAAACTATGAGCTAATTGTTAGGGGGCCATAAGGTCCATAAAATCACAACACCTCATATATTTCACGTGCTCACCAATTTTTTCAATGCATCTACTTCATTCTACAAAGTGTTAAATTTCTCTAGTATCACCTCTCTATCCTCTATTATGTCCCTAATGAGATAGTATTGGAAACATAGATGCTTTGTCTTGGCATGAATGATTGATTTCTTAACAAAACAAATGGCATTGTTACAATCACATCAAATTGTAATACCTCTTTGAGATAGCCCTAGTTCTAAACACAGTGTCATAAGACAAGTGGCTTCATTATAAGCACAAGTAGTTTCCATATAATATACCTCTACAAATAACAAGGATGCCATATCATGTCACTTTCTTATCCAACTTACTACACCAAATAATCAAAACACATATATGCTCATAAATCTCCTTCTATCTACATCCCCTTTCCAATTAAAATCCACATAACAATGTATATCCACTAAGTGTGGGTCCTTTGAAAAATCACTCTGACATCAAAAGGAACATTCAAAAGTACCTAAAAAATACCTAAAGATGCTATTCATTGTATATGAATGTTCATGTCCAAGATTGACCATGAATATACTCAAGATTCCCTCTACTTGAGCATTGTTTGGTCTAGTATAAAGCATAACATATATCAAACTACCAATTTCACTAGCATGAGGAGAAGTGATATCCTCCTTCTCTTTGAGTGTTGTAGGACAATGTTGCACAAAGTTTACATACTTACTTAGGCTCAACCAAAGATTTGTATTTCTTCTATCTCTCCCAATCTCTAAGATATACTTTGCATTCCCTAACTCCTTCATATCAAATTTTGTTAAAATTTGAGACTTAAAATCACAAATCACATCCTTAATTTTACCAAATAATAATATATTATCTACATATAGGGTGATAAAAAGGAAAAGGTATAATATTGTTTGTAATACACATAGTGATATGATTTGGATCCCATAAATCCTAATTCTAACACAAAAGAATAAATCTTTTGGAATTACATTCTAGGAGATTGATTGATACTACATAAGGATTTTTTTTACTCGCAAACCAATGATTCTTTACCTTTTTCAACATAGTTCTATGGTCATGTCATATAGATCTCCTCCTTCAAGTCACCATGTAGAAATGTTGATTTCACATCCATTTGTTATATCTCTAAATCAAAATCTAGTGCTAAAAATAATAGGAACCAAAAAAATATTAACATAGAAACTAAGGAAAATATCTCACCAAATTTTATCCCCTCAACTTAGGAATGTCCTTTTGCAACAAACCTTACCTTGTGTTCTTCAACATCACCATTGAAACTTATCTTGCTTTTGAACATTCATTTACATCAAATAGGTTTTTTTCCATCAACAATGATACCAAGTGCCATGTATCCTTCTTCCTTAGTGTAACTATTTCTTCATCCATGGCCAATCTCCAAGGCTCCTTATCTTCCTTATTGATTTCCTCTTTCATAATTATCGGATCATCAATGCTAGAAAATAAAGCTAATAAACATCTAAAACTAGACAAACTACATCTCTAGTTGTCTTCGTTGTTTAGTAGATCTCCCTTAAAATTTTAGGTGGAGCTTCTTCTTCCTCTTCTGAACTCTTTAAACATTTTTCCTCATTTGGTTCCATCATGGACTTCTTATTCATTTTCTAGTTTAGCTTTCTTGGTCTTGGGTGGTAATTAAACCACTAACTTCTTCTCATCGTCTTTCTATCTACACCATTATGAAGGAAGGCTTAACTTCTCTAAACATAACATTATTTCTCTACAAAAATTTTCCAACCATAATATCTCAACGACTGTACCCTTTCACACCAACATCATAGTTAATAAAAATACATTTTATAGCCTTGTTACCCAACTTCAACTGCTTCTCCCTAGGAATAAGAACATATGCCTCACAACCAGAAACACAAAGATGCTAAAGTGAGGTCTCATTGCATGTCCAAACCTACATAGGGTCTTATTAGAAATAACTGATGTGGGATACATGTTAATCAAGTAACATCTAGTAGCAACTGCTTCTACCCAAAACTTCTTCTCTAAGTTGGCTCTTCTGAGAATACTCCTAACTCTTTGCATCAATATTCTATCCATATGTTTTGCAACTCCATATTGTTGAGGAGTATATGGAGTTGCCTTACATCTTTCAATGCCATTTTATCTAAAATATATCAAAATTTGCAAAAAAACAAATTACCACTATTATCATTCCTCAACACCTTAATCTTCCTAACAACTTGATTTTCCAATATATCTTTAAGCTCCTTAAATTGACTAAAAACCTCAATTTTTGTTTGAGGAAAATACACCCATATCCTTGTCAAATAATCATCAATGAATGACACAATACAAATATTTATAAATCCAAAAAGAACTTTAATTGGACCAAATACATCAAAATGAATTAAGTCCAACAATCTTAAAGGTTTGAAAGAACTAAAATAAAATTAAACACAGCTATGTTTTCCATATGCTCATAGGGGTGGCAAGAGAAAGGGGATGATCATCACCTAGAACGACAAGTTGAACATTCATTTCCTAAGGTTTAGGATAAGACATGAAAAATCAATCAAAAACATATGTCCTTCTTCAGGGGCTGCTTCAGGCCTCTGCTCTTAACCTTTAGAAATTGATTATAGTGGAGATTTATGATTAATAATGCATAATATTATTTTAGGTTCCTTCATGGTGGATCTTAAACTCGTAAATATTTTTAAAAGGATCTGTTTTCTCACCAAATTAATGGTTGTATAATCAATATATCATGTTTTTCGACATAATAACTAGGAAACTGAATTTTTGGCTCATCATGCATCATATTTAGACCTTGACATTCTAAGTGTTAATTTGAAGAAGGATTATCATCTTGTCCCTTAATAAGTTAGGAGTTCAATACATGATTATTTTACATGCATAAGTGGGGACTCAACCTAGCATTAGCCATGTTGAGCCAAGTGGTTTCGCCATGCAAAAATGCTTTTACCCATGGAAAATATGTCTTCTATGCACACATGTGGAAAGTGGTTGGCGTAGTTTTAAAAAGAGTTAAACTAACTAATTTAATTTGACCTAAGGTCGATTTGATGACGTCTTCTATCAACGATGATGCAATGGGTGGACATCATGCATTCTTGGTGTAGAAAATCTCTAACACAGCTCTGATACCATGTAGAAATTATATCAATGGATTAAATCTGATCATGTAATGTACTAAAACAATATATTGAATCCTTCTACAATATTTGCAGAATATAAATATCAATCGCTCAATCACAAGAAAGTAAGAGAAAGAAGTAAATCAATACACAACACCAGATATTCCTGGGAAAGCAACTGCTCAAAACCCCTCCATATTTATTGTATAATCAACCAAGGAATCATGAAACAATACAATGTATTTTTGATCACCACAACCTTATACACTCTACCAATTGCTTCACACTGATCTAGGAAAAATTGGACAAACACATAGCCAATTATCAGCCTACCCTCAACCTACCCTGCTTACGCAATCCCTAGAGAATTAAACCCCTATTAAATAGGAAATTCAGCCTTCCTTGATTGCAAAATTCTTCATGGGCTTCCTGTGGTTTTATAACTACATTTGGGAATTTTTCTAGAAATAAAAATGATATTTTACTTGCCTTGAACCTTTGTCTCAACTGGGTATCCACTATAATTAACATGCATGCAACTATAAATAGTGAATCATTAGTTACTTGGTAGATCACTACTGGTGAATTAAATCTATTTTAATTCACTTGATCTTACACTAGCTCATCAAACAGTTAGAACTAGTTAGATTGATTTTAACTCAATTAATGTGAGTTAATTGATCCCACTCATACTACACTAGTGCTACAACTGCAACTGGACCTTGTTAATAATATAACCACCCTACATGCTTATCCTTTGACCCTAAACTCGAAATTATTGAGCTAACTAATTCTATCACACTTAGTTAACTATTACAAGTTGTTATGAGATAAGATTACAATTAATTTTCCAATTTATTTAAAAATTGGTTACACACTAATGTGTCGTTAGGATCCATCACTGTATGACCTGTGATCCCACACCATTGTATGTGTTGTTTCTGGATGCTAATTTCACTGTTTCTTGTTACAAATTTCAACACTTGGCACTTCCACACCCAAAGGGGTGGCATTGATTTGGCGTATATGGTCCATTCCCATGTAAGAGTTGGAGGAAGCAACATAAGGGTGATGATATTTAGTTTAATGCAATCTCTCAATCCCTTTTGGAGAGTTGACAACTTGAGTAGAGAATTATTCACCACCTTCCCTGCTCTACTACTAAATGTTGTGCATCCATCTACATAAAGTTTGTAGAGGTTCATCACACGAACCCCAATCTTCTTTACCTGTGCTATGGCTTTGTGACAAAGGAACGTCTTTCCTTCACTGAAAACCACATCATATCCAAGATCCTCCAACATATCAATTGAAACTAAATTCTTTTTAAAGACTAGTACATGCATGACATATTTTAATATGAAAGGTTTACTTGACCGTCTCTGGAAAGTAACTGTACCAATCCCGATAGCACTATACCTCCTATCACCCATCTCGATGTGCATCTGAAGATGCTTCTCCTCCAAGCTACTAAAGAGTTCTTTGTTTCCCATCATGTGGAAAGATGCCCCACTATCCAAGTACCACATAGATCCCATCATAGTTAACTCCATGCATGGATGAGAGAGAAGTCCAACTCAAATTGTGAGGCCAAAACTTCGCCCACTGCAGCTCCTGGAGCCTTCTTGTTGTTCTTCTTCTTTTGTGGACAATTTATTGCATAGTGTCCATGATCATGACAGTGAAAAAATTTCACCTTTGACATGTCACGCTTCTTGCCTTCCTTACCGGTCTCCGATTTGGAATGGGAATTCCTCCCCTTCCCCTTCTTTGCCTTACCAGCCAAGGCACAATTTTCCTCATCATCAGTCTTGGATGAGGATCCATCCCTAGTATTCCGCTGAAACTCTTCTTGTACCAAATCTGGCCAAAGTCGCTCCCAATCTGGTAACTTCTCCCTCCAATTCACAAATTCCTGGTAACTATGCCAGCTCTTGGGAAGGCCTAGAAGTGCTAGGCTCACCAAGTCATCATAAGCTACAATAATGCCAACCCTTCCAAGCTCATCTTGACATTGAGTGAACTTAGTCAAGTATTTTTGGATTATGTTGCCCTTCTCAATTTTTATTTTCCTAAGCTTGTCCTTGAGAGCCATTTGTTGATATTGCAACAAGATGATGAGCTTAGTGGAAAGGAGTCGCCTTCACTAAGTGGGCCCGCAGGCTATTTTTGGCGCAAAGTCTATTTTTAGACTATGTCTATTTTTAGACATATGGATCATGTTCTATGAGTTGCAGGATGCTATTTGTGGATGGTTGGTCAAGTCAGAAAAAATAGATGGACTTCTATTTTTAGACATACTGGGCATAATCTATTTTTAGATTGCCAGTCTAAAAATAGATATGTCGAATATTATTAGCTCTTAATAATATTTAGACTATAAACATTATCTTATTCTCTTGGAGCACTTCAGTTAAGTGCACAGATGTGGCACAGAAGCTGACAGAAGGAATTACGCTATTCCTGAGGGTTAAGTGGAGCTATTGCATGGATACTTCAGTTAGAACTCATGTGACAGAGTTTGGTGGAGTTGATTGAGGAAGTTAGTGAAGTTGTATTCAGTTTAACTAATCTAAACATAGTTGAGCTATTTGTATTCAGTTTAACTAATTGATACAATTAGTGAGAGTGGTGTGAATTAATTATTATTTAATTCACTAATTATAAACTCATTAATCAACTAAAGAATGCATCAGTTAACTTCAGTGCATGGACAGTTTCAGTGGAGACCAGTGCAGAAATAGGTGAAAGAGCAGGTTAACTATCAGTTGTGACTATACTGTTGTTATTTGCAACACACAGATAGGTGGAGAAGCCCATGAGGATTGCGCAGTACAAGCCAGGTGGTTTATCTATTTAATGAAGCCATCCCATAGCATTGATTACACAATAGAGGCTGGCTATCAAGTGGCAAAATATTGGAGCATGTGTTTTGCTAGATCTAGCTTGATAGTGTGTAGCAATTGAGGGTGTGCATGAGAGCTTGTGAGGAGCTTTTGTACTATGATTTTTACATGATCTCCATGACATATAATATACAGATAGTTGGGGTTTCAGCTTTAAGCTTTCCCATTAAATATTGTGTTCATATGTGTGATTGTTTGTGGTTTTAATGTATGCATGCAATTGAATTTATTTCCGCATGTGATGATCAATGGTAGAAGAGATTATGTATTATGCATGAAGCTAAAATAGTGTGTGATCAGGAGAATCTCGGTGAATAATATATCAGTTATTCAAATTTCTACACAATTTTCTGTGGTCACTACTGCTTTGAAACATATTTGTTAAGGCCTTCCACATAGAATATGGAATTTCCTTTCCATGGAGACTCAATAAAATATGATCTCTAACTCCCTCTAACAAGATCCTCCTCGCCTTTGCTACCTTCTTCTGCCATGCATCAAGAAGTTGGGCATCTACTGCTGCGGGCTTGGGAATATCATTATCTATGAATTCCTTCAACCCATTTTCCTCCAACACTGCCTCCATCTTGTCCTTCCATGAAATATAATTTGAACTGCCCTCGAGTGCATATTCAAGTCTCAAGCCATTGAAAGAAATCTCGATCCACTTCTAGCTCCAAAGAAAGTACTTGAAAATTTGAATACTATTCAACACAAACTCAATTTCTTCTCCACTATTGTGATTCTTAGCGCTCTGAACCATGTAGAAAATCTCTAACACATCTCTGATACCATGTAGAAATTATATCAATGGATTCAATCCGATCATGTAATGTACTAAAACAAGATATTGAATCCTTCTACAATATTTGCGAAATATAATTTCGATCGCTCAATCACATGCAAGTAAGAGAAAGAAGTAAATCAATACACAACACCGGATATTCCTGGGGAAAGAAACTACTTAAAACCCCTCCATATTTATTGTATAATCAACCAAGGAATCATGAAACAATACAATGTATTTGTGATCACCGCAACCTCATACACTCTACCAATTGCTTCACATTGATCTAGGAAAAATTGGACAAACACATAGCCAATTATCAGCCTACCCTCAACCTACCTTGCTTACACAATCCCTAAGAATTAAACCCCTATTAAATAGTAAATTCAGCTTTCCTTGATTGTTCAATTCATCATGGGATTCTTGTGGTTTTATAATTGCATCTAGGTAGTTTGCTAAAAATACAACTGATAGTTTACTTGTCTTGAACCTTTGTCTCAATTGGGTCTCCACCAGAATTAGCATGCATGCAACTGTAAATAGTGAATCATCAGCTACTTGGTAGATCATTATTGGTGAATTAAATCTATTTTAATTCACTTGATCTTCCACTACCTCATCAAACAGTTAGAACTAGTTAAACTGATTTTCAATCAATTAATGTGAGTTAACTGATCCCACTCACACTACACTAGTGCTTCAACTGCAGCTGGACCCTATTAATAATAGATTCACTCTACATTCCTATCCTTTGACCCTCAACTCGAAATTCTTGAGCTAACTAAGTGTATCACACTTAGTTAACTATTACAAGTTGTTATGAGATAAGGTTACAATTAATTTTCCAATTTATCTAAAAATTGGTTGCACATTAATGTGTTGCTAGGATCCATCACTGTGTGACCTGTGATCCTACACCAGTGTGTGTGTTGTTTCTGGATGCCAATTTCACTATGTGAAAAAAAAATGAGAGGGGGGGGGGGGGGGTGAATCAGTATTTAAGGCTGAACAATTTTTCTTTCTTTTCTCTTAAAACCATATGTTACAGTACTGCATCCAACAAGTACGTCCAGATATCTTATTATTTCTTTACTTAGAGCATTGCATTAGATAAGCATTAACCATGAACAGAAATAACAGAACAAACCATCAAATATGAACTACACATATGGACACCAAGATTTAAGGTGGAAACCGAATTTGGGAGAAAACCATCGCTGATGTAATCTCAGTCTTCAATATTTTATTATTCTTACAATATATACTGGTGCAGACTCATACCAGCATGCAGGCACCCACCTGCAGAAGGCTACAACCTTCTCTCGTTTACCAGCCTCTCCTGGAAGGGAGCTTCAACCCCCTGAACATAACACCAGTTTCTATTGGCAGGAAACTTCTACTTCCAAAATGAAGGCTTCAACCCTCAGACTCACTGCAGACCAATTTTCACACTAGATCAAACAGTTTCAATACAACCCTTTGTTCAATTATCAACAAACATATTTTGCCCAGTTCTTCATAACATAACAGTGAGACCACTGTAACCAGATTTTCAGAGAATATAGGCATTCAACATCCCGTGTATCCTTCTGTGTATATTATTCTTTAGAAACTCCAACCAGATCCATATGTGCTCTTCAGCAGACATGCGCTAGCTCTTCATTGTTTCTTCTGTTGAATGATCTCAAGATTCATCACCTTTAGATCCATATCTCGATGGACTCAGAATCATCGATTAAGCACGTCGTGTGTCCATACAGATATTCCTCAAAGGAATTCCTTCTTCGTCAACAAAACCACACCCTCCATCGAATAATAATATTTTCATTTATATAGTTCTCACCTTTATTAAAACCGTGAGTCAAAAACCATTTCAACCGCTAATGGTATTCCTTTTACAATATTTCCAATAGTTTGGCCCTCGGGGTTTTTATTTCTTATTAAATTATTTATCAATTGATAAACAAATATTGCATAGTCATCATTACGTCACTGCGGGGGCTCTTGCGGTACGGATGAAAATTTTTGGCTGGTGCCCCCGCACTTAATCTCCACCGTCGATTTCCGGTCAACGCTTGATTGCTTGTTCAACTACGGAGGCATCCCTTCTAGTTTTTAAATCTTTACACTGCCCTCGTAATATTATTTTTAATTAAAAATTCAATGAAATTTTAATCCGGGCTTTATATAAAAATCCAATGCTTTCGAATAGTTTAATATTAATAAAACTTTGACCCCTGGCCCACATATGCGCCCCTCCGTACCAAACTAAACTTCGCACAGGTCCATTTCCCGATCACCGTTAGATCGCGAGCCTCCAAGATCGACAGATATCGCTTGGGCAACTTGCACGAGCAATAATACGCGATGGCGCGTCGTACTTGTGTCATTCTTCGCGCATCTTGATTAAACTTCGGGCAAGTCTGACGCACGATTACCGTCTGATTGCCCCCTTTCAGATTGACAGCGCAAAAGAAATTTTGCTGGCCATCCTGGGTCGATTGTTAACGTGCGATTGACGATCGTTATTGTGCGCTTGGTGGTTTTGCAGGGACGCGTGTCAACACATGTATGGAATCACTCCCCATCCAGGAAATACCGCGTATCATTGAAAGGTGGTGCGAAGAAACCCACGGTTTCGCTCCACACCGTCGTCATTGTTCTTCTCGATCACGGTTCCGCCTTAGCACATGGTTCCGTCAGCCTTATTATTCAAACAATTTAAAGCTCCGCTTCAATGTTTCTTTATATATTTGGTTTATTCATACTCCAGGTTCTATTACACAGTCAACGCTGAGACTCGTAGACCTTTCATACTTATGCAGAGGCAGAGGCGAATAACTGTGAGCATTCAGGGGTTCAAAACCCAGTCACCGAGGTTCATATCATATATTCAATGAATATATATATATAACTCTACTGTCGATCGTATTGGTTCCTCGAACAACTTACAGAACCAGAGCACCATTAAACCCCTCCATTATGCAGATTCACTTCACTGTGCCGTGACCTTAGCAACCCGAAATCGTATACAAAAGCATGACTCTATCCATAGATCACTACACAGAGTTGCATAGAATTTCGTACGAGAAATGAACCAATAAATACCCCAATTTCTCTGGGTATTCTCCACCTAACAGAGTATCATTGAAACTCAACCATACATAGATTTTCTTTATCTTCCAACAGGATGCATACATATTCCATCTTCAATTCTGCTATAACCTCTTTTTCCCTGTTTCCTTGACTGAGACTGCAGCTCTGTAGCTCAAACTGTAGATGCATTCTTTCTGTTCTTCTCTGCTACATTTAGATGAAAATTCCTTTGTCATATCCTTTGCCATCAATGACAATATTTCCAACACACTATTTCTTGTTGCAAATTTCAACACTTGGCACTTCCACACCTAAAGGGGTGGCATTGGTTTGGCGTTTATGGTCCATTTCCATGTAAGAGTTGGAGGAAGCAACATAAGGGTGATGATATCTAGTTTAATGCAATCTCCCAATCCCTTTTGGAGAGTTGACAACTTGAGTAGTGAATTATTCATGGTGATTAATGAGGATATGAGGTTGTATTTGGTCATGATAGCAAGACAAGGGAGTAGACTACTAAAGTGGAATGGACAACAAAAAAGTAGTGGATATCACCCCCTTCCGAATATGGATGTGCATTGTGCCTTTTCAATAAGAAATCGAATTCAAATAGGAGGGAGAAAGCAACAACGATGTCTTCATTTGGGAATAATAGGTAGTTTGGAGTGTTGAAAACTTTGAACTCGTAACGAAAATGCAACTTGTAAGAGGTTGTTCTCTTACTTGGAAAATCATTGAGATTGATTGGAGTCTAAAGCAAGTAAATATAATGTTTAAGCGCACCTCTCATGTTAAAATTGAATAGGAGCTCTAGGGCCTATAGGAGGAAATGCTTCAAATGCAAATAAAATATAATCAACTAGCATCAAGTTTAACAACCGCCATGGAAATTCTAGTAGACCAATGAACTCAATTACAAAGGGAAGGGGACGAATTTGGACATTTGTGGCATCAAAATTTGAGGAAAATCAATAAGGGAAAGAATTGGGATGTCAACCATTTCAGGGTTTTGATAACTTCGTCTGTTTTAAAGCTCAACATATTCTTGATTTGAATATTGTTTATCCCTCTTTGGATCCAATTTCTAAGTTTATGGAGGAGGCTTCTAATACTTAGCATTTTTTTGTTGTTGTTGTAAATTAGACTAATTATATTAAAAAGCATATGGTACAAAATATAGTTATAGTCAAGAGAGACTAGGTAGCAGGGAAGCTGGAAATGATGAACTATCAACCTCAGTCCCACTAAGTAGCCAAGAGAGATACAAAGAGAGCCAATAAGACAAACATGGGAGCCATAAGAGACAGACAACAAGAATATACCCAGAATGGTTTGAATCCTCAATATGACATTTCTTTCCTTTTCTTTTTTAAACTTGAACCTAACCGTCTTGGGGCGGATGGGCTAAAACCACTTGAATATTGTTTTTGACTGAAGGAGTGGTCTCCTTATCCTAATTTAAGGAGGAGGACCCATGAGATCATTTCTGAGCACTCAAAGGAACATTGGGCTCTCCAGGGTCCGCCGAGGGCATATCCTTTTCCTGCTTTACAACCTCCTCATCTGCTTCAATCTCCTCCCCATCCAAGTTAAAGGAGTCAATGTCATCCATGGGAGGTGGTTCACAGGGTTTCTAGCTTTTAGAGTTTGATTTGCGATCACTTCTCTTCTTTTGGGTGAGGAACGTAGTGTAGGTGTTCTGAATATGCCCTGTTTGATGGAAATGTCAGCATCATAAAGTTGTGTTCTCATAGTCCAAGGTCTGTGTCCAACGAAAATCACCAACTTTGAGATTGATTTGATCAGGAATGCCTTTACTTATGTCTATTTCAGCGCATACTCTACCATACATGTATATGCTCGTCTCCCCCTTGGAGGGATCTGTTGCCAGAAAGCATCCCAGGGTGTTTCCAATTCCTTGAAAGACAGAGAAGTGCCATATAGGAGCAGGTAGATTTGGAAGCCTAACCCAAATAGGAAGCTTGGTAATGATTGTCGTGGAAGGGTCGAAGTCTGGGAAACAAGGTGTGAGGAAAAGCCCCGCTTTTCTCCAAAACCAAGGACCACCTATTAAGGCTTTTTGATAGTCTTCATTAAAAGCGATCAGAACTATAAAGAAACCCTTCGAGCAGAAGATAACCTTGTTGTCATTGGTCCAAGTGGAATGAATCCATTGGTAGAGGTCTTCTAAGTGAGGCCATAGTCCTTTAAATCAGCAAATAATGGCGAATTCTGCATACATTTGAAACTGGTTATCAAGTGCCAGATGAGAAATTTCTACAATGGGGACGTCCTCCATTTGTCAACCAAAAATGGCTTGGGGGACATAGAGGGTTGTGCAGCTTTCTTGGGAGGCTGTGCATGGACATCCTTGTAAGAGAAAGCTTGAGCAGAATATGGTTGCCCAACTGCCCCTCCTCGCAGACGAAGGATTAAAACCACAAAAGCATATTTTTTGATGTTATAAAATGAGAGTGGAAGAGAGTCCTCTAGTTCTTTACCTCCATAGAAAAATTGTTGTAAGGCAGAAGGAATCTCCAGCCTATGTTCAAGGACGTGTGAGAGGCTCTTCAACAGATCTATAGAGCAAACCCAAAGAGTTATGGTTTTTCCAGTGATAAGAGAGATCTGAATCTGAAAGGAAGGGGATAAAAGATCTGGGGACCCCTGGCTGCCAATGCCCATCCGGGAGGCAGAGTAACAAGTCCTGATGACCCGCTACTTTCCAAGGCTGCCTTCTCACATTTACCGTTTTCCTTTTTTAGAGAACAACCTTGGCATCTAGGTCTTGAGGTTGTGCCCTGGGGCAAGGAACCATTGAAGAGTAGGGGTAGGCCCTGGCGATCAACGTCTTTCTCGTTGGTAAACTTCACGCTAGAGATCGCGGCCTCCTTTGGCATCATATCGGGATCGAGAACCTTCCTGATCCGACCAGCATGGAAAACCTTGACCTTCTCCACCTTCTCTTCATCCCAGCTGCTTTCATGGTTTGGCGTTAGGCGAAACATTGGCTCCCCTTGATCTAAAATGACTGTATTAGTTTTTTTTTTCTAAGGGTATTTCAGCTTTAAAAACATGTGCATAATTGGTTCATTAGTTTTCATAAGGATTAAGGAGTTTTTCCATGAACTATAGATGAAATTTAGTGAATTAGAAGCATAAAATAAGTCTAAATAACACTGAAAAGCAGTGTAAAACAAATAAATAAGTCACCACATGAAGTTTACACAGCAGGCATGATGAAGCATTTCACCCATCCTGGGCTACATCTGCTGGTCCAACTCCTAATGGCTTTTCCATCTTTCATTATGCTCAAAATTTTGCTATTACATGTAGTTACAATGATCTAATGGTTTTTTTCTCTACACCAATGGCTTCAGAATGCCCCAGTTAGTCAAGAATGACTCTTCATTCGCTCATAATGGTCGAAAATTGAGCCTCTTACACTTTTTCCCAATATCTCCTAGGAAAACTCCACTAAATCTGGAGAACTCCAATTAACTGGAGTTAAATTAGGGCTAACCGAAAAACTTGGCGCGCCCCTATCCACTCCGCAAATAAATCCATGCAATTACTATTATGGTTAGGGTGATGGTCACATGCGCACCCCAACCGTTAAAGTCTTGACAGTTAGCAGAATCTCTACTCCTGACTGCAGCTTAACGTGGACTGTGGTTTGTTGACGTCGGTTAGGCTCTGACCGTGGCCCACATAAACTCTTTAACGCACAACGGCCATAATCCTTAGAACCCAGGCAATGTCACAATATCGCATTCAAAGATATTGCAGATCGCAAAGTATGCGACATTACAGATCGAAAAACATACAATTTCGCATATTGCATGGTTTAAAAAATAACTTTAAAGATTTAACAATATATCCGCCGATGTGAAGTTGCGTTTGCAATGTCACATCACATATTTCGCAAGTTCCACTTATCGCATATCGGCCTCCTACACATTTACCATTAAATACTAAACCATATCACTTGCAAAGTGCGATAGCGCTCAAACCTCCGCCGACACGTGGTCCTCCTCGTCACATCATGAGTTATATAATTTAACTTGCGAAACTCTTTAACGGTAAACTTTGTTCTGTGGGATGTGTGATGTGCGATGTTTCTCAACTATGATGAGATCTCTCCCGTTGATCTCCCACTGTTGCTTCTGCGATCTAATCACCACTGTTCATCCTTCACTCTAATACTTGTTATCTATTGAAAGAATCACATCTCCATAACTCTCATTTCTGCCATATTTGATCATAATGCAATATATTCCTCATATGACATTGATTTTAGAACCATTCGCAACGCCAGAATCAGGAAGACGAGATCTATGCAACCATCCTGGTTTCAATCCAATCCTGTAACTTAGAATTTTGAGAAAATTTTATGAACTCCTTATCATTCCTCCCCATTAGGAAGCTTTTGGACCCCAAAAGATTTGATTACTTGTTCAGTAGATTAGGGTACAACTCCCTCACCTTTCCAATCTCCATCCATTTTTCTTGCTTGATTTAGTGCCTTTGAGCCCAACTCGAAGGTAGTCAACACTTCCCCTCTTTGATGCTCTTGTCCTCCTGTCAAGAATTGTATCTTCTTTGAGCTCATCTAGAAATTCTGGCAAGAAATCTTCAGTAGAAGGTAGTTGAACATCACTTCCTTGATCATCAATCAAAGGAGGCTCATACAAACATAATTTTTCGACATTAATATCTCAATACATTTGCATGTAACAAGGCAAATCAAGGTTGAATGCATTATTATGAACTTTTTCTATGATCTTGAAAGGACCATAGCGAATGGGTTTGAGTTTTTTACCTCCCCCTTGCATCCTTTCTTTGCTAATGTGCAACCATACCTCATCTCCCTCTTGAAACTTGTGATCAACCCGATGTTTGTCATGCCTCTCTTTGTATTTTCTTTGACTTTTCTCAAGTTGTTCTTGACCTTGTTGATGTATCATAAGAATTTTCTCAATGAATTCTCGAGCCTTATCAATATCACTATGGCCATCAATTGCAACATCCTTCCCAAAGAGGAATTATAATGGAAATTTTGGCAAATACCCAAAGCATGCTTCAAAAGGTGAGGTTTGTGTTGAAGAGTGCCTTGCCCAGTTGTAAGCATGTAAATGTAATGCAGTTGTTCATCCCACAACTTAGGATGTTTGCTACAATATCCTCTCAATATATGCACAACTCTTCTTTTCACCACTTCGGTTTGTCCATCTGTTTGTGGATGAAAAGTGGTACTCTTTTTCAATTTTGTGTCCATTATTCTCCATAGATTTCACCAAAAATTCTCAATGAACCTGGAATCCCTGTCACTAACAATAGAAGTGGGCAATCCAAAATGGACCCAAACATTTTGAAAATAAATTTCAGCAGTAATGGTCTTCTTACATGGCACAAGTATACACATTTTAGTGAATCTATCCACAACTACAAAAGGATAATCATGTTGATTTCTTGACATAGGTAGACCTCCAACAAAGTCCATGGAGATGCTCTCCCATGGCCTTGATGGTGCCGGTAGTGGCATATACAATCCAAGCTTCCTATTACTAGGCTTACTTGTTGAACACATAGAACAACCTCTTATAAAACGTGACACACTATTTATCATGCGAGGCCAAAAACAATACCTCTATAGATGCACCAATGTTTTGCTTACCCCAAACTGTCTAGCAATAAGAGAAGAATGATCTTCTCTCATGACACTTAGCCTCTCTCCTTGTGGAATACATAGCTTTCCCAAATGAAACAAAAAATTGTTATGCATGTGATAATCTCTTTCTTCAACTTGATTCCCTTCACTTAAACTAGCATACACATCTTTGAAATCAACGTCATGTGCATATTGTTCTATGTAACTCTCATGTACAACAAAATCATTTTTGAGTAAAGTAGAAGCACCAATGATTTGTCTCGAAAGCATATCTGCAACTTTATTGAATATACCTTTTTTGTACCTTATAACCAAGTGAAATTGTTGAAGAAGTCCCATCCACCAAAAATGTCTTGATTGTTGCAATTTTGTTTGTGACTGCAAGTACTGTAATGGTTGGTGATCGGTGTGTACAACAGTCTCTTTACCCATCAAGTATTATTTCCACTTCTTGACACTTTGTACCAATGCATATAGCTCTTTGTCATATGTAGGATAATTAGTCACAGCACCATTAAAATAATCTGAATGAAAGGTGATAGACTTACCATGTTGCAAAAGGATTGCGCCCATGGCATAGTCACTAGCATCGGTTTGTATCTCGAATGGTTGTCTCAAATTTGGTAGTGCAAGGACTGGAGCTGAACTGATCTTGTCTTTTAAAACTTCAAAGCTTGCTTTTATTTGTCTCCCCATTGGAAGCCTTTCTTCACACTTGTCACTACATGCATAGGAGCTGCGATGGAAGAAAAGTTAGCAATAAATTTCCTCCAATTTGAGTTTCACCTAAGAAACTTCTTACCTCAGTAATTATTTTAGGTGTGGGCCAATTCACAATGGCCTCCACTTTAGAAGGATCAATCCTCAATTCTCCTCCTCCTACAATATGTCCCAAATAGACCAAAGAACTCTTTCCAAACTCACATTTTGACATCTTAAGAAACAATTTCTCTTTCTTCAAAATATCAAGCACTCTATTGACATGTAAGACATGATATTCTCTTGTTTTGCTGAAATAAAAATGTCATCTAAGTACACAATAACAAATTCATCAAGGAATGGTCGCAAAACATTTTCCATAACCCACATAAAAGTTATCGATACATTACATAAACCAAAAGGCATAACTAGCCACTCAAAGAGTCCTTGTTTGGTTTTGAATGTACTTTTTCATATATCACTTTTTGCAATTCTTACTTGATGATATCCACTTCGTAAATCTAACTTGGTGAAAAAAATTTCTTCTTTCAGCTGATCAAGAAAATCATCTTTTCTTGGGAGTGGGTAACAATTTTTTTACCGTAATTTTGTTCAAAGCTCGAAAATATACACACATGCACCAAGTTCCATCTTTCTTTGGTATCAAGACTATGGGTGAACTGCATGGTGAGGTGCTTGGCCTTATGATACCTTTATACAACATCTCTTTGATTTGCCTCTTTATTTTAGCATTCTCCATTATCAACATGTGATACATACCGATGTTTGGAAGAGGACAATCCTGCTGCAACTGAATCTCATGTTGAATTTCCCTTTTTGGGGGAAATCCTGTTGGCTCGTGAAACATCTCATGATGCCCATTAACCACATCATATAATTTTGATTTCAACTTAGGATCACATCCCTCAAAATATTCATGATTAATATCATCTTTGGGCTTAATCATAAGAAGAAAAAAATTCTTACTTGAATTTACCAGCCTCTTTACATGTCCAACATTTACCAAAGCAATATTTTTCTTCTTGCAGTGTGCTCTAACAATGAACTCCTTGCCATATTTTAATAAATGATACTTGTTCTCATAGCGATAGAAGATCACTTTCCTGTCATACAAGTAAGGACTCCCTAATACAATACCAGTTATGTCAAGCGGAACTACATCTAATTCAATTGTGTCAAAATATCTTGCAACGATTGCAAACCTCAAATCCAACCCAATGGATATGGTTTTGGATGTGGTATGGTCTCAAGATTAAGTTTTTTGACCAAATATTCAGAGATTAATTTTGCTTGTGACCCACTGTCAAACAGTGTGCCAATAGTGTTATACTTGGATATGACCCTCACATGAAACAATTCTACTCTTTCTTCTTCATTTGGAGTGTTTATGTGACAGTTTGATGTACTGGTACTGGGTTTAGTTTCAATTCCTTTTCCCTTCATTTTCTTCAATCCCATGGCTGTAATTTTAGTCTCATCACCTGAATCAGAGCCTAAGTCATGTTGAGTTGTAGTAATAGTTTTATGTTTCACTTTGTTATTGGGTTTCTTTGGCCTCAATTTTGGATGTAATTTCCAACAACGAGTTTCTTCATGGCCTTCTTTTGAACAATGTTTACAAGTCATTTTTTCTCCCTCTTTCTTAATAGATGCATTCTTTCCTTTTTTTACCTTTTAGGGTTTTCTCCTTGGCTTTACCCTTAAAATGTTTCTTTCTACCCTTGATCTGAAATGATTGTATTAGTTTTGTTGTGCTAAGTGTCTTTTAGTTTATAAAACATGTGCATAATTGTCTCATTAGTTTGCATAAGGATTAAAGAGTTTGTCCATGAATTATAGATGATTTTTAGTGAATTAGAAATATAAAAAAAGCATAAATAACACTGAATAGCAGTGTAAAATAAAGAAATAAGTCACCACATGATTTCTACACAGCAGGCATGATGAAGTAGTTGACACCTCCTGGGCTACAACTGCCGGTCCAGCTCCCAATGTCTTGTCCATCTTTCATTATGCTCAAAATTTTGATATTACATGTAGTTAAAATGCTCTAATGGTTGTTTTCTATGCACCAATGGCTTCAGAATGCTCCAATTAGTTAAAAATGACTCTTCATTCACTCAGAATGGGCGAAAATTGAGTCTCCTACTCTTTTGCCCAGTTTCACCTAGGAAATCTCCACTAAAAGTGGAGAACTCCACTTAACTTGAGTTAAAATTGGGCTTGGCCACCAATTTAGGCATGCCCGCTAACTTTTCCGCTGAATTTACCATGCATTGAATGTGATGGTTGGGCGGTGACCACATGCACACCCTGTTAGCCATCAATATTTTTTACATGTTAGTGATGACTATATCTACAGCTGAGTTTTCTAGAAACTGATTTCCTTATGTCAATATGTCATCTAGAAAACCCTCCTAAAACTTTATTTGCCCTTCTACTTTTCAGTCCACCCCTGTCGAAATCAAAACCTCATTATCACTATCCTATCTAGCTTCAGCCTTATTGGTCTGCCCACCAGCTTTAAAAGGCAAATCCACATCTGTTTCAAAAGTCTCCCCTATGTTAGGAAGTGGCGCTTTAATACATTTCACCCTTGGCAATCATCAAAAAGCCAAAAAGCCTCCATCTGCTACAGACCAACCATGAATGACCTCCCACTCTGCAAATGAAATTGACAAACAGCTCTAAGTCGCGCCACTCACACCCCCTAGATCTCAGCACTGCATAAAACCCAATCTCAAGCTGATTATTAGGTGTTTCATAATGTTTTATGGATTCTGCAAAGAAAAGGAAATATAACTTCATCTCAGGAGGAAATGCTTGAATTTACAGTTAGAGGAACAGCTGCTTCTAAATGTAACATGAGCCTGAGATGTGTCTGCAAAACAGAAAGTCACTCATCAAGACCCTGCAGTTTTCCTTCCAGTATGAAAATCACAGTAAGAAAAGGACACCACTGTCACAGCAAACTGGTAATTTGTCATGGCCCAGAACCTCCTTCATTTACAAGCAGAGGGTTAGGGCGCCTCCTTCATCCACAAGCAGAGGGCGCTGGCCAGTATTGACTTTGAAGATTGCAAAACTCCAGGTTTGCCTTTTACTGAACAGTGAAACAATATCTTTAGGTTTTATGAATGTGAGTGACGATCATAACAGGGATAGAGTTTGAAATATGCTAGCTCAAAGGAAAAAAGAGTCTGGTCTGATAAAGGAGGTCATTTAAAGCTTTCAAATCATGTGAATTGTTGAACTTTAGAAAGGCATGTCATTAGTAAAAAATCCAATCATAAGCAGCTTGCTTGTCCACAAGATCAAATTGAAGAGGTGCTGACAAAACATGCCATTACACAAGCAGAAAGAAAGTTCTTTGTTTTTCAAAAGGCGCTGACCTCCATAGTCACAGAGACTGTCTTTCAAATAGTTTGTTATGAGATGACTAAAGCAAATAATGATATTTCAGTCACCCTCAGAGCAGTGTAGAGAGACAGTGACATTTTGGCTAGGGTTTTTCTGAAGCACAGTGATGATTGCAAACAGAGGTGCTAGTATTGATGTTTTTCAAGTGGTTTTGCTTACCATCACATCCAGGGAAAATCTGTGTCAAATAGATTTGTCAAACAACCTTTAGATACTCTACCTGATGAAGGGCCTCCTCCATTTATGAGCAGATGGCCAAAGCATTGCATATTATTGAAAACTGATTTGGTCAAAAGTTGCAGTGGAAAGATACAAAGGAAGTAAATAGAAGACTGTACACAGGTGAAAGATGGTGTTTATATTTTAAAATGCATTACACATAGGGAAATGTCTTTCAAGAACTACATCATGACGGACAGGAAACAATATGAATATGTATGCATTAATACCAAAAAGAGCAGTTTTCTTAAGGGAAGAGGCCACAAAACCGAGCTTAAAAGGAGGAGGCGTTTCTTCAAAGCAAGGAATAGTTAGGACATTTTATTACAAGTCATCATCCGATTTTGAAGAATTTGGCAAGCATAAAAAGAAATCAGCTACAAGGTGTCACCTGCAAAAGAGAAAAACTGTTTAAAACAAGATTCTTTCAAACCCTCTCAAGACAAACCCTAAATTGATGAGCAGGACAAAGACATTGTTGTTTGAATGAATTCATTCACTAATAAACTGAGGGCCCAGAATTTGGTGTAAAAATAGCACCTCCTTCATGTACAAGCAGAGGGTGCAAGGAGAGATTTGGAAAATAAGCACATAGGCGAGACAAATCATGTGTCCCACCCAAGACCATTTTTTCTTAAAACTGTGTTTCTGACCAAAAAGAGATGAAATTTACAAACGTAAGAGAGGTTTTTGTTCCTCATAGGTTCAAGAAGAAAAACCTCCTTCAGTTTCTACACAGGTATCATGGTTTATGAGAAATGTGAAAAATACAGATGTCACGGGAGAATTTCTGCACTAGGATTCATCATTTTGACCAGTGATGGGACAGTCAGATTTTGAACAGCCAAATGGACTCCAAATGAAAAAATTCAAGTTGCTATGGAAAATATACTTCCAAAAATTTCCGATGAGCCATCTCGGGCCAAATTTCGACAAAAGGAAGGCATCCAAAAGTAGCCTGCAATCAACGCTAGGTTTTTCTGCACCAGCATTCACCATTTTTGACCAGTGATGGGACAGTCAGTTTTTGAACACCCAAATGGACACCAAATGAAACAAATCAAGCATATTTGGAAATTAGACTTCTCTATCTTTCCAACGAGCCATCTCGGGCCCAATTCCGACACCGGGAAGGCATTCAAAAGTGGCCTACAAACAGCTCGATGCATTTCTGCACCAGGATTCACCAGTTTTGACCAGTGTTGGGAAAATAAATTTTTGAAGGATCAAATGGAAACCAAATGAAAAAATTCAAGTTGTTCTGGAAATTAGACTTCCACAGCTTTCCAACGAGCCATCTCGCGCCCAATTCCGACACCGGGAAGGCCTTCAAAATGGACAGCAAACTTGCGCGACACTCCTGGAAAGGTGCGCGACGCGCCTGTGCACAAAATTTACAAAGGAATGCACTACTGCACGACGCGCCTGTAGCAGCCCGTGGCACTCCTGTAGAAATGGTCAAAATTCACTCAAAAACCTTAAAAAAATCTTTCCATAGCTGCTCAAACTCTCGGGAAAAGCCTGCCATCGTGTTTCAAAGGTACTCTATACGCCTCCCTTGATATTTTCAAAGTTGTTAAGTGGTGGAAAGAAGTTGAAAGTCATGGTTTGAAATCACAATTCCGAGTTGTTCTAAGGAAAATTGCCTTTGTTTAAAACTCCAGGCTGTAGTAGTTCTGTTTTTCCAGCACTAACATTAATAAAAGGAATATTGTTTGATGGGGTGACTACCATTAAAGAACAGTGAAGTGTAATGAGAAAGAAAGGTCTTGTTAAAGAATAGTTTGTTGGTTAAGGACTACAGACCTGATTATTACATGAAAAACACTATGAGCCCTCTTGACCTACCTAAGAAACAACAAGCCCTGGAATCTTTCGAAATCATTATGGGGGACTATCAGCAGATTTTTGATTTCATTAGGAAAGTACCATAAAAAGGATCAGTGTCTTGATTTAAAGAAATGTTTGCTCACTACAAAACTATTTTGCTGCTCTCAAAACACCCAGGGCCATGGCACCTTGTACCATCACAGTAATCTGTTAAAAACTGTGTATTTTTTCTAGATTCTATTAATGTTTGAAACATACTTGTTAAGAGGCATAAATGGTTGGGAAAGCCTCATTTTGAGAACCAGAGGTCATGTATTGAGAGGGAGACAGTGAATTCTGCCAAGAAGAGGTCCCTCCTTCATTCATTAGCAATTAGACAGAGCATTGATTGTTTCTGAGGTTTCTCACCAACTGTGAGACAAGTTCAGGTCACAGTGAGCCAGCAACTAAAAGCTTCTGCATAACATGATGATTAAAGGCAGAGCTGATTGAGACAGAAGGTTGACAAAGTGCAGACATTTTGCCAAATGAAGGGCCTCCTTCATTCATAAGTAGAGGGCCAAGGCATTGACTGTTTTCAAAGTTTGATTGAACAGAGAAAAATGTGAAGAGAACCAAAAGGAAAAAGCAGGGGTACCACTGCCATCAAAGGAGATCAAGCTCATCTCTTAGCAGGTTTTCTCTCAAAAGGACAGTCTGCAGCTCAAAAAAAACCAGATTGAAGAAGTAGTTGATAAGAAAGGTCATTGCACAGGACAAAAGAAATAATGATTATGTTTAAAGAGAGATACTTAGCTTCCTGATACATAAAGGAATGTCTCAAATTGATTATCATAAGTAGACAGAAGGAAATATAAGCTCATTTCCCCAAGAGGTGTTGCAGTAAGTTTACAGGTTCATAACATACAAGGAAGCACTTTGACATATCTTTAGTTTCTGGAGAATGATCCTAAAACTTATATAGGCATGTTCACTTTAAAAAGTTGATGGCACCATGTCAATACAATTGAGTAAGAGAAAGATGATTGAAGATATCTCTTTTAGAAATGGACTAAGAGGAAAATGCTTGAATAAATGCAATTGAATTCTGCACCCACAGTCAGAAAATATGTTAAAAGACACTTGGCAATCAGATCAGTTTCACAGTAAGTATTAGCACCTCCAGAACATCCAGAGCAAACACCATCATTTTCAGGTTCAAAAGGTAAATTTGTCTCCTTGAAGAATGGCCGAGGATGCTTCATCAATTACTAGTGATTTCTTAGTATACTTGCTATGTTGAAAAGGTCAGCAGCAACAGAAAACCACTTTCAAATACATAACACAGACCTTTATGCCAGCATTTTAAAGTATGGGCCCGTCTGGACACATGCATAAATCTTTTGGTTTCTCTTTCAAATGACAGAGTAATGGTTTAAAGGGAAGAAAGGCCTCCCAGACCCTTCCAAGTCACAACCAAAGATATTGTGGTCTTTTCATTTCTAAACAAGTTAAACACCATTGGAAGTTCATCGTGCAAACTCAAAAGCCCGAGCAGTTGATCCCTTTTGCTGCCCTCAAGATCAGAAAAGGAGGCATTGAATGAAAACAGAGTTTTTGTGGATCGAAGTGTTGCGCGGCACGCCTGGCAAAGTGCGTGACGCGCCTGGAACGAAATTAACGAAGAGTTATAACTATGGCGCGACGTGCCTGTAGTGGCGCGCGGCGCGCCTGGGCCGGTGGTAAACCAGAACCCGAATGACCGACCCGACAGCATTTCCATTGCGCAGTGCTCACGCCTATAAACGCGTCGCGCACTCAAAGGTCCTCAAACAAGCATCTTAGTAGTTGTTTAAAGATCAGAGAAAGCTCGTGGAAAATCTTCAAAGAATTCTACAATCTCTCTTAGCAATTTCAAAATGGGAGAGGGTTGTTTGCCGTGTTATTCAAAGACTAAACCAATGGAGAAAGAGTTAAAATCTCGGTGTGAATAAAGGGCTATGTTTTATGTTTAGGACCTGGAATCTCCATGTTTCGTTTGCCCAAACCTTTACATAGTGAAAAATGGTGGATTTTCATTACTATCAAAAGAACATATTTAACTGTCCTCAAAGAAATATTAAAGGGTAGAGACACTGTTTAAAAGCATGAAAACAGAGTTTAGAAGTGAGAACAGTGAGCCTAGTTCCAGACAGTAGTAACTATTATTAAGGGTTTTCTCAGTTCAAAATGTTTTTCTTCAAAAAGGTAGAAGGCAAAGACAATGTTTCTCTTTGGTCCCATAAAGCAAAATTAGTGTTTAAAGCTATAACTCGCCATTTGGAGGTATTGTCAAAGTCTGGGTATAGAAAGCTGTGAAGTATAAGGTGAACAATCTTTTGAAGAAGATGTCATTACTGTTGAAATGCTACAGGACTCCCTATGACCACATCAGAAGAAAAATAAACTCTATCCCCTATTACCCAGTAAACCTTGGACTGTGTATTACCTTTTTTGACTGTGTTTATATTATCAAATCCACTGATGGAGTGGCTTACACCGGAGGGGAGCAGTGTTTTGAAGCAAGAAGTTTGCATTTTTTCTTTTGGCTAAAGTACTAGGTTATGCTATTGTCCTCAAAACACTAACTAGCAGGGTACTCTTATCACTAACACAAGAAAGTCCTTTTTGACTGTGTTTGTCTTTATTGACTGTGTATTTCATTGAGAACATTGGCTGATTGATATT
The DNA here is from genome assembly GCA_034641835.2 of Pinus albicaulis. NCBI lineage: Eukaryota > Viridiplantae > Streptophyta > Pinopsida > Pinales > Pinaceae > Pinus > Pinus albicaulis. The sequence goes on from MU968411.1 coordinate 21,721,622, forward strand.
CAAAGGATGAAAAAGGCAGCATTTTGAAGAGATAGGGGTCTTATGCCAAAGGAGACACTGTACACAGCATTCAAAACCAATTTTGTCTTAGTCAAGCAGTGAGTTGACAAGCTGAGACAGATCTTGGTTTGAACAAGGGCATGAGTATGAATAAAAAGATAAAGAACAGCAGACTTATGGTGAATGGCAGTAGCTTGAACAGTCTTATGATGAGCGATAGCAGCTTGAACAACAGAATGAGCAGGAAATTGAGACAGAGCAGCAGCATGACAGTGATGGGCAAGGGCAACCAAGAGATGATACACGGTAGCATCCTAATGAGGGCAAGCAAATACAAAACATGGATCGCGAAGGGAATTCTCCAAAGATTGTGCTATCTGCCTCTCCTAGGCAAGGGGCCATGACTTCTTCACCAAAGCCAGAATGCCAAACATGAGACAAGGCTGCCCAAGAGAAGCTAAAGGAGGCTAAGAGGAAGCGCCCGGCACGGAAAGAGGAGAAAGGCATATCACCACTTGATATTTTAGCATCAGCATTGGAGCATGTTGCTAGGGACCCTTGAGGGTCATGCATGCCAATTTTGGGCCCTTTTTGGCAACTTTTTGTTTTTTGGCATTTTTTGGGTTTTTGGTCAAAAACTCATAATTTCGCCATTTCAGTTTGAGGGGTTGTCAAGGGAGGAGGATGATACCGATGGATGCCATAATTCCATGAGCAGGTCTCCAACGATTTTCAGAGCATTTGGAGATCATTCGCCCCCTCAAATTGGCGAAAAACACCCTCTTTTTGCACATTCTGCCCGCCATATCAGCAGTCTGCTATTTTCTGGGTTTTTTCACACAGGTACCGTTTTGGATGACTTTCGGGCCTCAGATTGAGTTGGCTTTAGTTGCGCCGGAAAGTAGACACAGAGAGCTTTCCAACGAGCTATCATGAGCCCCTTTTCGACATCGGGAAGGCTGCCAATTGTATCCAACAAGTCAGGGGACCTTTTTCAGGCATAAATATGAAGTATTTTTGTAATTTTTGAACCCCAAAAATCTGCTTTTCCCAAATGTGCGTTAAGCTATTTTTATCCTTGGGAAATGATGTAAAGTCAATATAATTTCCGTTTTTAGCAATTTTTTAGATATTTTATGGGATATTTTGTGCCTTGGGCTTTGCAAAGCCTCAAGGACAAGTTTAGATATTTTGACTTGGCCAATGGGATAGCTAGTTGCTCCATGAGGTTTTCCTCCCTCAAACCTATTTATTCCATGGGTTTCATTGTAAATCAGAGGCTGAACTTGAGAGAAGAATTAATACATTGGTCATATGAGCTTTGAAGAATACACTTGAGTTATGATTTTTGGACTGCCTCTTGGATGCTTTTGAGGAATGATGAAGGATTTTTGATGGATTCCTTGACATGGTAGAATGGTATAGTGCTTCTTAATGTGTTTTGTCTTCTAGTTTTCACTCATAATTCATATTTCTTGCTGCTATAGATCAGTAAAGATTGGTTTTGAGATATGCCCATGGAGGCACCTCAAAATCCCTGAATCTTCATAGCTTGATGTTTTCTTCTCCCTTAGTTATGCTAAAGAATTCTTAGCTGCTCTTTAGTAACCTAAGGTATTGTTGCTAGTTTTATTTACAAGTTCTATGCATGTTGAATAGGATGTATGGTGTGCCCTGCCTACCTATAAGCTGTCCATAGTTTTGTCCATAAAATTTCCTCTTTGACTGATTTGTTGATCATCTTGTTGAACCAAGGAGGCCTAGTCCCGATCTAGCCCTTTGCCTAAAACTATGAAAGCTTGTTTGTCAAAGTGCCCAATGACTTAGAGACTATGTTTAGGCGTTCCTGCATAGTTTATGAGTTGTTAGTTTTTCTTATGTGTTTTTCCCCAAAGTCTGATAGCCATTTCCCGAAGTTAGAGGGTCTTATACCTCTATGTATGGCTGGAATGTTTGATTTCTATGTATTAATTAGCTCATAGTTGCATTTAGCATGATTAATGGCTTGCTATAACATGTTTATGTCTGCTATTAACTAGTTACACTTGAAATCCCTTGTCTTTCACCAACTTGTTGTCCATTCAATCCATTTTGCCCAAAGATCCCTTCTACCGTGAATCAAATCGGCCCTACAGCATCTTTACATCATCACCTCATAGCTTCCTTGAACTGTTTGACCCCATAGCCCAATTTATCTACATCTTGTTATCCAGTTTATGTATTTGATCAGTTTTATCCCTCACAAACTTAAAAACTAAAAAAACCAAAAAACACACTTCATAACTAGCCTAATATCAGAACACCGCAAGTAAACACACCGACATCTTTTACACATATAGAGAGAGCCCTCTCTGAGTCCGGGAAGGCTAGGTCCTTGGGCTCCAAAGCTTGGTTTGATGTTACATCGTCATTTGGCTAGCCAATCGGCCAAATCACGGGACCCTAACATAATGGCGATCACGGTGGGACTCTGAGTGATTAAAAAACTTAGTTTCCCTCATCTTTAGAGACTTTTTGAGATTACTAGCTGATTGACTTATCCCACCGCTCACTAACATAATGGCGATCACGGTGGGACTCTGAGTGATTAAAAAACTTAGTTTCCCTCATCTTTAGAGACTTTTTGAGATTAATAGCTGATTGACTTATCCCACCGCTCACTAACATAATGGCCTTCACGGTGGGACTTTGAGTGAAAACATCCTAGGTATCCCTTAGGAACTCTTAGATCTCAGTCAAACTTAGAAGAGTAGAATCTGGTTGTCTCACCATCCTAGCAAAATGATGAGTCAGTTATAGAGAAACTCTTCCAAACCTTGTAGGCACATAAAACTCAAAAAACCCCAAAAACATTCCCTTATATTGGCTTTTGACAGTATTGGTGGTGGACCATACACATATACCTCAAAACAACTAAAAATCCACCTGGCGACTCCACTAGCCTCCAGTAGGCCTTACTATTTTACCGAACTCTAAATTACTATCCGATCAACCTATCCCGTCACTCTCTAACATAGCGGGAGATGGTAGGACATTGAGTACATGACAGTCTAGCAAACTCTTATAGACTCTTAGTCCTTTAGATACCATAAACAAGAAAGCAGCCCATAGACCCATTTAGAGTAAACTCTTTTTGTTCTCATCACCCTAGCAAAGTGTTGAAACAAGTCTAGAATACTTTAACAGAACATAAGCTGCATATAAAACTCAGAAAATCCAAAATATTTCCAGACTGGCTTTACTTTAGTTACTGGTGGTGGACCATAGCTAAATCTTTTTAAAAAAAAACAAACAAGTTCCACCTGGCGACTCCACTAGCCTCCAGTAGGCCTTTTTCCCCACTAGTCCTTATAAAAACTCCTAGGAATGCAGTAAGTAAACCCAATCATCCTAATGGAAGAAGACATGGTTCAACACCTGAGGACACAAAGGAGATATGCTCCAATGAGCAGAGAACATATCCCTAGTTTCCCACACAAAATGCCCACAGATGTAAATTGGTTCGAAGACCTACCTGTCTTTCGAAATGAAAATACTGACAACCCATTTTTGCACCTCATCAAATTTCATAAACATGTATGGAACTTAAAGGTTGAATGGCATGAGGACTGCCTCATGAAAATGTTCATGGGTACATTAGAAGAGGAGGCAAGAGAATGGTATGAGAACCTAGAACCTCGCACCTTGTTTTCTTTGAAGGATTTCCACAAAGTATTTTGTAAATGCTATATAGGGCATTGTCCATCTCTATCATTGGCTGAAAATTGTTGTGATCACTCTGAAAAACTCATACAACACCTTGTAAGCATTGAAGAAGAATACGAAAATTGGCATCCTGAAGAGTTTTTAGAGGAGGTCCATAATTTTCTTACCCAAGCTAACAATCAAGATGACCAAGAAAATTTGATCCTAGATGAAATCCATCAAGAAATAAGAGAGGATCCACAAGAACTCTCTGAAAAGGTTGAAACAGATAATAATCCATCTGCCCTTTCATATAAAATACAAGAGGACATTCAGCCACAAGATCAACTTCCACAAAAGATGGAAAGAAATTGTTGCCCCATCTAAAGAGAACAGAAAATACCTTCTCCCTTAACTGAACAATAAATAGATCAAATAATAAACATGCAGACGGCCTCTGAAACTTCATGTAACCAAAACTTCGCTGATTTTTCTCCTTTAAACCCTGCATATCATAAATCAGAAAAAATATTTTTAAATCAAGTTGAAGAGAAGCAATCTGATTGTCCAATATACATGGCTGGTGACATTACTTATGTTAATGATTCTCCAATGTTTGATCAATATGTTGATGATTATGACTTCCAAACAGAAACTAACTTTGTAGAAGATTCAGTTTTTGATTTTCGAGAGGAAGCTCAGTTTCATGAACTTGAGAAAAGTAAGCAGCCATTACAGGTCATCTATAACACTGATAAGGAGAGCCTTGAGAGTTTAGAAGTAAGTGAAGAGTCTCAGACTCTTTGCTCTACTTCATTTCAGCCCATCAGAGATAACATTCACATAATTGGAGATCAACAGTTTTTCAGCTTTGATGATGAGTTTGAGGAAGATGATAAATTTCTTGAGCATGTTGTAAATGAGAAGCCTTTTCCTGAAATGGTTGAGGAAGTCATTTTGGACACAGAATCTTCCTTAACTCTAGATTTGCAGTTACCCAGTTCCATTGAGTTAAAAACTGCAGATGATGAAGTAGAGGTTGAGAAACAAATGAGAGTTGTCACACTATCCTTTGAAGATGATTTGCTGTCAAAGTGTATCCCTACTCATCTACCTGATGACCTTCACACAGTTTTCAGCCTGCCCTATCAAAACACATCAGCTTGGATTGAAAACTACACTGCAATATATGATGAGTCTGATAGTTCAAGTGATCATGAGCAAAGGGAAGGGTTGCTTTACCAGGAAAGTCCCAAATCTAGTCAAGTGGAAGAAAGAGTAGTCCTGAATGAAGTCTATATATCAAATCCTCTAGATCAGGTATTATTCCAAGATCCATTTGTTGTTTTCCTTAAGAAGTATAAAGGAGTAGTGGGTTCTATCATGAAAAAGTTGCTACCTAGAATGAGAAAAAACTTAAGCATTACTGTCCGGAAACAAACCAAATGGGAGTGGCCTTTTCATTATTTATGCAACATGAAAAAACTAAACCAGAATCCCCCATGTGATCATCTACTTGACTGGTTGCATTGGAAAGAAGAGTTCACCAAATATATGTTGTGTACAGATTAGATTAGGATAGAAAGACAACAATAGAAAATAAGCTTAGCCTGTGAGCACCTTTTCATTTGTAGTTTGTTTGAAGAAAAAGTGAAAAAGCAGAAAATACAAAAAACAGTGAAAAGTAGAAAAAGAGGGCAGTTTCTAAAAAGTAGTGGTAAGGCCCCATGTTCCAAAAAATAGTCCTTCGGAAAGCGCGCAAGTCTAAATGCCGCTACTAGTACTTCAATGTCTTGTTCAGCTATCTAGCCTAATCATAGCTGAGCATGTTTAAATTTATTTGTTGATAAGTTAGTGAGTGCAAAGATAGTCAACATTGTGTAAGATTGACTTATCACAGAGCTTAGATTAGGGAGAGATTCTGGTTCCACATGCCTAAAACAGAACCAAAGAGAGAAGTGAAGGATGAAAAACACATTGTACATCTTAGCCCCGCTTGTCTAGTTTTCCTTTTGTTGCAAAATAACATTTGCGTGCAGCTTGTCTTTTATGCCGCAAATGCATGACAAATCAGACTGCCTAATCCTGATTTGATCATTTTTAAATTTCATGTTGTAGATTAGAGAATGAAATCCTGTCAAACTGCTTAATCTTGACAGTTGATCTAGCATAGGTAGAGTAATGAAGGAGTTCATCAGCTTAATTTGAACTCCCGGCAGATATAAGAGTAGAAATAGATAGGTTCATTTTGCAAAAAGAAAAATATACTTTGTCAAAAGGCTGCTAGTTCAAATGCGCCAAAGAGAAGAAAAATGTTAGGAAAGATAGTGGGGTAGGTAGAAGTATCATTGATGTTAACCATGCTGTCACTTTTCAGAAATAACATCAAGAGAAGGGTAAATTTTGCGCCAATGGATAAGGCACTGGTCTTCATAAGCCAAAGATCTGAATTCTGGACACCTCCTGACGAGGAGCTGCCCTTCCCAAATGGAGCCACTGTTAGCCATCAGTATTTTTTACATGTTAGTGATGACTATATCTACAGCTGAGTTTTCTAGAAACTAATTTCCTTATGTCAATATGTCATCTAGAAAACCCTCCTAAAACTTTTTTCGCCTTTCTACTTTTCAGCACACCCATGTCAAAATCAAAACCTCATTATCCCTTTCCTACCTGGCTTCAGCCCCCTGATCTGCCCATCAGCTTTAAAAAGCAAATCCAAATCTGTTTCAAAAGTCTCCCCTATGTTAGGAAGTGGCGCTTTAAGGAATTTTACCCTTGGCAATCATCAAAAGGCCAAAAAGCCTCCATCTGTAACAGACCTACCATGACTGACCTCCCACTTTGCAAATGAAATTGACAAACAGCTCTAAGTCACGCCACTCACATCCCCTAGATCTCAGCACTGCATAAACCCCAATCTCAAGCTGACTATTAGGTGTTTCACAGTGTTTTATGGTTTCTACAAAGGCAGGAAATATAGCTTCATCTCAGGAGGAAATACTTGAATCTACAGTTAGAAGAACAGCTGCTTCTAAATGTAACTTGAGCCTGAGATATGTCTGCAAAACAGAAAGCTACTCATCCAGACCTTACAGCTCTTTCCAGCATGAAAATGACAGTAAGAAAAGGACACCACTGTTTCAGCAAACTGGTAAATTTGCATGGCCCAGAACCTCCTTCATTTACAAGCAGAGGGTTAGGGCGCCTCCTTCATCTACAAGCAGAGGGCGCTGGCCAGTATTGACTTTAAAGGTTGCAGAAGTCCAGGTTTTCCTTTTACTGAACAAATGAAACAGAGACTCCAGGTTTTTCTGAATGTGAACGATGATCATAACAGAGAATAAAGTCTGCAGTATGCAAGTTCATAGCAAAAAAGAGTTTGGTCTGATAAAGGAGGTCATTTGAAGCTTTCAAAACATATCAATTGTTAAACTTTAGAAAGGCATGTCATTAGTAAAAATTCCAATCATAAGCAACCTGCTTGTCCACAAGATCAAATTGAAGAGATACTGACAGATCATGTCATCACCTAGGTAGAAAGAAAGTTCTTTGTTTTTCAAAAGGCACTGACCTCCACAGTCACAGAGACTATCTTTCAAGTAATTTGTCATGAGATGACCAAAGCAAATGATGATATTTCAGTCACCCTTAGAGCAGTGCAGGGAGACAGTGTCACTTTGGCTAGGGTTTTTTTCTGAAACACAGTGATGATTGCAAGAAGAGATGCTAGTATTGATGTTTTTCAAGTGGTTTACTTACCATCACATCCAGGGAAAAGCTGTGTCAAACAGATTTGTCAAACAACCTTCAGATACCTTACCTGATGAAGAGCCTCCTCCATGTATGAGCAGATGGCCAAAGCCTTGGATATTGTTGAAAACTGATTGATCTAAAAGTGCAGTAGAAGGATACAAAGAAAGTAAATAGAAGTCATTGCACAGGTAAAAGATGGTGTTTTTGTTTCAAAAAGCATTGTTTTTCCTACTCATAGGAAAATGTCTTTCAAAATATACATCATGATGGACAGGAAACAATATGAATATGTATGCCATTGATACAAAAAGGGGCAGTTTCCTTAGATGAAGAGTCCAAACAACATCTCACTGTCATACCCCAAGAAGTCTAAAAGAGTTCTTTTCAAGAAAACAGAGAAAGATAGTATGAATAGATAAGTTGTGATCTGAGTTTTGAAAACTTTGAAATACATGGAAAGAGAACCAACAGACAGGGCATTTTGAGTTCCATCACCAAGAAGATATCACCTTTTGAGTTATTGTTCATTATGTTAAAAAAGGTCATTTGGCATATGATCATTGTTTGGATAGTTTAAAAGAAACACAACCTTTTATTATTCAAAAGAACAGAGGTATTGTATAATACACCTACAGGCAGGGAAGTAGTTGAGAGAGAGGCGCCCTTATCAAACCAGGAGGTCATGATCAAGTCCAAATAGGATCAGCAAATTTGAATACCTACAGTGAGAAAGAATTTGAGAAAGCAAATGAAGACATAAACTGTCAAAGCAAGGTGAAAGAGAAATCTTTCTCTTTCAAAAAATAGCAAAATAGTCTTCAGTATTTTCTTGAGAGTTTTAAAGAAAGGTCACTTTACATAATGAATATCATCAACGAGGTATTTTCCAAAGTTCGAAGTTCGGTGTTGAAATATCACCAAGAAGACAAAATCAACAAGAATCATCCCTCAGACAAGTTTAGATATTTTGACTTGGCCAATGGGATAGCTAGTTGCTCCATGAGGTTTTCCTCCCTCAAGCCTATTTATTCCATGGGTTTCATTGTAAATAAGAGGCTGAACTTGAGAGAAGAATTAATACATTGGTCATATGAGCTTTGAAGAATACACTTGTGTTATGATTTTTGGACTGCCTCTTGGATGCTTTTGAGGAATGATGAAGGATTGTTGATGGATTCCTTGACATGGTAGAATGGTATAGTGTTTCTTGATATGTTTTTGTCTTCTAGTTTTCATTCATAATACATATTTCTTGCTGCTATAGATCAGTAGAGATTGATTTTGAGATATGCCCATGGAGGCACATCAAAATTCCTGAATCTTCATAGCTTGATGTTTTCTTCTTCCTTAGTTATGCTAAAGAATTCTTAACTGCTCTTTAGTAACTTAAGGATAATGTTTGCTAGTTTTATTTACAAGTTCTATGCATGTTGAATAGGATGTATGGTGTGCCCTGCCTACCTATAAGCTGTCCATAGTTCTGTCCATAAAATTTTCTCTTTGACTGATTTGTTGATCATTTTGTTGAACCAAGGAGGCCTAGTCCCGATCTAGCCCTTTGCCTAAAACTATGAAAGCTTGTTTGTCAAAGTGCCCAATGACTTAGAGACTATGTTTAGGCGTTCCGGCGTAGTTTATGAGTTGTTAGTTTGTCTTATGTGTTTTCCCCAAAGTATGATAGCCATTTCCCGAAGTTAGAGAGTCTTATACCTCTATGTATGGCTGGAATGTTTGATTTCTATGTATTAATTAGCTCATAGTTGCATTTAGCATGATTAATGGCTTGCTATAACATGTTTATGTCTGCTATAAACTAGTTACACTCGAAATCCCTTGTCTTTCACCAACTTGTTGTCCATTTAATCCATTTTGCCCAAAGATCCCTTCTACCGTGAATCAAATCGGCCCTACAGCAGCTTTACATCATCACTTCATAGCTTCCTTGACCTGTTTGACCCCATAGCCCAATTTATCTACATCTTGTTATCCGGTTTATGTATTTGATCAGTTTCATCCCTCACAAACTTAAAAACTAAAAAACCAAAAAACACACTTCATAACTAGCCTAATATCAGAACATCGCAAGTAAACACACCGACATCTTCTACACATCTAGAGAGAGCCCTCTCTGAGTCCAGGAAGGCTAGGTCCTTGGGCTCCAAAGCTTGGTTTGATGTTACATCGTCATTTGGCTAGCCAATCGGCCAAATCACGGGACCCTAACACACTTGTTACCTATTGTTGCCTAGTGTTGGTGTGCCTAGCATGCCCCTCTTGGAAAAGGTAAATTGATGACTTATTAACCCTCTTATGTGTTCATTTCCTTGTAGTTTAACTTTTTTCTCCCTTTTTTTGTCTTGACAGTCCCTGACATGCATTGACACACCCTTTCACATCTTGGCATGCCTTATCACTTTGCACATCTTAGCATGTTTGACATGTATTCCCACTATCTGGCACATCAAGGGGGTGAAGAGAGATGTAGTCCTAAAGTAGGTCGAGTACGAGGGCCGAGTAAGGGTTGCTAAAGGAAGGTCATGGTCATCCTCCAAGAGAAAGAAAATCATGTGAGGGTTCAGAAGAATGTTGCATACCTTAATGGTCGGTTTGCGCTAGGAAGTAGGATGGCATATTGTTGGTTCTCTTCTGGCAGATCGAGCTTAAGAGAGGTTTCTCATGAGAATCTAGGCATGTGATTTCAATTGTGTCTTTGTGTGAAGGTCGCATCAAATTATGAAATGTTTAATATTTGCAACAAGGAATAGTGAGAATGGAAACCAGAAAGGACAAAAAAAAATGCACCCACACTGGTGAGGAATTTTGATGCATTAGGAGTGAGGAATGTGGGTCGTCTAATTTATTTTTCCCTTAAATAAATTGGACAATAAATTGTAATTTCATATCATAACAACTTGTGTCAGTTAATTAAGTCATGATGACCGAGTTAGCTCAAGAAATTAGAGTTTAGGGTCTAAGATGAGTCATTTAGAGGGATTCTAATATTTTTGCGGTCCATTTGAAGTTGATGCATTAGTGGGGTGCAAGTGTAATTAACTCAATTAAATGAGTTAAAATCAGTTTAACTAGTTATAACTGAGTGATGAGCTAGTGATAGGTCCA